>JAMPIV010013021.1:0-451264 GCA_024509875.1 Oreohelix idahoensis | reverse complement strand
AGATATATATTAAAGAGCACTGGTGACAGGATACATCCTTGGCGAACTCCTACAGTTATTCTCAATTAACTGGGTTTATATTAGATTTTATGAGGGCCCCCCCCTCCCTTATAAAGGAAGATAAACATCAGACAATATTCAACATCTAATGGAAGGAACAAAGCATGGGGTACAGTATATACACCCAATTGGTTTATTGCAATAAAATGAATAGATGGTGAATGATAGTATTGTCGATGGAATTAGTGTCTGCTGTATGTACTATGTGTCTCACATCAAGTGTGTTTCATCATGTATGACAAAAATATGCATTGATCTGGTGAGTTCCCTTTTTATAGGAAACTTAGCTTTTCAGCCCCCGGCTGATAGTGAAGCGTGGGTAGTTCTCCGGTCTCCTGACGTTGCCCCAGGTAGGTCTTGAATGGTTCGGATTTGCCTTCTCTGTGCTCGACTCCGTATTCTGCTCTGAGATTGGACTGTCGTGCAAGGCTCCACCATAGACTGAAGACAAATACGACGGCTTCATTAATTTTCTGGCTTTAGAAAGCAGTCTTTCCCTAAGCCGTCCGTCTGCCAGTCATCTCAGATTTTAGTCTCTAACATCATATGTCTAGAGCCTAATCTTGAATTCAAGTTTCTCCTTTCTGTCCTTTATTATATTCCTCTGCCCCAGTGGCAGTATTATAATTCTTTAGACTGATTTATCGTCAACTTAACCCGATGAATTATTATAAATGTCAGTTAAACCCACCAAATTTATCATAGAAATGTCGGCAACAGTATTCTAGTTCTGTGCCTCCAGCCTAATCGTCATGTCAATTATGATGAATTTAACAAATAATTGGACATCAGTGTTTTAGAACTGTCTGACAACATTATCACACACTTCATGTCTGGTCGCATCGTCATATAATTTATAATGAATATATGTCACGGTCTGTCAACATTATCGTTAATATTAAATTCCGTTAGTCTAAGCGTCGGGTCGAAAATACTCAAATAATATGGAAATTAATAGCTATATATATATTCCCGTTATACATTATTATGAACATGTTGTACATATCCCGTGGGATCATAAAATACACCCGATCACATGTGGCTGGATGTGATCGTAAAACAAAAATTATGAATAAAGTAAACGCAGTTATACCAATCTTGCGTCGATTTTGCAAGGTACTACACATTTCATCCTTGTCACACCGATTACGGAAACAACGGCAGATGGATCTATTTGTTGTTGCCCTAAAGACGCCGCTAGGCGTGATGGGAAACTGCAACAGAGAAAATCAATCTGCTGTTGCCCTTAAGACGCCACAAGGCGTGATGGCCTCTGACTGCTTGGTCGGTCTTTGGCTAAGGACGGAAGAAGAAGAAGACACATTTCATCACAATACTATTTTCTAACGAGATTTCCACTTACCTACTCAGATGGACTAGCAATTTAGACACGTGGCTTCAGTGCGTTTAATGCATGAATTCGCACGATCTGGCTTAGGTCTAGCTTTCTTGGTTACCTGGGCGTAAGTGAAAAATGGCCGTGTTTGGCGCACTTTTAGCGGGACATTTCCGCTTGGACACGTGATCCGTAGCGTGCATCATGTGACCTTAGCCTCGTATAGACGCTCCAATCAATAACGTTAAAAGTCACGTGATGTTTTCCTAAGTGGCCTAACTGGTTCTCCCTAAGTTTAAGCAGTCCTAAATTAAAGCGGGTTTCTCGCTACCGAGGTCAGGGGTCAACAATGACGTCGTATCTAAAAATAGCGAGGAGAAAATCACCGAACGCGAGGAGATTATCCGCAAGTGACAATTCCCGGGACTTTGCGATCATGCATTGAGGATGAGAAAAAATGATGTCACGTAAATAATAATAAAAATGAAGAGAAGATTGGTTAAGTCGTCACACACGGATACTGGAGTGTTGAGATAGCAGAGGAAAGTCAACCCCTTACAATTTTTCGAACACCATTCGGCATATATTGTTTCAAGAGACTCCCATTTGGTTTGAATGTATCGCAAGACATCTTTCAACAGAAGATTGACAACATTGTTGAGCAATGTTCTGGGTCAGTGGCTATTGCGGACGACATTGTAGTCTGTGGCAGGTCAGAACATGAACATGACCGTAACTTGATTAACTTGATGCATGTAGCACAGGCCAATGGACTAACATTCAACAGCAAAAAGTGTACAATTAAGGCAACGGAGATACAATTTTTTGGATTGCTGTACACCCAGAATGGTGTAAAACCAGACCCTAAAAAGGTTGAAGATATTCATGACATGCCAACACCAGCTATAAAGAAGGAACTGCAACAATTCTTAGGTGCTGTCAACTTCTTAGCACAATTCATACCAAATTTGTCAGCTGCTGCAGAACCTTTGCGATCTCTACTACAGAATGAAACTCAGTATGAATGGTCAGAAGACTACCAACACATATTCAACCATTTGAAGACCCTCATATCATCTGATGCATGCTTGAAATACTATGAGATGCAAGCACCCACTTTTCTCATGGTTGATTCCAGTCTGAAAGGCCTAGGAGCAGCACTTTTGCAACCAGACAAAAATCCTGAAGGACACTATGCCAAAGAACTTCGTCCTGTAGCTTACGCAAGCAAATCATTAAGTTCTGGCGAAAAGAAACTTGCAAACATTGAAAGAGAAATGCTAGCTGTACGTTTTGGAGTCAAACGCTTCCACACATTTCTTTTCAACCGCCCATTTACAATTCTCTCAGATCACAAGCCACTTGAGATGATTCATAAAAAACCAATAGCTTCAGCACCACCACGACTACAAGCTCTATTTTTGGAAACACAAGGTTATGATTTTAATATTCAGTATATCCCAGGAGAGGATATAGGTCTTGCAGATGCTCTCAGCAGACTACCAAACCCCAACAAGATAGCAGATCTTACCCCAAACATTAAAGTTCATTTTGTCAAGCTTAGCGATAATCGGCTTGAACACATCAGAGAAGACACAATGAGAGATCCTATTCTTAACTCTCTCAAAGAACTGATATACCATGGATGACCAAGCTTTATCAGGGAAGTTCCAACACACATCCGTCCATACTACTCTATGAGGGACGAGTTAAGCATCGAAGATGGTCTGATCCTTAAAGGAGATCGCATTATTATACCAGAAACACAACGCGATATCATCCTTAAACAGTGTGATGCTGCACTGTAATTCTGTCCTTCAACAGGCCCAATTCTGCGCTTGTATTTTGAGTTTTCATCATTTCTTCTTCTCATTTGTAATTATACGTGTTTGCCTTGGTTCTTCTCATTTGTTATATATCGTGTTTGGTATTTTTATGTAGGCAAGTAAATGAGTTCGTTTTATGATGGTAGGGTTATTTTACACTCGCCCCAGTTTTCTCTTCTTCTAGAATTTTTTTTCGCGAAGATTTTCGTTGTTTACGGAAATCGCTATTTTCGCGCACGCCTGTATGACGCGTCAGAAACGTCACGTAACGTGATGCAATTTTTGGACACGCGGGTCTGCGTGTTTTCAAATCCATTGGCGTAGGTCGAAGTTAGTTTATTTTTTCTAGCGTTTCCATTGGTCCGAGTGGATAGCTTAAGCAGATACGTAGGAGGGAATCCGCGGGGGTGTTTCTCTGGTATATAATCAGTTGTTAAATTGCGGGCAAGTCTCTATCGTAAGAAATAATTGTCAGCCGTCAGACTTCGTATTTATCGTCTCCACTGTGGGAACAACAGCGATAATAGGTATGTAGGAATTTTATTACTCGTTTTACTTATTAGAGGGTTGTTTGAGAAATTCGCCGTAAGTAAAGTTCTTCGGGGACATTAACTTTTAAGTTTTAATTGGTAGCGCCATCCATTATTATCTTTGAAGAACGATGGAAAAGTGTGCATAATTCTTTCTATGAGTTTGGCAGTGGATAGGAGCGTGTGAAGTTATGAGATACACGTGTGCTCATAGTTGTAGAATGTTGTGTAAAGCCACCATTTATTCCTGGGTATTTACAAATGTAATTTTATGGGGAAATCCATTGTGTGTACGTTACTTTTATTGTGCCTTAAATGTGGATATGTTATAAGTGAATTATACTGCTTAGAGGAGTGAACTATTCCTATAGCGAGATGTAATTTAATATTGGGGCTTAAGTAGGAAACCTCATGGGTAATGTTAAAAAGGAGACCAAGGAATTTCGGACAAAGGATTCCCTAGTTATAATGTTTGGACACATGGTTAGCCCCGTAATCTGTCAGACAGGTCGGGAGGTTTTGTTTACCTACCTGGCTGATTTATCGAAGAGACGGGAGGAGGAGTGAGATTTGAGACACGTGGGCTAGTATTATTTATGTATTGTTTTTCAGAACGAGAGAAGGGGAGCAGGAGGAGTGAGGTTTAAGTGCCACATGGATAATATTATTTTTTGTATTTGTTGTACATGACGAGTGAAGTATTGAGTAGGGGAGTTAGGTTAGAGATGCGTATGTTGGAGTTGTTATACAATAGACGCATCTTCTTTTAATTTCAGCGAGTCACGGCGAACAGTGGGGGAGCGTAAATTTGCCCATATGTAAAATTACCCACGGCAACTCTACGTATCTTAAGGGTCAGAGTACTCGAGGTATCGCCAGCAGCGAAAAGAACCTAACCTAAACGGTCTATTGCAGCAAAGTTCAACTCTTCAGCGAGGCTGGTTTCAATTGCCTACAGCCAGAAATCAAGGCTGTGGTTTTCCTCTAGATACGGAGATTGTTAAAAGAGGGAAGCTATTCAGCAGCAGAGAAGTTTCGACAGTTAATCAAGTACCTCATGCTTGATACCCGACCATCATCATCATCCCCAGATTCAGGAACAGGTGATAGGGTTACAATACCTGGGTCTTGAAAGTACCGAGAGAAGAGCGTAACGGAGACGCCGCATCATCAGTCGTCGAGTATTAGAGAGACACTGAGACCAAGAAGGAGAGAGAGAGAGAGAGAGAGAAGGCGGGAGAAAATAGACAGGACCAGTAGGGTCTGTTCAGTATCTACTCGAAGGATAGACACTGAGCCATTGTGTTACTCCAAGTCTATTATTTTAGCATTTCCAGTGGTGTTAGTTAGCGGCGAATATCGCCTTCCAAAGTGGAAGCTGTGTAGACGTTCGTTGAAGAAGAGTCATCAGGACTGAGACAGCAGAAATCTTATGTGCATTAGAGAGTGGAAGCTAAAGTTGACAGCTCCACAAGATTAGAGTTGTTTAAGTCACTAACCAATTTTATTGTTCCTCAGCAGGGTGACAGAAAGAGTGAATGTGATTTGGGTTTTTTTAAGTGTCTATCAATTTAATTGTTACTTGTTTTCAGGCTGGGCAACAGTGCACGCTATTTCTTTGATTGATGTTTGATGGTATTTTAATGTTTTATTTTGTAAATAAATATATATTTACTGTATACTGGATCAGCTTCTTCTCTTTACTACTTACTCTATGTTGTCTGTATAGTGGTGTCTGTGGTCGTTTTACACACCTTATCTCCTTGTGTTTAAAGGTAGTCAGAGGAGGGTGAGATTATAGCCTTTCTGAAGTCACGAAGCGGCAAGGGAAGAGTCAAATCCTGGTTCTATCCCTTGAGCCAATAGTCACATCTGTCCACAGGCTTGTCAATTTTCATCTAAATTCTATCTTCTCAGACTTTCTCATACTAGGGTCTTGCTTTCATTCAGGCAAACTCTATAAACTTAAAACCACTTCGTGACAAGTGGCGGCGTTCGTCCGGTGGATCATTCTGTTGAGATCAATTCTGTGATCTACATTCATAGATTGTCTCTAGGAAGTTCTGAAAAATAGATTTCTTTAAATATCCCCTAGACGTTGAGCTATTAGAACTGATCCAGTTATAAGTTTTTCCACAGGTTACAGTCAGTTAGATTGGTGGTAATTTAGCTATATACGACTTAGGGGTAATTGATGGCATACTGAAATTTTTCTTTAACAGGAAGGTAATTTCGGGTTTTTGGTAGCTTCTTAACATAATTTTTTCAGGTTATTATTCAGACTTGGTGCTAGTCTGAGTTCGGGTTTTGGGACAGCGGTTATAGAGCGTATTTCCTATTACGTAACATGTAGTTCCTTCTCTTTTCCCTTTTTGTCATTTTCTGTAGTTGTGAACTTACAGCAGTTTACAGGTAAGATGGCGGATATGGCCAAGTTACGAGCTGCCTGGCGCGAGGCTGCTCAGGACATGGGAATGGACATGGAGGAGACTAAGGCCTACCTGATAAGGGAAAATAATAGGCATATTCAGCGAGAGAAAGAGAGAGAGGACAGGGCAGCCGCCGCAGAAGCAGCGGAGAAGGCAGCAGAGAGGGAAGCAGCGGAGAAGGCAGCAGAGAGACAGCATGAACTTGCCATGCGTTCTCTGGAACTGCAGTACCGATCTTCGGAAGGCAGTTCGGCTAATGGAGATTCTCCCGGAGCAGGAGCAGCAGGCACCTAAGGAAACGGAGGCCCCCGGATGGCAGCCATGAGCGTGCCTTTTGACTCGTTCCCTAACGGGAATGAGAAGATTGACGTGTTCTTGGAGAAATTTCAAAGAATGGCAAAGGCATACGGGTTGGATGAAAGTTTTTGTTGCCTGAAATTATCGCAATCGCTCAAAGGTCATGCGTATGAAGTGTACAACAAGATGCTCATAGATGACCAGACCAACTTCGAGGCCCTGCGAAACGCTTTATTGCAAAGATTTCAGTGGACATCCCGTAAATGCCAAACCATGTTCAAGGAGAGCAGGCCGGAGAAGGAAGAGAGTTTTGCTTAGTTTGCAGAGCTGGTGAGAAATTACTTAACCCGGTGGAGGGAACTGTCAGGACTGGCGAAAACGTTTGAAGGGTTGGAGGAGTTTGTTCTGTGTGAGCAAATAAAGGCAAACATGTCCCCCGACTTGAGGCGGTATCTGGCAGAGCAGGGTGCCCAGCAACTCGATCAGATTATCATGTTCGCCGAAAGGTTCCAGACAGCACAGGCCGAAGTACTGGGACAGAAACGGAAAAACCCTGACCCGCCAACCCGAGGACATAACGCCTCTCCCGACAAACCAACTCACGGGCCGAACACCCGAGAGTCCCCTCCACCTGCTTCGAACTCCGCGAGGGGCCCCAACCCGCTGAATAAACGAGATGAGCCAAGGAGGGATCCTGCCCGGAACCACGCACCTGGTCGGCCGTGGGGCGGCAGAAATAATTATAACTCGCAGTGGAGAGCAGGGGGAAGCCGGGAAAACCCTCCGAAGAGAGTGGCCTGTTTACAAACTTCTATACCAGACTTGGAGAAGGAGCAGGATTCTCAACCTACATGTGACCGACCTTCCACGAGGGGAAGGGTAACGGTTAATGGGGTCGAAACCGAGTGTTTGTATGATACAGGCTTAAGTTTAGAATGTCTTGTGGGCCAGCATCTAGTGAAGCCCGAACAGATGACTGGAGAATTTATGGAGATATGTGGGGTGTTGAAGGGAGATGCTTCAATGCGCCTCCCAGTAGCGCAGATCGAGATAGTGTCCAAATTTGTCAGGGGCACGATCAAGGCGGCCGTAATGGAGGGGCCCCTTTTTGAGGTCATTTTGGGATGTAGGTATGTGTACCTAGGGGACCCAAAGGAAGTAGTAGCCACAGTGGTTACTAGGGAGCAAGCCAAGAAGGAGCGGGAAAAGGAGGCACCCACTAACCCATTACCCGAGGAATTGCAGGAGGCACAACAACAGGATCCGATACTGGAGGCCTGTTTTCAGAAATTACCCACGTCGAAGGACCCCAAACAAAAGGGGAGTTTCTTCAAGAAGGACGGGCTGATTTATCGCAGAGAAGGATGAGAAGAGCATGGGGCATAACCAACTGGTGGTGCCAGCCAAGTATAGGCCACAGATTTTAGAAATGGGGCATTCGCTTCCATTTAGTGGACATATGGGGCAGGGGGCCACCATACACAGAATATCGGCCCATTATTTCTGGCCGGGAGTGACGCCGGACATCATAAGATTTGTGAAGTCTTGTGCTCAGTGTCAGAGAGTGGCCCCCAAACACTGGACACTCCCAGTCCCGTTAGGAGAGATGCCCATCGTCGGTACCCCATTTGAACGAGTGGCGGTTGACATTGTAGGCCCATTAGAGAGAACGAAGCGTCGGAACAGGTTTATTCTGACATTAGTCGATGTGTGCACCATGTGGGCAGAGGCCATCCCCCTGGCGGTCACCGACTCGAAGCATGTTGCAGAAGCCTTACTGCAAATCTTTACAAGACTGGGGTTTCCTCAGCAAGTGTTGACAGATAATGGGTCCCAAACTTCTCTGCTGCTGAATAGCTTCCCTCTTTTAACAATCTCCGTATCTAGAGGAAAACCACAGCCTTGATTTCTGGCTGTAGGCAATTGAAACCAGCCTCGCTGAAGAGTTGAACTTTGCTGCAATAGACCGTTTAGGTTAGGTTCTTTTCGCTGCTGGCGATACCTCGAGTACTCTGACCCTTAAGATACGTAGAGTTGCCGTGGGTAATTTTACATATGGGCAAATTTACGCTCCCCCACTGTTCGCCGTGACTCGCTGAAATTAAAAGAAGATGCGTCTATTGTATAACAACTCCAACATACGCATCTCTAACCTAACTCCCCTACTCAATACTTCACTCGTCATGTCCCAATTTCGCAGCTTGCTGATGGAGGAGATCTTCAACATTCTTCGGACGCAACACATACATACTAGTCCGTATAACCCGGCAGGAAATGGTCTCGTGGAGAGGTTCAACGGCAGTTTGATGACGATTTTGCGCAAATTAGGGCAGGAGCGGCCAGAGGATTGGGACCTTTTTATTCCCGCCGCCCTGTTTGCTTATCGCAAAGTCCCCCAAGCTTCTACAGGCTATCCGCCAGCCACCCTATTGTTTGGGAGACCGATCAAGGGCCCACTAAAGGCTCTGTTCAGGTCTTTGACAGATCGGAAGGCAGATGAGACAACGGTATCGGCCTCCAAATATGCTGCAGAGCTGAAGGAGCGACTACAGTTAGGTTGGAAAATGGCCTCAGACAACCTTCGTAAGGCTCGCGCAAAACAGGCACAGAGATACAACAAGACGGCCAAGGAAAGAGAGCTCCAGGTAGGGGAGAAGGCCTTGTTGTTACTTCCCACCGGGGAAAACAAACTGCGCATTGGATGGCAGGGGCCTTTCGAGGTGTTAGAGAAAATCTCTAACACCAACTATAGGATCGCTTTCAGGGGAAAAAGGAAGATATACCATGTAAATCTCCTTAAGAAATTTTTGGAACGAGCTCCACCATCTCAAGACCACCTGTTAGCATTGGCGGTAGCTATAGAGGAAGAGGACGACCCAGAGAATTACGGGGAGTACCCCTTACACCAAACAGAGTCGTACCGAGACGTGAAATTTGGGGACACTCTTTCAGACGGAGCGGCGCGAGAACTCAGGACTGTATTACAACAATACACCGACGTTTTAACGGATACGCCTGGACTCACCCACCTCTCAGAATTTGAGATGAAACTGAAGGACGACACCCCGGTACGGACTAAAATTTATCCGGTCCCGTACGCCAAAGCTGCTGCGTTACGGGGGAAAATTGAAAAACTGCTGATGGCCAACATCATTTCTGAAACCACATCCCCATACAGTTCGAGCGTGGTCCTATTACAAAAACCTAACGGTGAGACCAGGCTGTGCATCGATTATCGATTGCTCAACACCGTGACGGAATTTCAATCAGAAGCCCTCCCCAGCCCTGCGGAACTGTTTTCCAAATTACGCCAGGCGAAAATCTTTTCGAAAACAGACCTCAGTAAAGGTTATTATCAGATTCCGGTGAAAGTGGACGTCCAGCCGATGTTGGCCTTTAGCACTAGTGAAGGGCACTATACGTTTAACGTCATACCGTTTGGGTCACATAATGCCCCGGTGTTACGCACGGATCATTATTATTTTTCGTTTGTATAAACATTTTTCATATGTATGATCATTTTTTTGACTGAAGTGTGTATTATGTTTTCTATGGTCAAAGGGACATAATCCGAGTTATCGAAACTACAATTTTTTAGGAGTTTGCCTTCTCTTGTATAGAGACACGTTCGGTCTATAATTTCTTGAACGAAGCGTGACCACATCTCCTTATTTGGTAGTACCAGTCAACTATGGTAGATGTCTGAAACCTTTCTTAACGCTTCTTTTCATGACCATAAAAGGCGCGACTGTGTAAGACTTTTATCTCGAATGTTCTTAGAATCGTCTTATTGTGAACGGCAACTCAGAGATTGTCGTTCTGCGCATGTCAAAAGCTGGGAGTTCGTTCTGTGTGTTCCGCCCAGTTCGGCAGTTGAGAAATGGTTTAAGAAGCGAGCAGACGCAACTGCGTCTTGTGATTTTCTGAGGGAAATACATTGTCGTTGTGAGTTAGTTAGCTAACTAGACTATTTCCCAGTATTATTCACGCCTGCCTGGAGGCATATGTTCATGGTTGATTTTCCGAAATAAGGTAATTCCTCTTGTATCGAACTTTATGCTATCATCTAGAGGTTCGTCATTTTGTCGCCTATTTGCTCGCCTGTGTGATGCAAAATGGAGAGGTACTTTGACTAGGATTAAGTCACCGGTATCTGTATACCTGAACTAGTTAAATATATATGGGTCGCTCTAGACCAACAAGACTATTGTCTGTGTTCCAGGATTCGTTATATCAGAGATCACGTCCAAGTCAGATGGTTAGACTTAGGAACATTATAAAGGTCGAGCTGACCTGTAATTCATGTATGCTATTCACGTGCAGACAGTGAACGGACTTATTGTATACAACTGATCTGCTAGCATCAGAATGGGAGCATTTATTATTGTTTATGAACATTGAAGATCTGTAGCTGACACTGTTGCAGAAGTTATAGAAATTATTATTATTTATACAGCTTCACGAACTAGAACTCTATGATTTATGAATTTCTGAATCTATTGAACTGTGATGTCTTATGACGCATATATACAACAGCTGTCATTGCTGACTACAGAAATTGTTTTCAATGTGCCATATCATCTTGCTGAACTCGTTAACTATGTTGATGTCATAAGTATCATGACTGTTTTGTGGCGTGCAATAAATGAAAGAAACTTATACAACGAAGTTACCCTTTCTATGACTCTACACGTCATGTTGCCTGTGTGATAACCCTGTGAACTGTTCCACTACCACATACACAGCAACATCCTAAATCAGAGAAGACACCTACATCTTGCACTTTAATACCAGGTGTCGATAAGGGTGGCAAGTTACCACTTCAGCTCAAATCCACCCTTATCATTTTTGGTGGCCAATGTGGGGAACGAACCCACGACATTCGCGTTATCAGCGAATGTTCTAACTGAGCCTTCTGTACTTTCACACTTTCTCCTATTGTTTTCATGATACATGTTTATATGTTATATGTTATTTGTTATTTGTATATTTATATGTTTATATTTCAGCGGGTTTTCTCGGTTGGGCGGTGTCTTTCAGTAGAAGATACCACGTCACAGAGGTTCTACTGTTAGCGTTTTCGTTAGGGACTGTGCGAATTTCTTACAGTGAAATTTGCTAGCGACAATCGTTGCTATATCTGTTTAGTTGTGACGAGTTGTGCTTTATTTTTGTTTCTTGTATATATATATTTTTTTTTCTTTTTTCTTTTCTCTCTTTCTTTGTGTTTTTTAGTTTCGATTTCGATTGTTTGTATTTGTAGGTCTCCCCTTTGCTATTATTCAGTTCTTTACGTATATTTTTGTGTATACACTGTAGCGTCATTTGTTAGTCATATCTTCGCATATTTCTTTTTAGTTTTGCTGTTTGTGTATTTGACTTATGCGAATGTTTTCGTATTGTTTGATCTTTGTTGTTGTTTACATTGACTTTGATCTTTGTTGATTGTTTACATTGACTCTGATCTTTGTTATTGTTTACATTGACTCTGATCTTTGTTGTTGTTTACATTGACTCTGATCTTTGTTGTTGTTTACATTGACTTTGATCTTTGTTATTGTTTACATTGTTGGTGACCTTTGTTATTGTTTACATTGTCTTGTTATTGTTTACATAGTTCTTGCATAGTTAGCTTTCACTATTGTTAATATATGCTCATGCACTATTGGTCTATAGTGCACTTATCATAACTAACTGGTGTTTTTTTGCTTATGCACTATTGTAGTGCAGTTATGATAAATAACTGATGGTTATGCACTGATTTGGGTAGTGCACTGATGATTAAGAAGTGACTTGTGATATTATTATACATTTGATAATACAAGTTGGTGTCAACTCCTGTTTCCCACAGAGATTGGGTTCAACATAGAGATTATACAAGCACTTTATTAAGTCTTGTTGCTATTTAACATTGAAATAAGATAATTAATTATTTCAGGTTCTGTACTCACATTTTAGACATCATGTCTACATTTGAGTACTTTATTGAGCAGGGTAAAGCCCTTGGGAAGACAGGTGATAAATTAGAAGAATTTGCGACTGTTCAATATGCCAAGGCATTGAAGTCGGAAGAAAAGAAAATGAAAGAACAAACTGAACAAAAGAGAATAGAGGCTGAAATAGAACAAAAGAAACTGCAGATGCAGGTGGAGGAAAAAAGATTTCAAATGGAAATGGAAAAACAAAAAAGAGAAGCAGAATTTCAGGAGAAGAGGCTTCAGGCTGAAGCTGAAAATAAGAGACTTGAAAAAGAAGCTGAAAATAAGAGACTTGAAAAAGAAGCTGAAAATAAGAGACTTGAAAAAGAAGCTGAAAATAAGAGACTTGAAAAAGAAGCTGAAAATAAGAGACTTGAAAAAGAAGCTGAAAATAAGAGACTTGAAATAGAGGCTGAAGAAAAAAAGTTACAGGCCCAGGCTGAAGAAAGAAAGTTACAGGCTGAGGCTGAAGAAAGAAAGTTACAGGCTGAGGCTGAAGAAAGAAGGTTACAAAGAGAGGCTGATGAGAGAAAAGCAAAAATGGAACATGATGAAAAAGTCTTAGCTTTAGAGTTAGAGAAGTTAAAGTTATTGAACACTGGTAATGCTAATGATGCAAATAAGGTGTCAAATAAGACTAATGCTAAGGATTTCAAGCTTAATCTACCAGCATTTAATCCCTCAATCGATGATATAACATTTTATCTAGATAGATTTGAAAGTGCATGTAATGTGCATAATATAGATAAAACATTATATGTGTATCATCTGTCCAAGATACTTAGAGGTGATGCTTTGACTTTGTTGAGTATGGTAGATGTGCCTGACAAAAACAACTATGAGGTTGTCAGGGCGGCATTGTTAAAGAAGTACCAACTTAACGAGGACGGATATCGTCTTAAATTTAAAACCATGTTACCAGAAACTGGAGTTGAATTCTCTGAATTCATCTCAGGCATCCGTCTTACTTTTTTACGATGGGTTGAGTTGTCTAAGACAGAAAATACATTTGAAGCTCTTATGGATTTACTACTTAGAGATAAGGTTATGTCTTCTGTTAATGAAGCTTTTCTATCTTTTCTTCATGAGCGTAAGCCTAAAAACATAAAAGAAATGGAAGAATACTGTAGCCAGTATGTTACTGCGCATCCGCACATAACCATTAGTAACTCTAAGGTGAAAGAAGGTCTGCCAGTTGCTTCGGCAGCACCTTATGGCCCAAATTTTATGCGTAAATTTCAGGGTAGCCAGAAAAATTTCAATAAAAAGAGTAATCGTAATTATGCCCAGAACCATAGTGATCAATTCCAGGGTGATTCTTCTTCCCAGAACTGGAGACAACCGAATACTACACGTTATTCTACTCCGGTTAACTTTAGAAATTTTCACAAAGGTAATCGGTATAGAGGGAAATATTTTATGCAGAGACCTCAATACCAAGATAATAGAGGTTCTCAACAGCATAGAGATAGTAATGACAGTTATGGAAACTGGAACTCAAACCAGGATAAAAATTACAGTAGGGACTTTAATGATAATTGCAGAGGCAATAATGGTCGCGGTAGATCGCAACATAAGAGAAAAAGATATCAACAGACAAACTCTGTTCAACAAGAATCTCAGGGAGCAGATAAACAGGTTAATAATGATAAAGACCATAATGCTATCGGATGCTCATCTTTTGATTTTGGTAGGGCAAATAAATGTATCCAATGCAGTACTTTATTTGATCCGAAAACCGTTAGTACTCTAAGCTGTGGTCATCCTTTGCCCGCTCTCTTCCTGCTAATGTTGCTCATGATGGGAGAGGTTCTCTTATATTACATAAGGGGCTAGTAAATAGTAATCCAGTCTCAGTGTTGTTTGATTCTGGATGTACTACTGTCGGCGTTAGGCAATCTCTTGTAGATCCATCCTGTGCTACAGGAAAAGTCATCAAATGTGTCACATTTGGTGGCACGTTAGAAAAGTATCCTACTGCTATAATACACATTGCTACTCCTTTCTTCACGGGAGAGGTCCACGCGTGTCTACTTCCAAACCCTATTGCGGACCTTATTATTGGTCGTATTCACGGAGTTAGGGAATGTACCCCACAGCAGATTGCTGTTTGGGAAGAGCAAAACATTGAAGCTACCAATGCGGTGGTCACAAGAGCACATGCTCTGGATCCACCTCAAACTTCATTAACTAATAATGATGAAGTAAATGACCAAGATAGTCACTTGACTATTACACGTGACTCATTTATCAAATTGCAAGAAGAAGATCCTTCTTTACAAAAATTCTTCATTCTAGCAAAAAAAGGTGATCCTAATCAGAACACTAATAGGAAATCTTGGATTTCTATGAAGAACGGCGTACTTGTACGTATGGTACAAGACTCGACTACGTCCACTCATTCACAAATTCTTGTGCCTAAGAGCATGAGATTGCAAATATTGCAACATGCTCATGACTCGCAATGTGCTGGACATATGGGTTTTTCCCGTACAAAGTCGAGGGTTCTTGCGGCTTTCTTTTGGCCATTTGTGAGCAAGGACATACGAATGTACTGTCGCTCTTGCAAAGTATGTCAGGAGGTCAAATCTAAAGGACCACGACATGCTGCGCCTATCCAGGCTGCTGACATTCCTATTCGCCCTTTTCAAAAAATGGCAATAGATATTATCGGTCCTTTTAGAATTAAGTCGGCTAGAGGACATCAATTTATCCTTACATGTGTCGATATGTGCACACGTTGGCCAGAGGCAATACCTCTCAAGAGCATCTCTCAACTGCTGATATCGCAGACGCTCTTTGGCTGATATTTTCTCGCTTGGGTTTTCCCGGAGAAATATTGTCAGACCATGGCACTCAACTTATATCAGACACTATGTCACAGGTAATGTCTATGCTACACATTAAAAGGTCTCTCAGCAGTATCTATCACCCAATGTCTAATGGGTTGGTCGAACGTTTAAATAGGACTCTGAAAACTTTACTTGGTAAAATAACTGAGGATCATCCTCAGGATTGGGACAGGGTCTTACCCGCGGCTCTCTTTGCGTATAGAGAGGTCCCCAATGAACATACGGGGTTTTCCCCTTTTGAACTTGTCTTTGGCGCGCAACCGCGCGGCCCTATGTCTTTACTTCACGATCTAATCACTGCCGATAATATTAGCGATGAGACTCAATCTTCTTATGAGTACGTCATTGCTCTTAGGCAAAAGATCATCGAGGCATGCAAACTAGCAACTTCGTCTTCAGAATTTGCTAAAGAAAAGGCAAGGCAGTTTGCAAATAAGAATAGATGTCTACGACAACTTTGTCCAGGTGACAAAGCTCTCGTTCTACTTCCTTCAAGGGAGAACAGACTTCTAATTGCATGGAAAGGTCCATATGCAATAGTCTCCAAAATTTCTGATGTCGACTATGTTGTCGATATTGATGGAAAGCATAAAACTTTCCACATAAATATGCTCACAGAATTTTATGAAAGACCTGACTATTTGCAGCCTATTTTCCAGGCTACGGACAATTCACAAGCAACTCATGGTCAGTACTCATCTCTGTCAGTTATACAGGATGAGGAAACTACTTTTTCTGATGTCAATCTTCCTCTTTCTATGGTCCCACTTTATTCTACGGAATCTTGGAAAAACGTGACCGTTTCTCCAAATCTTTCCGCTGAGGAACATCGACAAGTTTCTTCGATGTTGCAAACATTTCAGGATGTTCTTACAGACATCCCGGGACACACACATGTCATAGAACATGACATTGTGCTAACTGATCACAATCCTATCAGAGTCAGACCATATCCAATACCTATCCATTTCCAGTCTCAAGTCGAAAAAGAGTTGGATGAAATGATACGTTTGGAAATCATTGAACCATCCACTTCAGCATACTCTTCGTCTATGGTTATTGTTCGAAAGAAGGATAATAACATTCGCATTTGCGTAGATTATCGCAAATTGAACCAAGTTACGAAGTTCGATGCTGAACCTATGCCTTCATTAGAAGAGCTACTCAATAAACTTTCTAATTCTAGATTCTTTACCAAACTAGATTTGTCTAAAGGTTATTGGCAAGTCCCGCTAACTGAACGTGCCAAACCTTTTACAGCTTTTTCTACACCTAGGGGTTTATTCCAATGGAATTTCATGCCTTTTGGTCTTATGAACGCCCCTGCTACATTCGTACGCATGATGCGGCGAATTCTCGCATATCGTACAGATGTCATAGCATACCTAGATGATATCTGTCTATTCAGTGATTCTTGGGAAGATCACTATTTGGGTTTATACGAATTACTGTCTACTCTTCGCGAGTATAACTTGACTGCAAAACCCTCTAAAGCCTTTATAGGATTTAGCGAGATTTCTTTCCTAGGTCATCGGGTTGGTCATGGTCTTTTAAAGACAGAGGACCACAATGTTTCAAAAATACTTAACATTTCGGTCCCTAAGACGAAGAAAAACAAGTAAGGAGTCTATTAGGTTTGATTCAATTCTACGGACGATTCATTCCGAATCTGTCCTCCATTATGGCACCGCTTTCTACTTTATTGAAGAAAGGGTCGCCTAATCTGATCCGCTGGTCTAAAGAATGTCAATCCTCATTGGACCAGGTTAAAGCCCTATTTTCATCTCCACCTATTCTTAAGTTACCTACTATTGAGAAGACTTTTGTTCTTCGAAGTGACGCCTCGTCAACAGGGATTGGGGCAGCACTAATGCAGGAGTATTCTGATACTTTGCATCCGGTGATGTATATCTCTAGGAAATTAAACGCTGCAGAAAAGAATTACTCGGTTTTAGACCGTGAGTTATTGGCTATGGTATGGTCTATTCTGAAGTTACAAAGATTTCTTCTAGGCGCACATTTCATTGTGGAAACCGACCAGAAAGCGCTTACTGCTATTCAGAGCAAAAACTTGAAGAGCTCGAGGTCCACTCGTTATGCCATAGCTCTTCAACCATTTCATTTCTCGGTTCGAGCTATCCGTGGTTCGGATAATGTAATGGCAGACATTCTGTCCAGATGTCCACACGATTCCACATGATTCTTCTGTCATATATATATATTTCCTGATATACAGTCCAATGTTATAATGACATGTTAGTAGATTTTGTCTCACTTTTTTTTTTGAGGGAAATTTATAACATTGTACCATGTAATTATCTAAGAAGGCTTAGTTAGTGATATACGGGCCAAAAGATCACTCGGCCACATTTAAATAAATTATTTTCAGGATTGTATTAAGAAATTTACCAGTTGTCTTTAAGATTTGTGTTATTGATATTTTCGCAGCACATCATTGAAGTCTGCGAGTTTATGTCCATTGTGGAACTTTGAGGATATCAAGTCCTGTCCTACATTGGGAGCGGATGATGTCCACATCTTCTTCTATTGAATGTTTTATGTCACCGAAGATCAACACATGTATTACTTATTAATTACTGTTACTTTATATAATGTAATAATATAGTGCGGTATATTAGTAAATTACACCGCTATTTGCAACACATTGTATGATAACACATAATATATTTAATTTCATATATTGGTATGAGAATAATTTGATTGTCATTATGTTGTTGCCATCATTGTGGCGTGTGTTGGTGGCACCTTCCTGGAATATATCAGCGTATACTTAGATAAATTTTTTCTCTAAGGATCTGAGATATGATCTCAGTGTCGCTCCATGCGTTGAGCTAATTTGTTAGGTATATATCCACGCATCATACGTGCGTTAGGAGCCTAGATTTTTTCCGGCTCCAGGATTTAAAAAAAAAAAAATGTTTCATTTTTTTTTTTTCCCGGGAGGGTGCGGTAATGTTACGCACGGATCATTATTATTTTTCGTTTGTATAAACATTTTTCATATGTATGATCATTTTTTTGACTGAAGTGTGTATTATGTTTTCTATGGTCAAAGGGACATAATCCGAGTTATCGAAACTACAATTTTTTAGGAGTTTGCCTTCTCTTGTATAGAGACACGTTCGGTCTATAATTTCTTGAACGAAGCGTGACCACATCTCCTTATTTGGTAGTACCAGTCAACTATGGTAGATGTCTGAAACCTTTCTTAACGCTTCTTTTCATGACCATAAAAGGCGCGACTGTGTAAGACTTTTATCTCGAATGTTCTTAGAATCGTCTTATTGTGAACGGCAACTCAGAGATTGTCGTTCTGCGCATGTCAAAAGCTGGGAGTTCGTTCTGTGTGTTCCGCCCAGTTCGGCAGTTGAGAAATGGTTTAAGAAGCGAGCAGACGCAACTGCGTCTTGTGATTTTCTGAGGGAAATACATTGTCTTTGTGAGTTAGTTAGCTAACTAGACTATTTCCCAGTATTATTCACGCCTGCCTGGAGGCATATGTTCATGGTTGATTTTCCGAAATAAGGTAATTCCTCTTGTATCGAACTTTATGCTATCATCTAGAGGTTCGTCATTTTGTCGCCTATTTGCTCGCCTGTGTGATGCAAAATGGAGAGGTACTTTGACTAGGATTAAGTCACCGGTATCTGTATACCTGAACTAGTTAAATATATATGGGTCGCTCTAGACCAACAAGACTATTGTCTGTGTTCCAGGATTCGTTATATCAGAGATCACGTCCAAGTCAGATGGTTAGACTTAGGAACATTATAAAGGTCGAGCTGACCTGTAGCCCATGTATGCTATTCACGTGCAGACAGTGAACGGACTTATTGTATACAACTGATCTGCTAGCATCAGAATGGGAGCATTTATTATTGTTTATGAACATTGAAGATCTGTAGCTGACACTGTTGCAGAAGTTATAGAAATTATTATTATTTATACAGCTTCACGAACTAGAACTCTATGATTTATGAATTTCTGAATCTATTGAACTGTGATGTCTTATGACGCATATATACAACAGCTGTCATTGCTGACTACAGAAATTGTTTTCAATGTGCCATATCATCTTGCTGAACTCGTTAACTATGTTGATGTCATAAGTATCATGACTGTTTTGTGGCGTGCAATAAATGGAAGAAACTTATACAACGAAGTTACCCTTTCTATGACTCTACACGTCATGTTGCCTGTGTGATAACCCTGTGAACTGTTCCACTACCACATACACAGCAACATCCTAAATCAGAGAAGACACCTACATCTTGCACTTTAATACCAGGTGTCGATAAGGGTGGCAAGTTACCACTTCAGCTCAAATCCACCCTTATCACCCGGGTGCCTTCACAAATGATGAGGAAGCTATTAGGGCCGTTGCAAAACCCGCACATTCATAATTTTATGGATGATATCCTCGTCGCAACGGAAACGGAGGAGGAACACATAGCAACTGTCGGCTCGCTCCTCGGGAGATTGAAGGAGGCGAGGCTTACCGCCCGCCCAAGCAAATATTTACTCGGTTTTGAAACCCTAGACTTCCTAGGCCACACTATCGCCCACGGATGCATGTGGAGGCTGGACAAAAACGTGGAAAAAAATAAGGAAAGCAGTCCGCCCCATCACAAAAAAAGACACGAGATCCTTTATCTCCCTGTGCGCATATTATCAAAAATTCATTCCGAATTTTAATAGCTTAACAGGGCCGTTGACCGACCTCACTCGGAAAGGTCAATCGGAAAAAAATTCGGTGGACGGCAGAATGGGAGGGAGCGTACACTACTCTTAAGGAGCTGCTGACCAGTTCGCCAATACTTCGGCTCCCGGATTTAACAAAACCCTTTGTGTTAAGAGTGGACGCCAGCGCCGTCGGAATTGGATCCACTCTTTTACAAGCCGACGAAGCACAACCAGGTCTGTTGTTCCCAGTCTCCTATGCCAGTAGGAAACTTAATGCGGCTGAAAGAAACTACTCAACTATAGAACGAGAGTGCCTTGCATTAGTTTCTGGTATTCGCAAACACCACGAATACCTACCTATACGGGGTCACGTTTGTCGTGCAAAGTGACCACGCTCCTTTGGCGTTTTTGGGAGCCAACAAGCACAATAATGCTAAAATCATGAGATGGGCTTTATTGTTGTTCATGTACTCGTTTTCGGTGCAATACATCCCAGGATAGGATAATGTAGGAGCCGATTTCTTAAGCCGGCACCTAGCTCCGGAAGAGAATAAGGATGAAGAAGGAGTGCTCACAGACAGCTCTGTAGACGGGAATAAGGGCCACTGTGAAAACCCAGAGATTTCAGTGATTTAGCACGGATTCCCGAACTTCAAAGGGGGTCTTATGTGATGCTGCACTGTAATTCTGTCCTTCAACAGGCCCAATTCTGCGCTTGTATTTTGAGTTTTCATCATTTCTTCTTCTCATTTGTAATTATACGTGTTTGCCTTGGTTCTTCTCATTTGTTATATATCGTGTTTGGTATTTTTATGTAGGCAAGTAAATGAGTTCGTTTTATGATGGTAGGGTTATTTTACACTCGCCCCAGTTTTCTCTTCTTCTAGAATTTTTTTTCGCGAAGATTTTCGTTGTTTACGGAAATCGCTATTTTCGCGCACGCCTGTATGACGCGTCAGAAACGTCACGTAACGTGATGCAATTTTTGGACACGCGGGTCTGCGTGTTTTCAAATCCATTGGCGTAGGTCGAAGTTAGTTTATTTTTTCTAGCGTTTCCATTGGTCCGAGTGGATAGCTTAAGCAGATACGTAGGAGGGAATCCGCGGGGGTGTTTCTCTGGTATATAATCAGTTGTTAAATTGCGGGCAAGTCTCTATCGTAAGAAATAATTGTCAGCCGTCAGACTTCGTATTTATCGTCTCCACTGTGGGAACAACAGCGATAATAGGTATGTAGGAATTTTATTACTCGTTTTACTTATTAGAGGGTTGTTTGAGAAATTCGCCGTAAGTAAAGTTCTTCGGGGACATTAACTTTTAAGTTTTAATTGGTAGCGCCATCCATTATTATCTTCGAAGAACGATGGAAAAGTGTGCATAATTCTTTCTATGAGTTTGGCAGTGGATAGGAGCGTGTGAAGTTATGAGATACACGTGTGCTCATAGTTGTAGAATGTTGTGTAAAGCCACCATTTATTCCTGGGTATTTACAAATGTAATTTTATGGGGAAATCCATTGTGTGTATGTTACTTTTATTGTGACTTAAATGTGGATATGTTATAAGTGAATTATACTGCTTAGAGGAGTGAACTATTCCTATAGCGAGATGTAATTTAATATTGGGGCTTAAGTAGGAAACCTCATGGGTAATGTTAAAAAGGAGACCAAGGAATTTCGGACAAAGGATTCCCTAGTTGTAATGTTTGGACACGTGGTTAGCCACGTAATCTGTCAGACAGGTCGGGAGGTTTTGTTTACCTACCTCGCTGATTTATCGAAGAGACGGGAGGAGGAGTGAGATTTGAGACACATGGGCTAGTATTATTTATGTATTGTTTTTCAGAACGAGAGAAGGGGAGCAGGAGGAGTGAGGTTTAAGTGCCACATGGATAATATTATTTTTTGTATTTGTTGTACATGACGAGTGAAGTATTGAGTAGGGGAGTTAGGTTAGAGATGCGTATGTTGGAGTTGTTATACAATAGACGCATCTTCTTTTAATTTCAGCGAGTCACGGCGAACAGTGGGGGAGCGTAAATTTGCCCATATGTAAAATTACCCACGGCAACTCTACGTATCTTAAGGGTCAGAGTACTCGAGGTATCGCCAGCAGCGAAAAGAACCTAACCTAAACGGTCTATTGCAGCAAAGTTCAACTCTTCAGCGAGGCTGGTTTCAATTGCCTACAGCCAGAAATCAAGGCTGTGGTTTTCCTCTAGATCCGGAGAGGGTTAAAAGAGGGAAGCTATTCAGCAGCAGAGAAGTTTCGACAGTTAATCAAGTACCTCATGCTTGATACCCGACCATCATCATCATCCCCAGATTCAGGAACAGGTGATAGGGTTACAATACCTGGGTCTTGAAAGTACCGAGAGAAGAGCGTAACGGAGACGCCGCATCATCAGTCGTCGAGTATTAGAGAGACACTGAGACCAAGAAGGAGAGAGAGAGAGAGAGAGAGAGAAGGCGGGAGAAAATAGACAGGACCAGTAGGGTCTGTTCAGTATCTACTCGAAATATAGACACTGAGCCATTGTGTTACTCCAAGTCTATTATTTTAGCATTTCCAGTGGTGTTAGTTAGAGGCGCATATCGCCTACCAAAGTGGAAGCTGTGTAGACGTTCGTTGAAGAAGAGTCATCAGGACTGAGACAGCAGAAATCTTATGTGTATTAGAGAGTGGAGGCTAAAGTTGACAGCTCCACAAGATTAGAGTTGTTTAAGTCACTAACCAATTTTATTGTTCCTCAGCAGGGTGACAGAAAGAGTGAATGTGATTTGGTTTTTTTTAAGAGTCTATCAATTTAATTGTTACTTGTTTTCAGGCTGGGCAACAGTGCACGCTATTTCTTTGATTGATGTTTGATGGTATTTTAATGTTTTATTCTGTAAATAAATATATATTTACTGTATACTGGATCAGCTTCTACACTTTACTATACTTACTCTATGTTGTCTGTATAGTGGTGTCTGTGGTCGTTTTACACACCTTATCTCCTTGTGTTTAAAGGTAGTCATAGGAGGGTGAGATTATAGCCTTTCTGAAGTCACGAAGCGGCAAGGGAAGAGTCAAATCCTGGTTCTATCCCTTGAGCCAATAATCTCATCTGTTCACAGGCATGTCAATTTTCATCTAAATTCTATCTTTTCAGACTTTCTCATACTAGGGTCTTGATTTCATTCAGGCAAACTCTATAAACTTAAAACCACTTCGTGACAAACAGCTCCATAATAGTCACTTTGGTATTGTGAAGACACAACTGAGAGCAAAGAAAGATGTTTACTGGCCACAGATAAACAAGGACATAGAAACACTATGTAAAAACTGTTCAATTTGCCAAGAACATGCCAATAGGCAGTGCAGAGAACCTCTCATACCGTCAGACATACCATTGAGCCCTTGGAGCATCAAAGGGACTGATATTTTCTCCATCGACAGTAATGACTACCTTATCATTGCTGATTATTACAACAAATTTCCCATCATTGAGAAACTTCCACAACCCTCACCATCAGCTGTTATTGCAGACATTACAAAGAAGTATTGCAGCATATTTGGCATCCCAGATGAAATTAGATCTGACAACGGTCCACATTTCTCAGGTCAAGCATACAGAAATTTCACTAAGGACTGGAAGATCAAACACACAACATCATCGCCTAGATACCCTAAATCTAATGGTTTCATTGAGAGACAAATACAAACTATCAAGTCAGTCGTGAAGAAAACAAGAACAGAGGATGTACACCTAGCACTCTTGAGATGGAGAACAACACCAATAGACAGTAAGATTGACAGTCCAGCAGAACTCATGTTTGATAGAAGAATTAAAGACTTTCTACCATCTAAGGTCCACTTCCGTCCACAACATAAAGACAGCACATATGATCAACTTCAGCATCGTCAGCCGGTTCAGAAGTCCAACTATGACAAATGTGCTAAAGACTTACCACCATTATATCCTGGTCAGCATGTGACTACCTACAACCACAACAATGGCACATGGTCAAAAGCAACAATCATTTCAAGAAACCTTGAACCCAGGAGCTATACCTTAAGACCAGACAGCAGCAACAACCTCCTGGGGCGAAACAGAGTGGACATCAGAGAAATCCCACAGAATACAACAGAGAAGAGAATTCCCATGCTTTTAACAGGCAATGCAGTAACTCCAGACCTTGGTACCCCACAAAACCAACAACCACCAAGGACGAAATCAAGACCAACTCAAACTAAACCAGGGACTTCCATAGAACCACCAGCCCTTTACACCACTCGTTCTGGCTGTACAGTGACACCTCCCAGCCGATACAGACAGTGACATATATGCTCACACTGAACATTACACATACTTATCCTTTCTCACATGAAACATTTCGTGTAATAGTTTTTCCCAACTTTTTTTTTCTTTCAAAAAAGGGGGGAATGTAATATAATACATTAAAATGCGAAACTACACATTGTAATATAATACATTAAAATACGAAACTACACATGTACGAGCATTCTGTAAATAAAGATGGCTGCAAACTGATCATGCTTTACTTTGTGCATTGTGAAACTTATATGTGCCTGTGAAGAGGGCGTAGTAACGTATATATGCATACATCATAACATTACACCGATGTCTGGAACGGGGACAAGCTGTTGTGGTGGCTCTATGCTCTGTAGGAGCGGTAGGAAACCCAGCAGCTGTGGGGTCTTACTTTAGAAACACTGACTGATGGGGTGCTCATGTGGATGATGGCAGATACTTGGTGGATTGGGTGTCATCTCGGACAGCCCCGTCCTTTCTCCCCTCCACCTTGTTAACAACAATGCAATTGTGAGACATAACTTTTTGTTGTTGTTGTTTGTATTTGCTGTTTTTAAATTTTAATTGTTTTTGTTTTAGGAAGAGGGAGGGCACACACAGATACATTTACACAATTTTACAGTTTTGATTTATTACATTTGGACTGAGTGGATGTGGAGGGGCGGGGGGGGGGTGGGGAGGGGGGGAGAGAAGATACTATATTTGGATATGGAAATAAGATTTTTATTATCTTGAATTTACTACATTAAATATCCTAATTATAACTCATCACGGGTTGAAAGGGATACCTTCTCTTAAAACATATACAGTATTTTGCAAAAAAAAATGGCAGTCATATTGCTCAGCTAAATATGCTGAAATCTAATTAAATATGCATGTTCTGCCGCAAATTTGCGCTCCACTTAAGTGAGCAAACACTACCAAAAGTAAAAAAAAAAAATTAGCGTAGAGTACAGTCCCTTGATAATAGAGCAGACGACAATTTCTAATGCTAGTTGCAGAAAATGGATACAAAGTCAAAGTGTATGTTAATTTCACAGCTTTGGAATGAAGGAAATCAAACATGTTCCAACATTTCTAAAACCTTGAACATTCCTGAGCAGACTGTCTACAGAGTTGTGAGTAAATTAAAAGCAGGTAATGGAATCGAGCGAAAAGAAGGTAGTGGGAGGCCAAGAATTTTGGACATAAAGGACCATCGGCGTCTCGCCCAAATCGTTCGGGCTGGGCCAATGAAGAGTGTAGAAAACATAAGGCAGCGCATGATCGAGTTGGGAAGCCCAGAGGTATCTAATGCTACTGTCAACCGGGAGCTACACAGGATGAATTACACAAAAAAGCGGGTCATTTCGCCACCAGTGCTCACAGAGACTCACAAACAGATGCGCTTGAACTGGTGCCGCGAAAAAAAAAAATTGTCATGGGACAATGTGATTTTTTTCAGATGAATGTTCTGTTTGGTCTTATCCTGCTCAAATAAATATTTGGACGAAAGACTCTGTAACGCCTGTGTACCAGCGACCGAAACATACCCAGAAATTCCATCTTTGGGGAGGGGTGTTGTTGCTGTCATTTTCGACGGAGTCATCTGTCAAGTTATTTGCCTATGTTTTATCATAAGTATAATTGTGTCTTTACCTGCGATGTCAGGTTGATTAGGGGTTGTCTTCCCTTGTTTATTCATTCATTGTGTTTTGACCTTTAGGGTCAAAGGTTGACAGTTCGGGCGTAGGCCTATGGGAAGGTTTTTTAAGCGGGAGAGAGATATACTTCCGGCAAGCCGGGAAGGTCCTGTTTTTCTGAAGGGACCAAGAGTCCATTGTTTTTCGGGGAGAATCTTCGAAGTAACTGCTATGGCAGTTTTCCCCAGTGAATCTCTGTGCGTCGGGATGACGACAGAATTCCTTGTTATGTTCTGAGGATTCATTTTCCAGGTAATACCGACCTTTATGCATTATTACGCTTTTCTGTGGCAGAACATGTAAAAGGATTACTTAGTGTGAACTGCAGCTCACCGATCCTATATATTACAGAACTTATATTTTGGTGCTCGAGGTAGCCATCCAAGACTGTTAGTCTTTATTTTGTCCAGAAATCCAGTGACGAAGATATATTGTGGGAACCGCAGATTGGCGGGATTTATGTCTACAATAAGCATTACTGCAGGGTTGATGATAACCTATTTAACAGAAGTACACAGCCGACGTCAGAACGAGGCCTGTGCTTTCGGCTATTATACTACAGCCTGATAATGTGCAATTGGCGGGGAATGCCAAGTTGCACCTAGGTGTCAAAGTGACTAAGGCATCTGACGCGTTTAGTCAGAGAGGCCAAGGGTGACGCTACGAACTGTCATTATTGAAGAACTTTGCTATTGACCATGCACGTCTACTCTGATGTTTACTTTTTGAATGCCAAATGTATACCTATCGATTTCCGGTCAGCATGACCTTGTTACACTGACTGTTCCTGTTGATACTATGTGTGTTCTCGTCAATAAATGTCTTGAAACATGCCTGCAGTGTCCAAGCATCCTTGACTACTGCATGTGAGAGT
Source organism: Oreohelix idahoensis (assembly GCA_024509875.1). Lineage (NCBI taxonomy): Eukaryota > Metazoa > Mollusca > Gastropoda > Stylommatophora > Oreohelicidae > Oreohelix > Oreohelix idahoensis. Next base: position 424,378 of record JAMPIV010013021.1, on the reverse strand, counting down.
ATGGGTTGCAGGGTCTTCATATATACGAGCCTAAACACATTCGCGCCTTCATTCGCACCCACACTCAGTTCATCATACGCTCGCACTACACATCTAACAACAAGTATACTGTCTTGGGCCAGTGATCACCTCAACAAGAGAAAAAGACAGTTACATTTCTGGTGGCCAGTTACGTGGGCTCTTCTGATACATTTGTTGTCGCCAATGTGGCCTAGAAACTTACATTTCTGATGGACCAGATCTGTGGGTTTAAAAAGAACAGAGCGAGCATTTGACATTATTGTTGACATTAATGGATCCAGAAATTTACATTCCTGGTTGGCTGTTACATATATGATGTCTCCAGTTTTGTCCAGAAATTTACAAGAAGGACAAGTACACATTACACTTCTGATCTGTGGGGCTAAGCTACACACGGGACAGCCGTAACACACAGCGCTAATTCTACACTTGCAAGTTTTGGCTACAACAGGACAGAAATAGGTCATCAACGGTTGACCTAGATAAACAGTGCGGGCATTTATATTATAATGCTACATAAACCACAACAAGACAAGTACTGAAGTTAACATCTAGGCATTTGCTACGTGGACCATAACTGCATAGAAGGCGGGTTCCTATTGTGAACAGTACTGCTGGTTGTTACACGTTTCAGTTAACAACAGACTTTTCTATGTCCGAGCATTCAAGCTACATTGTTCGAGGTCAAGTGTTTGTAAACAGTACGTGGAAATTGTAAACATTCAATGTGCAAGTCCTAATTCGAGAAGGTCATAGTAACTTTGGTTCGGGAATACCACTTTATGCTACAGTGGATTTGACGTTCAGTGCGCGTTTGACATTTCGTTTCTGTGTTCGCAGGGAGCAAGAAATTTATTTTAGTTTCAGCTGTGACTGAACTTGTTCTGCAACACATTGAAATTGATTGCTATATGTTTATGTTACTTCTACTGTTTTTGTGTATTTTTCAGCGGGTTTTCGGTTGGTGGGTCTTACAGTAAATATGCCACTTAATCGAGGCTTACTGTAAGCGTTCTGTAGGTGCAAATTTTCTTAATTTGAAAATTTGCTAGTGACAATTGGTCGCTATTGATGTTAGCTGTGATGTAACTGTACTTAACGTTGTTTTTGTAATATTTTTGTCTGGTTTTCAGTTTTGATTTTCGATTTGTTGTGTTTGTATTCTGTAGGTCTCTCCTTTCTTTTTTATTTCTCTACACATTTTTGGTTAAAACAGTGTTGCCATTTGTATTGTTTTGTATCTTTGTCTTTATATTTATTTTTTTGTGTACTACATTACTGTCATGCACAGTCTACATACATATACTTGGTCATGTATTATTATTGATAAGGTAGACTCTTCATATAGAGTTTGTTAATAAAATATTATTATATAAGATATTTATACAAGTTCTTTGATAAAAGACTTGTTATCTACAAAGATTGAGACAAGGTGAAATACATATTCGAGTTCTTTATAAAAAAGACTTGTGCCCATAGTGAGTGGGATATAAGGGATTTTTTTTTCCACAGGTACTCAAGTGATTTTTGGTTACATTATAAACAAGAGGACCATACAAAGTCTTTGTCTAAGACTAAGAGAGTGAAATAAAGTGAAGTGAGTATACAAGTCTATCATTTCAGACTTGCCTCCCATTAAAGTGAGATAATTTAATTTATTTACTTCTGCAAGTTACTAATCTCAGTAGACAAGATGTCTACATTAGAGTACTTTATTACACAAGGGAGAGCCCTTGATAAGACTGGTCAACAGTTAGAACAATGGGCTGTTGCTCAGTATGACAAAGCATTAGCTGCTGAAGAGAGAAAAGCTGCTGCAGAAGAAAAAAAAGCTTTGGCTGAAGAGAAAAGATTAGAAAGAGAAGCTGCTGCAGAAGAGAGAAAAGCTGCGGCGGAACAAAAAAGACTAGACAGAGAAGCTGATATTGCTGCTGAACAAAAGAAATTGCAGATGCAGGTGGAGGAAAGGAGATTTGAAGCTGAACAAAAGAGATTAGACAAAGAAGCTGAACAAAAGAGATTAGACAAAGAGGCGGAACAAAAGAGATTAGACAAAGAAGCTGCTACAGAGGAGAGGAAAGCTCAAGCTGCTGCAGAGGAGAGGAAAGCTCAAGCTGAGGCTGAAATTAGAAAAATGGAACATGAGGAAAGAAAACAGAAGATGGAACTTGATGAAAAACTCGCAACTTTGGAGTTAGAGAAATTGAAATTGGCGAGTACGGGTGCTCAGCAAACAACTTCGAGTACGACAAAGGAGTTTGTTAGTAGGATTAAATTGCCTCATTTCAATCCTTTAAAGGATGACGTAGCAGATTATCTAGATAGATTCCAATTTTTGTGCGATACGCATAACATAAAAAAAGGAAAAATATGTTGAACAACTGATGCCATTTTTTACAGGTGACACAGTGACTACTATTATGACAATAGTCGAACATGAGAGGACTAATTATGATGTTGTCAGGGCAGCATTGCTAAAAAAATACCAACTAAAAGAAGAAGATTATCGTCTTCGTTTTAGGACAATGTTGCCAGAAAATGGAGTAGATTTCTCTGATTTTGTTACAAAGATACGTCGTACATTTACACGATGGGTTGAGTTGTCTCAGACTGAGAAAACATATGAAGGTCTAATGGACTTATTATTGCGAGATAAGGTTTTGTCATCTGTTAATGATTCTTTTCTTGCATTCCTTCATGAGCGTAAGCCTAAAAACTTAAAAGATATGGAGGAATACTGTTGTCAGTATGCCACAGCGCATCCCCATGCTACAGTTAGCAATTCTAAAGTGAAAGAAGGGTTGCCAGCTGCTTCGGCAACACCATATGGCCCTAATTTCAAAAAAAAAATTTCAGGGTGCTCAACAAAATTGGAATAGGGGAAGTAATCAAAATTACACCCAGAAGCGGAGTAATCCAACACATGATGGTTCTTCGTCTATGAATTGGAGACAAGATGGTAGTTCTCGTAATTTTAGTGGTAATAATTTGAGACACTTTCGCAAAGGCTATCCAAATAATAACTATTCAAATTTTCGAGGTAATCATTCTCGACGTCAAGATTATGACGATGGTGAATTTAGAAACCGGGATTCAAACCGGAATGATGATTACAATAGGCAATATGATAACAATTACAGGGGAAATGATAGTCGAAATAATTACAGGGGAAATGATAGTCGAAATAATTACAGGGGAAATGATAATCGAGGCAGACCTAGGTTTAACAAAAAAAGACCTTTCCAACAGGCAAACTCTGCACAACAAGAGTTTGATGGAGCCTGTAATACAGTAAATGATAGTGGTAACTCTAGGGCTATCACTGGTTGTGCTTTCGATTTTGGGAGAGCAACTGAATGCCCCCCAATGCTTAACATTGTTTGACTCATCGACTGTATCTACGCTAAGTTGTGGTCACCCTCTTCCTGCTCTACCTGCTACAGTTGCGCATGATGGGAGAGGATCTCTCATCTTACATAAAGGTCTAATAAATGATAGGCTAGTCTCAGTACTTTTCGATTCGGGATGTACTACCGTCGGGGTTAGGGAGTCTCTGATAGATCCTTGCTGTGCCACTGGAAAAACAATCAAATGTGTTACATTTGGTGGTACTATGGAAAGCTATCCTACTGCTATTATTAGGATTGACACTCCTTTCTTCACAGGAGATGTCCATGCATGTCTTCTTCCTAATCCTATTGCGGATCTTATAATCGGTCGTATTCATGGGGTTAAAGAATGCACCCCGCAACAAATTTCTAGTTGGGAAGAAAAAAACATTCAAACGGTCAATGCAGTGGTGACAAGAGCTCAAGCTCTTAATCCCCCAACTTCATCTGATAATAGTAATGAAGTTGATAGCCAAGACGAGCACTTGGTGATTTCCCATGACTCGTTTGTTAAACGTCAAGAAGAGGATCCTTCTTTGAAGAAATTCTTCCTTCTTGCAAAGAAAGGGGATCCCAATCAAAATACGAATCACAAATCGTATATCACTATGAAGAATGGTATATTGGTACGAATGGTACAACACTCGGACAAGTCTATGCACTCGCAAATTCTTGTGCCTAAGTGTATGAGAGCCTTAATTCTTCGGCATGCACACGATTCTCAGTGTGCTGGACACATGGGTTTTTCCAGAACTAAAACTAGAGTCCTTGCGTCCTTCTTTTGGCCATTCGTGAATAAAGACATCCGAATTTATTGCCGATCTTGCAAAATTTGTCAAGAGGTCAAGTCTAGGGGTCCGAGACATGCTGCTCCTATTCAGGCTGCAGATATTCCGATTCGGCCGTTTCAGAAAATGGCTATAGACATCATTGGTCCGTTCAAAATTAAGTCAGCCAGAGGACACCAATTTATCCTCACTTGCGTGGACATGTGCACGCGTTGGCCAGAGGCTATTCCTCTGAAGAGCATATCAACTGTCGATATCGCTGATGCTCTTTGGCTCGTATTTTCTCGTCTGGGATTCCCCGGAGAAATACTGTCGGATCACGGCACTCAGTTAATTTCGGACGTTATGTCTCAGGTAATGGCTACGCTAGACATTAAAAGGTCTCTCAGTAGTATTTATCATCCAATGTCCAATGGATTGGTAGAACGTCTTAACAGGACACTAAAGAACTTACTTGGCAAGATAACGGAGGATCATCCTGAAGATTGGGACAGGGTTTTACCTGCAGTCCTCTTTGCCTATAGAGAGGTTCCCAACGAGCATACAGGGTTTTCTCCTTTCGAACTTGTCTTTGGCGCGCAACCGCGCGGTCCGATGTCCTTGTTACACGATTTGATAACTTCCGATAATATTGACGATGATACACAATCGTCATATGAATATGTCATAGCTCTTAGAGAAAAGATTATCGAATCGTGCAGGTTAGCAACTTCATCTTCCGAATTTGCGAAAGAAAAAGCTAGGCGATTTGCTAATAAGAAAAGACGCCTACGTCAACTTTGTCCTGGAGACAAAGCATATGTCTTACTGCCCTCAAGAGAGAATAGACTTCTCATTTCATGGAAAGGTCCATACACTATAGTCTCAAAAATTTCCGATGTCGACTATATTGTCGATGTGGATGGAAGGCATAAAACCTTCCATATAAATATGCTAACAGAGTTTATTGAACGTCCAGACTATTTGCAGCCTATTTTCCAGGCGACGGACGACTCTCCAGTCCAACATGGTCACATCTCATCCCTGTCCGTTATACAGGATGAGGAAACTATTTTTTCTGACGTGAACTTACCTCTTCCTGCGATTCCACTTACTTCAACGGAATCGTGGAGAGACGTTACAGTCTCTTCCAACTTGTCTTTTGAGGAACAGCGTCAAGTATCCTCTACGTTACAATCATATCAGGATGTCCTTACCGACATTCCTGGACACACAGATGTCATAGAACATGACATCATACTTACTGATCGTAATCCGATCAGAGTAAGACCATACCCAATACCTATTCATTTTCAAGCACAAGTCGAGAAAGAATTGGATGAAATGATTCAACTACAAATAATTGAACCATCCACTTCAGCTTATTCTTCGTCGATAGTTATTGTTCGAAAGAAAGACAATAACATACGTCTTTGCGTTGACTATCGCAAATTAAATCAAGTTACGAAGTTCGATGCTGAACCTATGCCGTTATTAGATGATCTACTTATTAGACTTTCTAAAGCTAAATTCTTTACTAAACTAGACTTGTCGAAAGGTTATTGGCAAGTCCCACTGACGGAACACGCCAAACCTCTCACTGCTTTTTCGACACCTAGGGGTCTGTTTCAATGGAATTTTATGCCTTTCGGGCTTATGAACGCCCCAGCGACTTTCGTGCGCATGATGCGACGAATTCTATCAGATCGTGCAGATGTCATTGCATATTTAGACGACATCTGTCTTTTCAGCGATACTTGGGAAGAACACTATTTGGGTCTAAAGGAATTGCTATCTACTCTACGTGAGCATAGTTTGACTGCTAAACCCTCTAAAGCTTTTGTTGGGTTTAGTGAAATTTCCTTCCTAGGTCATCGAGTTGGTCATGGTCTGTTGAAGACAGAGGACCAAAACATTTCAAAGATATTAAATATCTCGGTTCCGAAGACGAAAAAGCAAGTGCGTAGTCTCTTGGGATTGATACAATTCTATGGAAGATTCATTGAGAATCTGTCCTCCATTATGGCACCACTTTCAACGTTATTGAAAAAAGGTTCTCCTAATATGGTGCGTTGGTCCCAAGAATGCCAATCTTCATTGGATCAGGTTAAGAATTTGTTCTCATCTCATCCTATCTTAAGACTACCAACGATTGATAAGACTTTTGTCCTTCGTAGTGATGCCTCTTCCACTGGGATTGGAGCGGCACTAATGCAGGAATATTCAGGAACTCTGCATCCTGTAATGTATATTTCTAGGAAGCTAAATGCGGCAGAAAGGAATTACTCGGTTTTGGACCGTGAATTGTTGGCTATGGTTTGGTCCATTCTTAAGCTACAAAGGTTCCTTCTGGGCGCGCATTTCTTTATGGAAACCGACCAAAAAGCTCTTACGGCTATGCAAAGTAAGGATTTGAAGAGCTCGAGATCTACTCGTTATGCTATTGCTCTTCAGCCTTTCCATTTCACGGTGCGAGCTATCCGTGGTTCGGATAATGTGATGGCGGACATATTGTCTAGATGCCCACATGATTCCAGTTAAATCTTGTGTCCTAGTTTTTCCTGATATACTTTCAGACTTAGGTCTGTCCTTAATATCATAATATGTTGTAATACAAATGTATTTGGATGATGTTTAGATAATTTAACAAATTTCATTTTGTCCATCCATCAGTGATATGTTGCTAAAATAGCATTGACATTTGTATATTGCTATGATTATATTATTTAGTAATGTTTGATATATGATTGGTATTGCCAGCAACTTAGGTTTCTTGAATGGTATCCCTTAGTTTGTTTGGCTTAAAGGAAATATTTTCTCCTATGTTGAGAGATGATTTGTATTCTCTTCAGACGCCTTATTTATGCGTCTATTGTACCTGATATTAGGTTCAGTTTTTGCATGAGCACAGAAGTGATACTGGTGCTATCTTGCTCATGGACATATTAAAAAAAAAAAAATTTCATTTTTTTTTTTACAGGGGGGTGGTAGTAATGTTGCTGTCATTTTCGACGGAGTCATCTGTCAAGTTATTTGCCTATGTTTTATCATAAGTATAATTGTGTCTTTACCTGCGATGTCAGGTTGATTAGGGGTTGTCTTCCCTTGTTTATTCATTCATTGTGTTTTGACCTTTAGGGTCAAAGGTTGACAGTTCGGGCGTAGGCCTATGGGAAGGTTTTTTAAGCGGGAGAGAGATATACTTCCGGCAAGCCGGGAAGGTCCTGTTTTTCTGAAGGGACCAAGAGTCCATTGTTTTTTTTCGGGGAGAATCTTCGAAGTAACTGCTATGGCAGTTTTCCCCAGTGAATCTCTGTGCGTCGGGATGACGACAGAATTCCTTGTTATGTTCTGAGGATTCATTTTCCAGGTAATACCGACCTTTATGCATTATTACGCTTTTCGGTGGCAGAACATGTAAAAGGATTACTTAGTGTGAACTGCAGCTCACCGATCCTATATATTACAGAACTTATATTTTTTGTGCTCGAGGTAGCCATCCAAGACTGTTAGTCTTTATATTGTCCAGAAATCCAGTGACGAAGATATATTGTGGGAACCGCAGATTGGCGGGATTTATGTCTACAATAAGCATTACTGCAGGGTTGATGATAACCTATTTAACAGAAGTACACAGCCGACGTCAGAACGAGGCCTGTGCTTTCGGCTATTATACTACAGCCTGATAATGTGCAATTGGCGGGGAATGCCAAGTTGCACCTATGTGTCAAAGTGACTAAGGCATCTGACGCGTTTAGTCAGAGATGCCAAGGGCGACGCTACGAACTGTCATTATTGAAGAACTTTGCTATTGACCATGCACGTCTACTCTGATGTTTACCTTTTTGAATGCCAAATGTATACCTATCGATTTCCGGTCAGCATGACCTTGTTACACTGACTGTTCCTGTTGATACTATGTGTGTTCTCGTCAATAAATGTCTTGAAACATGCCTGCAGTGTCCAAGCATCCTTGACTACTGCATGTGAGAGTATGGGTTGCAGGGTCTTCATATATACGAGCCTAAACACATTCGCGCCTTCATTCGCACCCACACTCAGTTCATCATACGCTCGCACTACACATCTAACAACAAGTATACTGTCTTGGGCCAGTGATCACCTCAACAAGAGAAAAAGACAGAAGAAGGAAGCTGAAAAATACTGGGACAGTCTGACTCACAATTACCTACAAACACTTGGGGGAAGTATGCCTCGCCGCGTCCAGGCTTGCCTTGCTGGAGAAGGCAACATTATATTGTACTGAAACCACTGTTAATAGATAGGGGAGAAACCAATCTTCCTCTGGACATACAGTTTTTATTATTATTTGCTTCTATGAGTGTGCTGCGTTGCGAAAATATGACTGCCATTTTTTTTGCAAAGTACTGTATATAATTTAGAAATACTGAGTTCTCTAAAGGTCTGCTCTGCCTTGATAAAACCATGTCTGTTTTCAGGGTATCTGGAATTTGAAATAAGTCCAGCCTCGATGTAACTTTTATATCTGCTGCGAGATCTACTTCTTACAATCCCATCAACCGAGTGGTGGAACATTGAAACTAAATATTGTAACGGATGTTAATTTCTTTTGAAAGAAAAGATCGCTTTCTATCTTGCATATGTAGCCGGTGACTATAATAATAATAATAGCCCCTTCAGTTATAACTGACTATGGGAATGCGCCCCTGAGGTGGCAGCTCTCAGCTGCTTATTTTCCTGGTGCATTTTCGACATTTTCTCCCCTCCTCTGCTTGTTGTGTGAGCCTCTTTTCGCTCAATCTGAGGTGGCGCCGTAAATAGCATCGCCACTTAGTGCGATCGGCAGCTTCATCCTCCCATGTTGCTGGATCCATGTCTAATGCCCTCATATCTCTCCTGCACACATCTTTGAACCTCAGCTGTGGTCGCCCAACTGCTCTCTTGCCATCTGCTAATTGTCCGTTGAAGATATCTTTTGGGATGCGACCATCTTCCATGCGGCGAACATGGCCAAGCCAACGAAGTCTGCGATGTCTAAGCAGTGTATACATACTTTGAAGGCCAGCACGTGACAAGACCTCGACATTTGTCACTTTATCTTTCCACGAGATGCCGAGGATGTGGCGTAGACACCGTAAATGGAAGGTATTGAGCCTTCTTTCTTGCTTAGCATAGGTCGTCCAGGTCTCGCTGCCATAAAGGAGTGTGCTGGTGACGCAGGCGTTATATACCGCAGCTTTGGTCTTCGTTGTGAGTTTGGAGTTTCCCCAAACATGCGATGTGAGGAGGGCAAAGGTAGCTGCAGCTTTGCCAATGCGGCTGTCGATTTCTGTGTCCAGTGAGAGTTTGTCATTGATGGTAGACCCTAGGTATGTGAAGTGGTGCACCACTGCCAATTCATAGTTATCGATAGTGATAACTGGTGCAGCACCCACATCCTGACTCAGCACATTCGTTTTCTTTAGACTTATTGTGAGGCCAAAGTCCTTGCATGCTTTGCTGAAGCGATTCATCAAGCTCTGAAGCTCCTGTTGGCTTTGAGTGATGACTGCAGCATCATCAGCGAACAACAAGTCTCTTATAGTGACCCTTCTGATTTTTGTTTTTGCCTTCAGCCTTGAAAGATTAAACAGACGGCCATCTGACCTAGTGTGAAGGCATATTCCTTCAGTTGCATCTCTGAATGCATGTTTCAAGAATAAGGCAAAGAAGATCCCGAAGAGGGTCGGAGCTAGAACACAGCCTTATTTAACGCCACTTCGTATGTCAAAGGGCTGTGACGTGCTTCCAGCATATTGGACTGTTCCCTTCATGTCGTCATGGAATGACTTTATCATTTCCAGCATTTTAGAAGGGCAGTCTATTTTCAGGAGGATTTTGAAAAGTCCATCCCTACTAACCAGGTCAAATGCTTTTGTGAGTTCTATAAAGGCGATATATAAAGACCTTTTCTGCTCTCTTGATTTTTCCTGAAGCTGGCGGAGAGAGAAGATCATGTCTGTTGTTGATCTACCAGCTCGGAATCCACACTGTGACTCTGGATATATGCGCTCAGCTAACTTGTGTAGTCGCATTAAGATGACTGGCAAAAACCTTACCAACAATACTAAGAAGAGAGATGCCTCTGTAGTTATTGCAATGACTTCTGTCTCCTTTATTTTTATACAGTGTTACAATCTTGGCATCTCGCATGTCTTGAGGAATAGTTGTCTCATCCCAGCACTGGCACAGCATCCTATGCAGGGGATGTAATAGCGTGCTCATACAGCATTTGATTAAATCAGGAGGAATCCCATCACTGCCTGGTGCTTTGCCAGAGGCCAAGCTATCAATGGCCTTGCTGAGTTCCTCTAATGTTGGTTCGGCATCCAGCTCCTCCATAGTTGGCAGACATTTGACAGCATCAAGGGCTGCAGGCGTAACGGTATTTTCTCTAGCATAAAACTCAGAGTAGTGCTCGACCCACCTCTCCATATGTTTACTCTTATCGGTTAATTTCTCCAAGCTAATGATTTTTAACGGTGCTGTCTTACTTTTTTGGGAACCAAGGGCTTTCTTTATACCGTCATACATTTGTCTAATGTTGCCTGTTTGCGCTGCGGTCTGGATGCTCTAACTGAGCTGGAGCCACTAGTCATTTGCACAGCGTCGAGCAGTTTGTTGAACTTTGCTTCTCGTAGCCTTCAGGATCTGTAGGGTTCTAGCACTCGGTGAACGTTTGTATTCATTAGCACCACTGCGCTTAGCTTCAATGACAGGTGCCATCACATCTGATGAAGCATCAAACCAGTCATTTGACTTTGCCGTTTTCTTACCAAAGGTGGCAAGTGCAGTACTTTGAATGATGTTCCGTAGACGCTCCCAGTTCTCTGTAATAGTATCACCATGCTGAGGGCTACTGAGTACTTTATTGAAGGTCGCAGTAAATTGAGCGATCATGACAGGGTCTGACATCTTGCTGGTATCAATGCATGGTTTCCCTTCATGTCTGACACGATAGAGTTTTCTTGGTTGTGCTCTGATTTAGCAGCAAACCAAGGAGTGATCTGCATCACAGTCTGCACTGTGGTACGAGCGAGTGAAGAGCACAGACCTGAGAAGTGGCCTTCTGACGAGAATCAGGTCCAGTTGGTGCCAGTGTTTGGATCGTGTGTGTCTCCATGACACCTTATGCTGGGGTTTTGTCTGAAAGTAGGTGTTGGTCACGCAGAGGTCATGGTGGACACACAACTCTAAGAGCCGTTGTCCATTTTCATTCATCTTGCCAATACCAAACCTGCCCAGACATGAAGACCATGAAACACTATCGGCACACACTCTAGCGTTAAAGTCACCAAGGAGAACAAGCTGTTTTTGCCTAGGTATGCTTTTGATGACTGCTGCTAGATTTTCGTAGAACTCATCTTTAGCTTCTGAGGCAGAGTACAGAGTAGGAGTATACACACTGAAAAATGGTGATGGGACCTGTGCTAGTTTGCAGGCGGAGTGTTAACAGGCGTTCTGGTCAATTCTCACCTGGTTCAACCATTTTAGTTAGCGATTTTTTGACCGCAAAACCTACTCCGTGTTCTCTAGTTTTATTAGGATCTTTCCCTTGCCAATAAAATGTGTAGTCCTTCTCGCTCACCGTTCCAGAGCCCGCCAGGCGTGTTTCCTGAAGTGCAGCTATATCCACCTGAAGTCGTTTAAGCTCATCATTAATTATGGCTGTCTTCCTTATATCGTTTACGTCCTGTAGGTTTTCGGATAGTCCAGTCAACATAGTCCTGACGTTCCAGCATCCCAATCTGAGAGTTTGCTTATTTCTATTATTACGATAATTGCTTGATGCAAAATTTTCTGTCCACAGTTCGGGTTTGACCCTAATCCCCTTGCACCCAATGGGGAAAGCAGACAGTGGTGGGACAACACCTTATTGACTGGGGGCTGCCCAGCTTGAAGCGGGTGGTAGCTGTCCAGTGAGATACTAGAACCTCTCCCACTGTCGGAAGTAGCCCCTGGCGCCATGTCCTATGTTACGACAGGGTTTATGATGTTAGCCACTTTGATAATGGGCTCTTTTGAAGTTACGCATTAAGGGGTTTAAAATGCTATTAATATATATTATGTTTCGCGCTTCACGGTAATTGAACGCGAATCGGTAGAGTCGCGTAGATTTATGATGACGTGTTGCGTTGGTATGCTAACACGTGACGACATTATAATTGTATCCTTTGTATTCTGGATTTGGTCCTAGACGGACGCGATTTTGCAACGCTCCCGTTGATGATAGTAATTGTGTAGAGAATTTTCTCTGTTATATGGCACCAGGGTCTGCCTATTGGATATGGATACAAATAACGTCTCAGTTTGATGAAATGAAATATTCTTCAGGTCAAGAATAGTTGCAGGGAGTAATTTTATTAATAAGTATCCAAATTATAATTATCGACCAACTTTGGTTGTTCATTACCGGATTACCGACCTACGGAATCGCGAGTAAATAGCCAGACGTTGTGTTGATTAATGAAGTAAAAGTCAGGAGACGATTCGTATAAATTGCATGAACTTTATGTATGCTTGATTACTATGATGTCTTATGGATTCGCATATCGTCAATTAAATGTATTTTTGTGGACTCGTGCCACCTTGGACTTATCAACTCACTATTGTTGAAGTTTTGGTCAGTTTACACCCAACATTCGCCAACATAATATAAGCACGATGTTCAAGATAAAATAAGTCATAAATGATAAAGAGAATCAATTCAAGACATGGCCAGAAATAATGCACACTCCTTATTAATGACAAAAATGGTTAAAAAGGTCAAGCAATAAAGACAGACCTCCAAGCCACAAGCAAGCGCAACAAAGTGGTCTAACACCCCTACTATAACACCCTACGCCAATTGGGCAAAATGCTTATAACCGATAACTGCTACTTCCCGTGTTTTGCCGACACCTATACGGTGAAGCTGGAGTGTCCTCTCCAGGGCGCGAGCTTAGGCACAGTTATATGGAGATCAAGCTGTTGCCCATGCAGCATGTTCCCCCTCTCCACGCAGCCGGTAGATCCAAAGGAACGGCAGTGGCCGATACTGTTTGGTACCAGCCACGTCGCAGGAGTTGCCAGAATAATGTCGAATCAACATTAGACTGCCTTAGGGACTCCGACTCCGGATTTATCTTCAGGGTTTACTCCCGAAGCCAATTCCATAAATGGATATTCCCGCAAGGCAGCGGTGGTTTGAATTCAGAGTTCCTTCTCTTAGATAAGCTACCAACCAAGGATCACGAGCCCTATCTGCCCGAAGCGACTGGTTTTAAGGCGCCAGTCGCTCGCCTTTGCCCCTTCTCCCTTCAGTGGAAAGTTCCGCCGGGCTCAGATTGAGCCACATGTGAAGGCCGGGAGCTGGACTTGGTTGTCAGAGGCTGCTTGAGGCGCGTGCCATAGGAGTAGGCCTATTTTATCTGCAGTGAGAGCTTATCCTCACTACAACTCCAGGCTGTAACAACCTTTGGAACCGGTGACTATAGAGAAAGATAATCGGAGTATGATCAAAGGGAAGTAACGTAAAGAAACATAGACGGGTGTAGAGTGGAGATAAAGGTTACATCCCTTTAAGACATTTGGTAGATAAAATTGTTAATATAGAACTCAGTCCTAAGACGCGAGTTAGCGACCCATAGCTAGACTGCCTGCGTCAGGGACCAAAAGATGTAGCAATAGAGAATGCAGTCAGCGACCCATAGCTTGACTGCTTGCATCAGGGTCAGCGAACCAGAGCTGACCAAGACCGTACTCCACCTCCACGTGGTGGTCCTGGAAACAGTCTGCAGCAGTGCAGTCTGGCTGAGCGAGTACGGATCGCAGAGGGAAGGCAAACCCGGTCCCAAAAAATGCCGTGCTGAAGTCGGATGTGTCGACCGAAAGGTGCAGATATCACAGCTACGGCGTAAACAGACACAACGCAACCACCGTCCTTTTCAGGGCGAACGAGGAAGAAGAAGCTTGCGTCAGGGTCAGCGAACCAGAGCTGACCAAGACACTACTCCACCTCCAAGTGGTGGTCCTTGAAACAGGCTGCATCACTGCAGTCTGGCTGAGTGAGTAGGGATCGAAGAGGGAAGGCTAACCCGGTCCCAAAAATGCCGTGCTGAAGTCGGATGTGTCGGCCGAAAAGCGCAAATATTGTAGCTTTGCTTTAAACGGACACAACGCAACCGACGTCCTTTTCAGGACGAACGAAGAAGAACTAAGTGAGTAGTCGTGATTCACGTGAAAAATATGCGAACTGTTTATGAACAGAAGAAATTTAGTTGGAGATGGTTCGAGGAAAGTTGTCTTTGAAAATCAGAAGTTAAGATTTAATCAGTAGGTTTTGTAATGTGACAGAGTGTGCATTGTCTGAAGAGAGTTAGTTCTCGGATTTTAGTAAGACCAGCCTTAGTTGGTGGCTCGTCTGCAGGACGCAGAATACTGTTACTACCCGTAAAGCTCTCATGCCACTCTAGTGTAGTGATAGATTTTTCGTAAAGGGGTGAGATGTCAGTGATTCAGCATTTTGTTGTGAGGACTGTGAGTTCTGAACACAGCAGGTACGTTGTTGAAGTAAAACTTGTAGACGAAGTAGTGAATAAGAATAAACATGTGATAGACATAAGTCAGCATAGTAGTAAGAAGAAAAACATTTGGTAAACTGTTCCATTCCTGGCGGTTAGGCCAGTTTCATACTGATATACCAAAGTGACATTTACAAGTAACAGAGATAGAAGAGATGTTGTTGAAGAATAAAAATGACAGTAAGGAAAGTATGAATAACATGCAGTGGTTCTCAACCTGAGGCCAGACCGGCACAAGAGAATATAAGCGAGAGAGTGAGCGGCAGCATATGTTTTGAATCATATCAGATAGCCAGCCAGAGTATTTGGAAGGCTGGTTGATGTAAATTTTGCCAACAATTTTCTTCAAGTTTTGTTTCTCCTGTAAATAAAGTTGATATAAAACTAAGGAGATGCCTTGTTGTCATCGTTTTCCACAT
Source organism: Oreohelix idahoensis (assembly GCA_024509875.1). Lineage (NCBI taxonomy): Eukaryota > Metazoa > Mollusca > Gastropoda > Stylommatophora > Oreohelicidae > Oreohelix > Oreohelix idahoensis. Next base: position 409,199 of record JAMPIV010013021.1, on the reverse strand, counting down.
CAGCTGTGCTGAGTCAACAAAATCTTGTTTGAAGTTTATATGATACTGGAGAGGCTGCTGAAAAGGCAGTGATACGAATCCACATACTAATATCATACGACAAAACAGAAGTATAGAATAATAGACAACTGTCGTCAACAGCCACAAATAATTCATGAATAAAGCGACTTTTAGTACGCTAGCTTGTGAGATTTTAAAACCAGGAATGCGGTGAAGTACCTTTAAATATAAGGACACTGCGCTTTTAATTGCCAGTAGAAGAGGGCTAGTTCGAATTTAATAGGTTAAAAATTTGTTTCCCCCTCCGTCACCTAAAGATCTACCAAATGATGCACTGGGATCTACCAGTAGATCAAAATCGACCAGTTGCTGACTCCTGCTCTAGCTAGAGCATAGATAAGTACTTGCCAGAAATTTCTCTTCTGCACCACTTGGTCTTCTGCATTCTCGTAAGTTTCTTATAGCTTGAATTGTCATAAGTGACTGAGGATCAACAGACCTAGATAAGTTAAAGTCTAATAACGTTTTGGTCATGTAACATCTGCTGGGTTTTAATTAGGATATATAGTGTCGCTTATTCAAGATAATAACTGTGATTTCTGATATCTGAATATGGTATCATTTCTTCCATCCAATCAGACCATATAGAGTAAATTATACAGGCCAAATTGTGTGAATGTGCGAGTGAATGTTATTCCATCTCAAAACAGCAATGAAACCCATGGCTAACAAGGTGGATAGCTGCTGCCTTAACTGAGAGAGCAGTTGTATTTCGCTTGGGAACATGGATTTCAGAACCAATGCACATTTGCCCAGGACTATCCCACGGTTCTCCATTATCACTGGTGCTGTTTAACATCTATACAGCAAAAATAGCTGCAATCCAATCAACAGGTTTGGGACGAACATTAACTTTTGCCGATGACTTGCTCATTTACAGTACTGGTTCAGATAGACATGAAATGGTTAAAAGCATGCATGAGACACTTCCGGCAGTTTCTAAATGGTACGACGAAACCAGTTCCAAGGTAAATCCCAACAACGCCTGTGTGTTTTGGTGCTCCTTGAACAACTCTATATTGAAAGCAGATCTTCCAGACATCACTCTCAGTGGACAGAAAATTGAAAGGCTCAAGTTGAAATACCTTGGAGTAACATTCGATCGTGGGCTATCATATAAGAACCATGTTGATCACATCATACAGAAGTGCAAGAGAGGTCTGGCAGCCTTAAAAACAATGGCTGCAGCGCACATGGAGCAGAGACTACTGTCTCTCCTGTATCATCAGCTGGTCTTGTCTGTAATCGAGTATGGCCTGGGAATACTCACGCTGTCAATATCACAGTGTAAAAGACTAGAATGCATTCAAAACGAATGGATGCATATAGTCTTGGGCTGTACGCGAGATACCCCCATTGTGATGATGCGGCACATGCTAGGATTGCTGTCAGTTAGATCCAGATATACGATGGCCCAGATAAAAGCGTATATGCGAGTAACCACAGGCAAAAGGCATCCCCTGCATGGGAACATAGCTGACATCAAAGGAGCAAGAATAAAGAGGGGGATGTCATGGATGGCACAGGCAGAGGAGACTATTAGACAGGTGACCACAGTTGAAAATATATTCAAGGGAGATGAGTGGAGTAAGTCGGATGAGAGCTGGATGAACTACCTGCAAGTCATCATCAGCCTTGGTAGAGAGTGCAGAACTTGGGCCAATGGGAGAGCAGAGCTGGAAATTGGTCCGCTTATAAATGTTTATGCCGGGGATGATGATGATACCATAGCGTACACTGATGGGTCTGTAACCCGTGGTAATAAATCAGGGTGGGACTTCTCTGTTAGAGTAAAGGGCAGAACCGTCGCTGAACATAGCGGGGCTTACATGATAACAACCTCCAGCATGAGAATTGAGGTAGAAGCAGTTACTGCTGCCTTACGATGGCTGAGACTTTATTATCAAAGGCAGTTATTGTATCAGACTCACAATCCATGCTTCGAAAGGTCCAAACTGGATGGCTCCGACATGAATGGAAAACCTCCATAGAAGCATCGAATTTTCAGTAACTGATATGGATCTACTGTCCTGGTCATGCAGGGATACGTGGCAATGAAAGAGCTGACAGACTAGCTTCTAGATCACCCATAGAAGATGAATTGAACATGCATAAGAGAGAAATACTGAAGGCAATTCATGATCACCTATTAGTGAATGACACTGCAATCGATGAATCATCAAGGCTGAGATTGCTAGAATTTCGTATCAAACGTAAGACCAGCAGGGATGGACGTATGAGAGGACACATCCGGCGTGTATACAACCAGTGCGCAACAGGAACAATTAGCATTCATACTCTTCGACATTTGCTGAGGGAGCTGAGCACCTATGGGTTTGCCCGGAGTGCAATGACGTCGATTCTGATTAACATTAACACAGCAGTCTCTCACATCTGTCATGTTGACAAGAGGTAGAAGGTTGTGAAAGCCTGGAAAAGGGGGAATGGGGTCCTAGGATGATACCAAATTCATTATTCATGTCATAATCAATATGCATTATGATAACCTCACATTCACGCCATACCTTTACTAAACCTTGCAGATATTTTTATTCTTGTTATATATTCATTTTACTATTTGTGCAGTTCTCTAGGTCTGTCTATTCTAAATACCTGTTCAACAGTTATGGGGAATTACATACCTGTACATAATTTAACATGGATATTCTCTGTTGTTCATACTTATTACATTTTAGTAGGAAATTATCTACTATGTTATTTTCTTGTAGACACTCTGCACAGTAAGGTTCTTCTATTCTAAAATAGCCCATTGCCACTTGTATTCTTAAGTAGTTTCTTAATGCTGGGAATTTTGAGTTCTCTAGATATCTGACATACTGCAGGCAGATGCTGGAGCTGGGTTGGCCATGTTTTCAGAAGGGACTCTGACAACATCACCACAACTGCTATGCTATGACCCCAGAAAGATGGCGAAAAAGATGCAGACCAAAGACAACTAGGTGGAGAACAGCGGAGGCTGAGATGCAAAGCATGAACCAGAGTTGGAACTTGGTAAGAAGGATGGCCATAAAATGGGGACAGTTTCTTGCTGTCCTACAAGACGCCACTAGGCGTGATGGCCACTGACTACTTTGTCAGTAAGGATCTAAGAAGAGAAGAAGATATATGACATGTTCTTGCTGAAGTCCTGAACAACATATATGCATGCCTGCCTCTTAGATTTCCATCCTGCTACTTACTGTCCATTTATCAGTGAATTATTCTGTTAATTACTACTGTTAGTAATTGAGGCACATCTCGAATCCAACCTGCAAGTCTGGAAGGAAGAGCTGGAGAAGAGAGGGATGGTCATAAGCAGCTCTAAAACAAAATCCATGGTGATATCACGAGAAGAAAGAAGACATCAGATTAAGCTGGGAGAACAGATCCTGGAGCAGGTCGACCACTTTAAATATCTCGGAGCTATTATAGACCGAAAGGGAGGCATCAAAGAAGAGTTGGTCACTCGAAAAGCAGCAGCTGGGAGACTTTTTCAGGCCATAAATCGAGGATTCCTCAGCAAGAGAGAGGTTGGTAAGAAAACGAAGATGGCTGTATACCACTCCACCAACGTCCCAGTCTTGACATATGGATGCGAGTCATGGGCAATGACTACAACCCACAAAAGCCAGATCCAAACCTCAGAAATGAAGTATCTGAGGAAGGTGGTTGAAGTAACAAGAAGAGACATGGTCCGCAACCAGATGATACGTCAAGGCCTTAAATCCCACACCCTGCAGACCCAAGTAGTACAGTCCCAACTAAGATGGTTTGGCCATGTCTGCAGAATGGGAGAAGATCGGCTACCACGACAAGCATGGGAAACAAAGAGCCAGAGATCCAGACCCCCAGGACGACCCAGAGTCCGCTGGGAGGACAACATTAGACAATCTTTGAAGGACCGAGGACTAGAATGGAACCAGGCCAGGGGGAAGACAGCCGATAGGATAGTCTGGCGCTCTCTCTTCCAAACCTCTACACCTCACGGTAGAAGGGGAACGACTAAGTAAGTAATTAAAATAGGAGGGTAACCCCAAGCCTGTGAACAGTAAATAAATAATTTACATATATTGGTATGTTTCAGGCACTCGTTAGAAATAAAGAAGCAGAAAACTAGACAACAGAAAAAAATTTACCAGGGACTCGAACTCAGGACTTTCCGAACTGTACCACCACCTCACTATGAGAGTGAATCATGACTAACCTGTTACTTGCTTACTTAGTTGTTCCTCATCTACCCTGAGATGTAGAGGTTAGCTAGAGAGAGAGCACCATACTATCGTATTGGCTGTCTTCCTCCTAGGTTCTAAAACTAGAAGGTATAATAAGGGGGACAAAGGACAATTGTCTTACTGATCGAGTTAAAAAGATCAAATCTGACAATGTGCGATTTATCAGCGAGTTGCTTTCTAGTGTTTTATATAGGGTTTTTATCCACGTCTTGAGGTATAGGTCAAAATTGTTTTATAGAACATGTCAGGATGAACTACTTCAGCACCTCTTTTTCTTCGACTCCATTGGCACTGATACAGTTGTGTTACAATTAGAAACAGCTTTTAAAAATTAACTGCCTCAGGATTATGTAATAATATTAATATTAATGCTGCAGAAAACTCATGAATTTGTAAGACTGTTACATAACTCAAAAAAAAAAAATCGCTTGATGATTTTAACTGTGTATAAAATAAAAACAAAAAAAAAGAAGAAAATTGTGGTTGCTAACTACATATATTCATTAGTGTAATTATTTTCTGGTTATTTCCCTTGAAAATGGACCGTTTGGTTTTTTTATATGGTCAATTTGTTATGATCCATTATGTTAATTCTGGCCACCAGGGGCGCCACTTTCAATCACACAATTAGATTTACCGTAAGAAGTTACACCTGTTAAAACTCCTTGTGATATAATTGTAGTAATAATAATAAATACGAGAGGAGAAGAAGAGAAGGAAGAATATAAAAAATAATAATAAAATTAATTAATTAGAAGAAATATATACAAATAAAAGAAATATTTTAAAAAATAAATAAAAATTGTTATGTAACTGAAAACAATTAAATATATACGATGACAGAAAGAAATTTTTTAAAATTAGAGTGGAGAAGGTCGCCTCACACAAAGGAATGTTGGAGTGTCAGACCATTTGGTATGAGGCAACCCTTAAGGTGAATGTGGTGATGCTCAAGGTGAAATCAACTAGCAGTATCAGAGAAGCAGGATCTGATCGCGGTGACCTGGATGTCCATATTATCCTGGTGGACAGGGCCATTGGAATGTAGAGTTACTTGGATAAATTAAATATGAAAGATGTCAAAAAGGTGCTGGTTGAATCCTCTAGAAGTCATTTACCTGTCTGGTCAATATAGGTTTTACTACAATGTTTACATATGATGTTATAAATGCCGTTACGGTAAAAGAGATAGAGGAAGATCAAAAACCACACGGAGAAGAGAACTAGAAACAGAAATGAAGAGGATGAAGAAAACATGGAAAAACCTTGAGCTGACGGCACAGGACAGGAAGACTTGGCATAAGTTTGTTGAAGGCCTATGCTCTTTGGGGAGCTAACAGGTGATGATGACATTCACATACCTGACAGAAGGTGCCAATGCTTCGTACAGGTGTGTTAAACAATGGCTGATTCAAAAACACTAGTAAACAAACACATATACTCTAAAAAAAAGGCTCTGGCTTTCAAACTAAGATAAGACAATTACAGACGCTTTATGTATAATTAATTTATTCTTGTCATTTTGCAACCACACTAAGTTTTGTTGTATGAGTAATATAGACAAACAAATGGGTCAGCACAGCATAAAAGAGAACCTAGTGATGCCCACAGCAAAATTCACACATTTCAAAGAAAACTGAGGAGATGAGGGCCAGAAAAGGTACAAAAGTAAAAGAAAACATTTGGCACATTGTAAATGTCAAGAATGTATTTAAAGAAAATCACAAGAAAAATAAACACACAATAAAGGATAAATGATACTAAGGAAGACTGAGCGATAATTCAAAATTGCTGGTATTCTAAAAATAAACCCCAGAAAATCTCTATTTATAACAATATATCTTTTATGATCAAGCCAGTTGACAATATAAACTAAAAATGTATTGTTTATTTAGCAGCTGTACCGCACATGTATAAAGAATTAAGCATACTGTACTTGGTACAAACAGCAAAAGAAACTAGCTTGTGTGTATAATTTGAAACTAGACTCCTGAAACAAAATGGCTCTGCTTTTATGTGTGCTTGATGAAGACAATGTGAAGTAGAGTTAACAGAAAAAGTTATGACAACTATGACACTGAAATGGGCAACAAATATGAAAGAGTCATTGAAAAACATATAAAAATGATGGTGCTAATATGGCCTCTTGCAGTGATTTTAATGAACTACACTTCTAAGCTTTTATCCATTTAGCACTACTTCTTTAAGTACATTAAAGATTACAGGGAAGTTAAAAGATAAAAATGTTCTTTCCATAAATTTACTAAAGAAAGGTTGAGTACTGAAGTCTCAGTGTAGCAGAAATATTTTGCTTCACTTGGAACTGTTCCTGTATCCTTGACTATCCTATCAGGGTTCCCATCTGGCCTTATGGATGGCCCACTCATATTACGGGTGCTTAAAGACCCATTGGCAGAAGAAAACTTAAACCAGAGGATTAGGATACAACAGGTAATCTACCATTATGCTGCCCTTTTCCCCTCTACCCTGATAAAAATCCCACATGATATCAATGTATTAATTCAGGGTGTTCGAGAATTATTAACCAGATTATGAAGTTCGATAACTCTGAGCATATAGGAGTGTTAGGGATAAATGTTGCTGCATTTGTAGCCCTAAGTCAAAAGTCACATTCCTTGAAACTGAGTGCATCTTTGCTGCTACAAAACATATGGCAGGAACTGGAGTATCGAATGGGCCTTGTACGTGTTACAAAGGGTGTCCTTGAGGAGACTTATTGAAAAACTCTATCCTGCGCTTTTCATTTTGAAAGTGAAGTTCAGTGAATGTGACCAATAAAATTCCTTCTGTTCAGGCTGCAAATGCAGTAACACATGTCTGCATCACTCATATCTGCTCAAGGTTACTGAACTTCATAACTCGGTGAATAATTCTCGGATACCCTGTTCATCTTATATGAACAAGGAAGAATTCAGTATTGAAGGGGAAAAAAAAATGAAATGGAAAAACAGCTTGCTGACTGACTAAACATTTGGAGGAAAATGATACAATATTAAATGGAATACCATACATGTATTAACAGAACATAAAAGATGTGCAGTATCTACTCTTGAAACCTCTTTATACATACACTCACCCTCAAGAAAAAAGCATGCGTATAAGGCATGAATAACAGAATTAAAGTGATATGTCACACTCAAGCTGTTGCAAGTGTTTCGCATATAACCTGCATGTACTCAAATGCACTTGTGAAACAACATGTAATTTGATCAACAAGTAAATCTGTTTTGTAAGGTCACAGTGTGTTACATTACAAGAGATGTTGGAAGTGCCCATCATTATAGGATAAATATTCGTATTTCTTAAATGTGAAGAAAGGTACCTCACAGCAACAAGAAAAAATGCTGTAGGAAATAACTGTGTGCCTTTATCCTTTAATCCTTAACATTAAATGAAAGCTGTTACTGGGATATTGTTTAAGCAAAAATAACCAGAGTTATGACGGTCACACTTATCCAAGATAACTCACATACATAGGTTTTAAAAATTCATAACACCAGCTCATTTATCAGCCGACAACATCTGTTACAATCCATAAAATCTACTTCACGTACTGGTACCCATGTCAAAATATTAAGCAGTATCTGTTATTTCCCTAAACAACGAAACTCATTATATTTGCTTTTCACAAATATTTTCTTTAGCACGTTCTGTAAGTTTACAAACTAGTTATTTGATATTAATAGCAGACTTTCACATATGATGTGTCATTAAATCAAAGTAACAATGTTGACCTTCATCATCATTTTCCTTTGCTCTCCTTATGGAGTATGGAACCACCTTACAGCTGGTCACCTGACAGGAAGCCAGTATTAAGCATTCACCTGCTCTTGCAGCAGTGGTTTCTGTGGCAATTAGTTTGACATGATGAGGTAGCCAGCCCCAGTGCACAACCCCCACTTTAGTCACCTTGTATGACCTGCCCTAGGCTGCAGCAGTCCTATTCTTTCTTTGTCTCTTCAGAGATCCCCAGGAACTACACGACGGAGCTGCAATGTTTATACTCCCCAACTAAAATACTGTTATCTCAATGTTCAATAACCAGCAGTTTCAATAAAGCATAACGACATCGGTGACCACTACTGGCACGACCAAACTTTGAATACAGTTATAAGTTAAGAAGGAAATAAAAGCAAGATATAAATGCATGTGTACCCATCTGGAAATATGAATGTTCTTAAAATATACATTTTCTAAAGACTTGTAAACTGACAGTGTAAGAAACAAGTAATAAAGCAAAGATTATGTGTGAAATTCCTAGGACCTTGAAATGCCTCATTTCCACTGTTTGAATTATGCACTCTGGCTCAGAAATTAAAGTATCTTACATAAATTTAAAAAAAAAAAGGGGGGGGGGAGGAGTAGAGGAAATTAGTATGCTTTGTAGCTTGTTGTTTTCACAGTGATATTCTGTATTTTCAGAAAGCTATAATGGCAAGTGCTATAGCTGTCTGCGATACTCTGCACAGACAGGATGACAGAGAAGATACTGGATAGTTTAACATCATGGCATGGAAAATAGTCAACAAGATCTAGATAAACAGTACTGGAGATACGAAGCTGTAGAGAGACAAGCATTTGAAGAAAACTGGCAGATAAAATCATCATCTTTTCAGTCTCCCTACAACTCTAACTCCCTTCATTCAGATGATTCCTGGGTACTTAAACAGATTCATACTTTAAAGGAGGGGTTCCCAAAGTTGTTGATATCTATCCCAAACTGACATCCACAGGGTCGACTACCCTTTACGGGTTGAAAAGAAATAGCAAGAATGGACAGCACAGCTGACAGCAAAAATAAATGAGCTGGCAGATGCCCAAATTTACTTTAAGCACACAGGCGAACGAGGAAGGAGAAGAAGACTTTAAGCACATTATGCTTTTGTCACTTGAAAGAATGATGTTTCCAGCATAAGGCAACTTGAAAATTCTCAAGTAACTTCAGAGCAGAGGCAGAGGCCTTGAAAACTGCAGCAGAAGTTCTAATAACAGATGAAAGCACAGAGAGACAAGTTGTTTTCTCCACAGACTCACTATCAGTAACTGCAACGCTGAAGAGCCAGAAGAATGCAGACCTGGATGACCAAACAGTTGTGCCCGACAAATTATGTTAATGATTCAAAAGAGTTGTGATACGATGGATTCCTTCTCACTGTAGTATCCCCGGCAATGACGAGGCTGACCGATTGGCAAAGGAAGGTGGAAAGCTACCTCATCCTGATACAAGCATAACTTTTGAAGATGCACAGATTTTATCGGAAGCAGATACAGAAACAAATGGGATGCAGAGCATCCAGGCCACACACAAAATGAAGTGTATTACCAGCTCAGCAGAAGTGAACAGGTGGTAATTTTCAGACTCTGTACAGGCCATAACAGAATGGGACACCATCTTTTCAACAAGCTAAACACAAGAACTACCAATGAGTGTAAATGTGGCACAGATAAAATGACTGCTGAACATATGAGCAACAGAAAAAGTACATATGGCGGCCACCAGTATCAGTCCTGGAAAAAGTCTATGGTGGTGCAAATAACCTCAAGCTGACCACTGCTTTCTTTGAAAATTTTCAAGCAGACGTCTGAGAAGAAGCAGCAGAAGCATAAGGCTATGAGGCGGATTGGGGTGTCGAGAGGCAGAGTGATTAGAGCACTTGATTCTCCAGACAGTTACTTACTTAGTCGTTCCCCTTCTACCGTGAGGCGTAGAGGTTTGGAAGAGAGAGCGCCAGACTATCCTATCGGCTGTCTTCCTCCTGGCCTGGTTCCATTCTAGTCCTCGGTCCTTCAAAGATTGTCTAATGTTGTCCTCCCAGCGGATCTCCAGACAGTTACCAGGTTCAAAACATGGTAGCATCATGCTCCAGTCTACCAAGCTGTAATTGAGTACCTGACTCTGCTTTTGAGTTATGGAAAGCAAAGGCAGGAAGGAAGCAAACTGGGCACTCCACCTCATAAAGTTGAGACCAAGTATTCACCCCCTATGTCATTATCTAATATTGTACTACCTTTACCTTTATGAGCACTGCAGTAAATCTATATAAATGGTGATTCTAACAAACAGCTAACAAGGGCAGTATCAAGAGTAATATCCCCATAGCCTAGCTGTGTTCATATCATCATGTTTTCAGTTGAGTATTTTATATGTATGTTTATAGAACTTATTTTAAGAACAACTTATGCTTCTTGTTCTTCTTCAAGCTTTTTTTGGAACATGAGATACTGCAGCTAGCCCCCTTGCAAAAGCTTGTGCTGTTAGTCCCAAGTATAACCCTCATTAGTCGTCTCTCTCTCTCTCTCTCTCTCTCACACACACTGACACACACACACAAGCCAAAATGTGTTCATAATGTACCAATTTTCAACAAACAGAATGGCTGCAGCTATTTCCAGTCAGCTGTGTACTAACCAGTAGGGAAATAAATAGTATAGTGCTGGACTAACCATAGCCATGGCATTATTCAACTAAATTATACTGAACATTACAACTTTCTGCATTTAACTCCACTGCATTACCATATACTCTTAAAAAAAAAAAAAAACAGTTCACTGCTCGTTGATATAACCCAACTGCTGTTTGTGTTTAGATTTTAGATGTACAGGCATACCTCGGAGATATTGCTAGTCCAGTTCCAGACCACCACAATAAAGCGGGTCACACCCATTTTTTTGGCTTCCCAGTGCATATAAAAGCCTAAAATCATGTTTATACTATGTCTATTAAATACTCAATAGCACTAGGTCTAAAAAGAACAATGTACTATAAAATTAAATATACTTTATTGCTTTAAAAAAAATGCTAATCTTCATCATCTGAGCCTTCAGCGAATTATAATCTTTTTGCTGGTGGAGAGTCAAAATCTATCGGAAGAAGAAGGCACGCTCTAATAAATAAACATGAATAATTTGAAGAAAAGCGCAATATCTGCGAAGCGCAATAAAGCGAGGTATGCCTGTATACTGTTTATTATTTTATAACAGTGTTATGGTTTTTACCTTGGTTCTCTTTAAAATTAATTTAAAGAAAGATGGACAAATAAACAGAAGATCAAAAATGGTAAAGAAAGAAAACATTTGTTTGAAGTGAGAATCTAATTCAAACCACTTGGATTACAACAGGGACACTTTAATATAGTGCACTACACAAGCCAGCTTACTGGTCACGTCAATATAAAACTCGCCTATGTATTAATCTTCTTCTTCTTCTTAGATCCTTAGCCGCCGACCGTCAAAGCAGTCAATGGCCATTACGCCTGGTGGCGTCTTGTAGGGCAACAACAAATTGATTCCACTTTGCTCGGTCGGCGGCCATCCTTCGTACAGTGCCCCAACTCTGGCTCACTCTTTGCATCTCAGCCTCCACAGTCCTCCGCCAAGTTGTTTTTGGTCGGCCTCTCTTTCGTTTTCCTTCAGGGGTCCATAGCATAGCTGTTCTTGTGATGGCATCGGGGTCTCTTCTGAGGACATGGCCAACCCAGCTCCAGCGTCTGCCAGCTATGATGGTGTGTATGTATTAATGGGAGCCCTAAAAAGGAGTACAGAATGGTAACACTGTACCCAGTCACACATGTCATAGCAGGTAACTAAGGAGGGTTGGGTGTAGAGCTGGCTAATTAATCCATGCTGTAGAAACTTTAAATAAAAAAAATAAAAAACAGTTTGCCGAAGACCAGTGCTCCAAAGAGTACTGAAGAGTAATGAAAGAATGATAAAGATATTCTTCGAAGTCAACCACAAAAGGCTGAAGAGACAGTGAATTAAATTTATTAGGCACTTTTTTTAAAAACTGCCATCTGATAAATGCATTGTACAAAGAATGCTTTAACAACTGGCCTTTTAAAGTAGTTTGCCATACCATTAGAACTACAAAAACAAAAGGATGTGTACTATCATTTATAAGAACATCATCAAAAATGGAAAGGAACAATAGCGTGATCAAAATGAACCATGTGATCTAGATCTTATCTAAATATGGTGCTTTCTGCTGATGAGCCATGTACACTTCAGAGACAGCGCACAGATACAGAAACATAATAATATTCTTAATACCAGCTTCATAAGCAAGACAAGAAGATCAGCACAGAGAAAACAGAACTATTACCAGTGAGTACTATGCCAAGAGGAGAAATAAAGTTGATCAAGACAAAACAAGAGAAGTGGAAGCGTTCAAGTATTAGTACCTTTGCATTATGTTCATTGCCAAAAGAAGACTGGACAAAGAGATGGAAAACATAATTTAACAAGCCCAAAAGTTGCATATCAGCGTACCCTCATTTTTAGGCATCCATTTTTATTTCATACATGATATGTCACATTAAAAAAAAACTAATTGATGAAATAGTCTGACAATTTATGTTCCAATTTTAAATCTATGATAACACAATTAGGAAGACATATTTACAAATGACGGCTAGTATACCAGAATAAAAAAAAAAAAAACTAAAACCTGAGCAAAAAGTAACATTGAAATAAAAAACAGGAGTATTAGTAGGTTTAAGATTGAATAGGTTTTTTAAAAAAAATGAAATAAAGAGAGAAAAAAGTCTGCGAGTCTTAAACACACAAATTGTGAGCACTCAAAAGACACAAAGAAATGAGGACATTCAAAAGGAAAGCAAGAGAAGTAATAGGCACTCCATTCACACCAAATTTATCACAGTGACATCATCACCTCACTGTGAGAAGTCAACATTTAAAACAAATGACCAGATACCCCAAAGAGTGCAGTGCTATCACCAGGGTAGTCCCTTTCATGCCATGCCTTGCAACTACATAATGTAAACCTGAATGGTCTTGTCATTTTTATATTATGATCTTACGGCCTTTGAACTGTATATTATTGGGCCTGTACTAGTTCAAGTTTGGAAGTAATAGTGTCTCTATAAAAAATATATGAATCATGCAGGTCTCAATTCCACTGTTGCATGTCAATACGTGAAAGGGACTTCCCCAGTGATAACATTTTTGTTGGGGTACTGTGACGTACGTCTAGTTTGACAAGTGAATTAGAACCCCTGAACTTTTGTTGTAACTTTTCGTTTGCCAGAACTCATTCCACCGGGACTCATTTAGCATGCGGCACGAGATCAAAGAGACAGACTGAGGGATTTCAGGGGAGACTATCGGCGTTATCAAAGACAGTAGTGGTCCCTGATACGAGACGCAGTTGCTTGCCGCTAATTTCGCGTCTCGGTGTCAATCGCAGAACCGAGCGAACGGGGAAGCCGAAACGGGCAGCAGCGAGCGGATACGAAGACCAGGGGGCGGCTTCTTCTCTTGATTTGGCGGTCAGATCCCCAAAAGTTCGTGAGATCAAATAAGCTGTCAAGTTTATCATGTCCCACTCAACTTACATTCCATTTTAGCTAAATAGACCATGAAGACTAGACACGTTATCACTCGCTGGCCAGACCTTTACAGAAGCACTAGCTTTATTGAAATCTTGTTATAGATTTTCCCCTGGATTTTATATATATATTTGCAGTGATTTCTATTCTGTGCAAAGCGAGTGATCGTAACCTGCGGTCCCAGCTAAATAAAGAAAGAAATAAAGAAATCATCCTATAAACTTCCAGTCATATTGAAGAAACATTTTCTTTTAAAATATAATCTTGTGGCGGTCTTTTTGCGACCTAGCTGTCAGAATTAAATGAAATAAAGCCCACCCAAGAACATTTTAAAGAATAATCATCAAATTACCCTTACAAACCTGTAAGATAAACTGGAAGGTAATCATCGCCAGTAGCGATATCATATTTACTGTTTACTGTGAGAGAGTACATATTTTCCTGACTGTGACTGAGCCTAGTTTTTTCCTCAATTGGATTTAATAAAACTATCATCACGCATTGAAGGAATTTTACCATAGCGGAGGATTAAAAGAGTCCACTTCATTTTCACCCCTGTGCCGAACTGTGTTAGTGCCATCCCATAGACTCCCTTTATATATATAATAAACACACGAGAACTCTTAGTCTTCAAGTCTTGCGATAAGTGAGAATATTTGTTACCAACAAACCCTCGCAAACATCTGGGGCGGGACATCGAAGGACTAGACAGTTCATATGTCAAAAGATTACTTGCTGTTTTTATATACTTTTATGGATCGTCTGAGGCTGCATTCGGTAAGTGTGTGAGTATATGAGTGTGGATCCTCACGCGTGTGCATGAATGACAGGAAATTTAATCGTTTTCTTTTGTAAACCTGTTGTTAACTTTCTTGCCTAGTAATATAATTTTTCTGTATTCCCTGCATTGTTCCTTTAAGGGGGAGTTGCTAATTGGTTAACTCTGTTTAAAAACCCCCTCCTTTCCATTTGCTTAGTAAAGGGAAGAACAGCTGGGAAAAACAGCTTTTTTTAAATCACCTATACCTAACGTTGTAACCCCTCTTTCAGAGTAATTAACTTCACTGTTAGGTTAACGTACCTATGTTCCTGATATTATCTATCTCTGGACTGGGTTTATCTTTGTCTAATAAGCGGGAAGGGCTTAGTCGATACCAATCTTCTTCACCCCTCCCAAACTTGTTATTTGCATTTGCGTACTTATGATAATTTATGTAATACCTGATATTTGTTAGTGATTGATGTTTAAAGTGAATAAAATCTCATAAACTCATTTAGTACGGTGTTGGACATACCCACAGCCCAACATTTCCCCTATTCGTTTAATATAGTTTGTATCTACATCGTCTGTGTGTGTGAAAAACACCAAATCGGTGTGCGCGCAGATGCGAGTCTGGAAAACTGGCAAATAATTGTTTGACCAGGAGAGCGGAAGAGAAGATTGAGAGAAGCGATTTGTCGTAAATAAGTCTGTCTTTACTCTCCTCCAGCACGCTGTGAAGCAACTATTTAATATCTACATTTTCTATCACTGAGCTTTCCATCATCATTTTCCACTCTAAACCGGACCACTATTTCTACGACTCTTTTCTCTCAAAATAAATTTACGACAGGTACTTAGCTGGTCAAATGTCTTAACACATTCACTCCTTACAGCAAACTGATGGCGTCACTTGAATGGACTTGGATCAAATCTTCCGAGTGCCTATTACTTGGTTTCCTTCTGTTTTTCTTTCTTACAAGTGCCTGCAGTTTACCTATTTTCATTATTTGCTTTTTTTTTTAAATTGTAAAACATTCTCTTGGCCATAATATCTACAGTAAGAACAAAACAAGGTGAGTAAGCAGCACTAAAAATGACTGTACAATTGCTATTTTAACACATCAGTCCACCACTACTAAAACAAAACAATAACTATATTTATAAGTGACATGGGTACAATTTACATTTTAGGTTTTGAATCATGTATTGTGAGTACAAAGCAGTATGATTTTTAAAAAAGCGCTGATAAACACCACAAGCAATGACTACTCTAAAAAAATAAAACCAACTTACCTGCAAGCATAAATAAAAATTACCTTTTTTCCTGCAATTTCTGCTAGCATTTATACTGACATTTGTCCATGACATCTAAAAGTACTGTTTCTATGCACTCAAACAACAGCTGAAGTAAATTAGCATTCCAGTTGTACATAACTGCCAGAAATTGCAATCTCTTTATGAACCAAATACAACCAAAATCACTTCTCATAAATTCATTCATGAGTTGTTACAGTTCAGCTTTCTTGAAAAATAAATGTTTACAGAAGACTAACTTGACTCTCCTCAAGAATTTAATAGTGCACTTTTCACATTATCTGTTCATCAGCTTTTTTTTTTTTTTTTTTTTCACATAAGGTATTTATGAACATGCCCAAACACTATAACAGTCTTATCTAAATCACTTCCGGGTTTTTTGTACGTTAAATAAGACTTACAGTAAATATTTCAAATGAAATCATGTTTTATTTCATTTCTGTGTATTGTTTCCATGTTTTTAAAATAGGGAGACTGTGTCAGCTGCCTAAAACTAGTTACCTGTTACCTTCTGTGAAGTGAATTTATCATCATGAAATGAAGTTGAAAGTGGAGCATAAGAAAATCAAACAACTAGGTTGTTTTGTTTTTTTAAGCAGAGGGCCAATGTCAGAAATTAAAACATTAACTTTTAAATGTGTGCTCAATGCACAAGAACATAAATGAATAATGTGCAGAAAAATTGGAAGACACCACGGTAAGGATTTTCGTGTGAATGTGTGAATTGTTGTGAACTGAAAATGGGAGCAATGAAATCCTCCATGATTACATATAATGTCCACCATGGCAAGTAATAACAAAATAATTTGTCTGCAATGATAAATAAAGAAGCCCCTAAAATATAACAACCGTCAGTGTATTTGCAAATTGTGGAAATTTCTAGATTAAGTGTATCTGCAAGCTGTGGACACTTTTTAACATTGATTTTTTGTTTTTGTTAAAAAGACTTTGTACACATCTGATTATTAAAAAAAAAAATTTACACAGCAAGTCTAACAAAAATCACACAAACTAACATTAGAAAACCTAAAAATATTTTTAAAACTTGTAATTCAAACACAACACTTTACAACTGCTAGTGACATTCAGTACAACGAACAGTCTGCATTGCACATAGGTTCTGTATAAACTGCATAAACGTAGCGAAATAAAAAATGCACAGAACTATACAATGCATTATGGGTTGAAGTCTGGGAGACGGGAATTGTTAAACTGACTGGGTCCACCCTGGTCACACATTACATGCAGTCATCTGCAAAAACTAATTATCTCAAGCTCACAATCACCATATCACTTGTTCTCACAACCCCCTGAAGAATGGAAAACACATTTACACCAGCAAAACAGCCTTGTCGGACATTTCCAGATATTTTTTAAAAAAGTTACCACCAAACAATGTTTTTTTTTTAAATTCACCATAAAACTAAATTCTTGCATTCAATTCTCACATACATAAAATGTTAGCACCTGGTTCTGCAGTATATAGAAAGACATTTCTCCAGCCAAATGAAAAATATGACCTCAGTGATCTGTTCTCTCTCTGGCAGACCCATTGTCACGTAGCGTTTAAAGGATAAGAGAATTATTTAGAGGAAATAATAGATCTGATGTGGAAGATTTGGCTCAAGGAATCCCTGCTGGGTTTTCCCACTTCCGAAGGGTGACGAAGAGGGTAAATTCTCCTAACTCGACAGGTCTGGAAAAGATTGTAAGGAGATATTTGGTCTCTCGCTACCGTCGTCCCCTTCTCAGTTATCTATTATTATTATTCTTTAAATTATATTATATTTTACGAGCCCCCCCCTCCCTTATAAAGGAAGATAAACATAGACAATATTCAACATCTAATGGAAGGAACAAAGCGTGGGGTACAGTATATACACCCAATTGGTTTATTGCAATAAAGTGAATAGATGGTGAATGATAGTATTGTCGATGGAATTAGTGTCTGCTGTATGTATTATGTGTCTCACACTTCACGTGTTTTTTCATCATGGATGACTAAACTTTGTGGCATTGATTAGGTGAGTTTCCTTTGTCGTGGACTTAGCTTTTCAGCCCCCGGCTGATAGTGAAGTGTGGTTAGTTCTCCGGTCTCCTGACGTTGCCCCGGTAGGTCTTGAATGGTTCGGATTTGCCTTCTCTGTGCTCGACTCCGTATTCTGCGCTGAGATTGGACTGTCGTGCAAGGCTCCACCATAGACTACTCAAAGATGGACGCTAACCCGCAATTAGACACGTGGCTTCAGTGCTTTTAATGCGAGAATTCGCCGATAATTGGGTTAGACCTAGCTGTCTCAAGGGTTCCGGGCAAGTGAAGATTGCCCGTGTTTGGCGCACTTTTAGCGGGACATTTCCGCTTGGACACGTGATCCATAGCGTGCATCATGTGACATTAGCGTCAAATAAACGCTCCAATCAATAGCGTTAAAAGTCACGTGGGGTCTTCCTAAAGTGGCATAAACTGGTTTTATCAGCTTAAGCAGTCTTAAATTAAAACAGGTTCCTAGCTACCGAGGTCATTGGTCAACAATGACGTCGTATCTAAAAATAGCGAGGAGAAAATACTGAATACTAGGAGAATTTCCGCAAGTGACACTTCCCGGGACTTTGCGATCATGCATTGAGGATGAGAAAAAAACGATGTCACGTAAATAATAAAAAAATGAAGAGAAGATTGGGCAACACACAAGCCCCTCCTCAAGTTTGACGTTCCGTCCAACTCCTCTTGTCCTGTCTTCCTCTTCTTTTCCAGTTTCTCATATCTCCTCGGTTGCGTCCGGATGTCTGCTCAAAAAATCTGCCCCTACGTTGTTCTTCCCAGGTATGTATTCTATGTGAAAGGAATATGGCTGCAACAGGAGTGACCATCTCATAAGCCGGGCATTAAGGTTCTTCGACGCTGCAAGAAATATCAACGGTTGGTGATCACACTGCACCGTGAACTTTTTCCCGTATAAATATGGTTGAAACTTCTGCACAGCCCATATTAGCGACAGACATTCTCGTTCGATGGTAGAGTAGTTCTGTTCAGCAGGGTTCAATTTCCTACTAGCATATGCGATGGGGAATAGAGTTGCAGAAGGTCTATCACTAGGCTGCAGGAGAGTGGCTCCTATCCCTATATTGCTAGCATCTGTTCGCAGCGTAAAGTTCAGAGTTAAGTCAGGCAGTCGCAGAATTGGCCTAGCTGTGAGTTTCTCCTTCAGCAGCGTGTAGGCATTTTCGCACTCCGCTGTCCAGGTTACTTTGTCCGGGTTCCCATTCTTGGTTAATGCGGTCAATGGCGCACTCAGGGTATTAAAATCTTTAATATATCTCTGGTAGAAGCCACATAGAGACACAAATGACCTTACATCCTTTTTAGTCTGGGGTCGTGGGGCCCGCTGTAACTTCTCAATATTACGCGCATCTGGGAACATGCATCCATGCGAGATAGTGTGTCCCAGGAATTCTAGTTGCTCGCAGGCAATTTGACATTTTGTAGGGCGAGCGGTGAGTCCTGTTTCTCTAAGTCTTTCGAAGAGTAGGGAAACTGCGTCGAGGTGCTCCTCAAAGGTGTTCGTGGCAATAAGTATGTCGTCCATGAAATTACTTATCCCAGGGTGGTTCAGGGGTTCCAGTAGCTTCCTCATCATACGAGTAAAGACGCTTGGGGCGTTGCTTAGCCCAAATGGCAATACATTAAACTCATAATGGCCTTCAGAAGTACTAAATGCTAACATATGTCGAATTTCCTCTTTTACCGGGATCTGGTAGTACCCTTTGCTAAGGTCTATCTTCGAAAAGTATCGTGCTCTACTCAGCTTGGTGAAAAGCTGATTCTGATCCGGTAAGGGCTCCGCTTGAAATTCCGTTACAGCGTTGAGCCTTCGGTAGTCTATGCAGAGGCGATGTTCTCCTGTGGATTTTCTAAGCAACACTACACTCGCACTATAAGGCGACTCTGATTTTGAGATAATATTTTCCTTAAGCAGGTACTCGATTTCCTCACTCAATGCCTTTGCTTTAGCATAAGGAACAGGATAGTTCTTAACTCGTACCGGGGCGAGGTCTGTTAGCTTCATATCAAATTCTATCAGGTTGGTCATGCCAGGTTTATCCGTGAGTGTACTAGGGTGTTTTCTCAACAACTGTTGAACCCGTGCCTGCTGATCCTCCGTTAAAGTTGAACTAATCTGAACATCTTGATGAGTTTCGCACTGACGAAGAGGGTATTCACAGGAGGTCAGGGGTTCTGCCTCAGTTTCCGTCGCAATAGCCAGTGTCAGGAAATGTGCTGGTTCTGCACCTGGTCTTTCATAATATCGCTTCAGCAGGTTTATGTGGTAAATTTTCTGCTTCCCCTTTATGGCAATCTTGTAATTGGTGCGCGACATTTTCTCAACAATTTTATATGGACCTCTCCACCCGATTTGCAATTTATTATTGCTACTGGGCAGGAGTAATAATACCTGTTCTCCTACTTCTAGCTCCCTATCCTTCGCAGTGCGGTTGTAGTAACGCGCATGTTTACGACGGGCACGGCGTACATTTTCCTTTGCCAGTTCCCATCCTGTTTTAAGGCGTTGGGTCAACTCCTTCACGTATTGGGATGCAGAGGTGACCGTCTCATCAGCTTTATCATCTGTCCAAGTACGTAACAGTGCCTCTAAAGGTCCTTTTATAGGTCTACCAAACAGCAATGTGGCAGGAGGCATCCCAGTAGAATTGTGGGGTACTTCGCGGTAAGCAAATAGTGCTGCGGGTAAGTATTGATCCCAGCTCTCTGGTTTTTCCTGCGCAAGTTTCCGAAGGATGGAAATAAGGGTCCCGTTAAACCGCTCCACCTGGCCATTTGCCTGGGGGGTGGTAGGGAGAGGTGTGGATATGTCGGGCCTGAAATATCCTAAACACTTCCTCGGTGAGTTTTCCTCGGAATTGGGAACCATTATCTGTCAGGATCTGTGACGGAAACCCTAGCCGAGTAAATATGGTGAGCAGAGCCTCAGCAACATGCTTAGAATCACAGGCGGGCATAGCAATTGCCTCTGCCCATATGGAGCAACAATCCACTAACGTGAGTATATAACTGTTTCTCTTTTTGCTACGAGTAAGTGGACCCACAATATCCACCGCTACTCGTTCGAAGGGTGTGCCCAAGATTGGCATTTCTCCCAGAGTGGCTGGGGCCGTCCAGTGTTTCGGCGCTGTCCTCTGGCACTGCGGGCATGATTTCACATATCTCTGGATATCGGCGTTGATACCTGGCCAATAATAATGACATGAAATACGCTGAATCGTGGCACTTATGCCCATGTGGCCACTAAACGGAAGGGCATGGCCCATTTCTAGGACCTGGGCTCGGTATGCTGATGGAACCACAAGTTGCCCATGTTCCTGTCCTCCATTTCCTGCTTTCCGATGCAACAGTCCATTTTTCTTGTAGAAGTCTCCCTTTTGGAGAGGAGTGTGCGCTCTCGGTAGTTTTTTGTAGCAGGGTGCTAGAGATTGATCCTCCGTTTGTGCCTTTTTTAATTCCTCAGGAAGGATGTTGGGTGGGGATTCCAACTCCGTATTCCGTTTGGCCTGTCCTCTAGTGGTGACAGCCGCCACAACCAGAGGGTGAATGGGTTCTCCCAAGAACACATACCTACACCCTAAGATCAAGGGATAAATAGGGTCGTCCAAGATCGCTGCACTGATTTCCCCAGTCACATATTTTGATTTGACCTTAATCTTGGCTATGGCCAAACGCATAGGTGCTGCACTTTTAGTAGGTCCTTGTATTTCTATAGTGTCTTCTGTCATCTGGTCAGGCTTGACTAGGGATGCACAGACAACTGCGTCGAATGCAAGGCCTGTATCATAAAGGCAGGTCACCTCTTGGTCATTTACGAGGACTGTCTCAACGACCGGGGGATGTCGGGGTTTGTCCAGAGGTTCTTCCGGTCCATTTCCCCTTGCGGCACTTTTACGTAAGCAGGCAGCATGATGAGGTGGGTTTTTCCGGTTGCACTCCTGCGTATTGTGGGTGATGGTTCTACAGTGCTTACACCATTTTTCCCCTTGCCTCTGCTGCTGGAAATTAGATCTCTGAGTAGTCTTGTAGTCTGGCTTGTCATGCTTTTTGCAGTTAGTATACGGTGGTTTCACTTGGGGGTCCATGTGTGACTGAGCTGTCTGTCTAGGTACGTAATCTGGTTGTTTCCGTCTGGGTGGTGGATTCTCTGATAGTGCTGCCTGATATCGTTCCGCTAACTGGACTATGGATTCTAAAGTGCTGGCCCCATTCTCTGTCAGGAATCTTCTCATGTCGGAAGTCATGGTGTCCTTCAGTTGTTCGATCATGACCATTTCCTTCAGGCCTTCCCAATCATGAGTAAAATTCCCTAGGGCACCCCACTTCTCCACGTAGGAATCCAGTCTCGCAGCAAACTGAGCAAAGTTCTCTCCGACTTCCCTCCTAGAGTTACGGAACCTCTTCCTATAGGCGTCAGCATGTAGCTCATAACGAACCAATAGTGCCTTTTTCAAAGAGTCGTAGTCATCCTGTAAACCTGGAGGAAGCTTGCTATACACGTCATAAGCAGTTCCTCTAAGCCCTTGCGACAGTTTCAGGTTCCATTTGCTCTTCTCCAAACCAAACGTGGTGGCAAACTTCTCAAATTTGTCGAGATACCTATCGATCGAGTCGGCTTGTTCCGAGAAAGCTTCAAATGGAAACGTCAAAGGTCCCAAAGTTGACATGAGTGAGGATGGCAAAGGTCCGGTGCCCCCTGCGTGCAAGGAAGGCATATCATCTGACCGTGGCGATAGGTTGCCTGAGGAGGTAGATGCGGTCGCACCGGCTACTGGTTCAACTCTTTGAGCTTGTCCCTGCATCTCTAACTGCTTCATCTTCAATGCATGCTCGCGTTCATCTCTCTCGCTTCTTTCTCTAGCGTCTACAGCTTTTATCCTCTCATCTATTTCTGCTAACTTTATTCGCTCTTCTCTTTCAGCTTTCGCTGTTTCTCGAGCGTAATACTTATCAGTCTCGACACTGACATAATTTGCAAGGTCCACCCCACTATAACCTAGATCTCGACCGGCCTCCCCTAGTGCTGCCTTAAGCTTAACTATTTCAGCCATCTTTTGCAGTTAAAGTCCACACTGAGTAAGCTAGTGCTACCTTCCAATAGTATTTCTAGCAACAAGTAAATACTAATTATTTATCCGACTGCTGTAGAATGAAATTACTACAGTTATGGAGACTTAAGGTCTGTAACTCAATGAAATACAAAATCAAGAACTAACTTAATTAAACACAACATATATAAAGGGATTCACCAATCAATGCCTGAATTTCTAGAAAAAATGTTTTCTGTCTTTCTAGAGCTCACTTGTGTGAAAATACATGTGTTAAAATGGTATACTGTAATGACTGAATGGATGATACTATCCCAGAGGTATGATAAAATACATAAGTTCAAATCCCGGACCGAGACACCAGTGTCACGTAGCGTTTAAAGGATAAGAGAATTATTTAGAGGAAATAATAGATCTGATGTGGAAGATTTGGCTCAAGGAATCCCTGCTGGGTTTTCCCACTTCCGAAGGGTGACGAAGAGGGTAAATTCTCCTAACTCGACAGGTCTGGAAAAGATTGTAAGGAGATATTTGGTCTCTCGCTACCGTCGTCCCCTTCTCAGTTATCTATTATTATTATTCTTTAAATTATATTATATTTTACGAGCCCCCCCTCCCTTATAAAGGAAGATAAACATAGACAATATTCAACATCTAATGGAAGGAACAAAGCGTGGGGTACAGTATATACACCCAATTGGTTTATTGCAATAAAGTGAATAGATGGTGAATGATAGTATTGTCGATGGAATTAGTGTCTGCTGTATGTATTATGTGTCTCACACTTCACGTGTTTTTCATCATGGATGACTAAACTTTGTGGCATTGATTAGGTGAGTTTCCTTTGTCGTGGACTTAGCTTTTCAGCCCCCGGCTGATAGTGAAGTGTGGTTAGTTCTCCGGTCTCCTGACGTTGCCCCGGTAGGTCTTGAATGGTTCGGATTTGCCTTCTCTGTGCTCGACTCCGTATTCTGCGCTGAGATTGGACTGTCGTGCAAGGCTCCACCATAGACTACTCAAAGATGGACGCTAACCCGCAATTAGACACGTGGCTTCAGTGCTTTTAATGCGAGAATTCGCCGATAATTGGGTTAGACCTAGCTGTCTCAAGGGTTCCGGGCAAGTGAAGATTGCCCGTGTTTGGCGCACTTTTAGCGGGACATTTCCGCTTGGACACGTGATCCATAGCGTGCATCATGTGACATTAGCGTCAAATAAACGCTCCAATCAATAGCGTTAAAAGTCACGTGGGGTCTTCCTAAAGTGGCATAAACTGGTTTTATCAGCTTAAGCAGTCTTAAATTAAAACATGTTCCTAGCTACCGAGGTCATTGGTCAACAATGACGTCGTATCTAAAAATAGCGAGGAGAAAATACTGAATACTAGGAGAATTTCCGCAAGTGACACTTCCCGGGACTTTGCGATCATGCATTGAGGATGAGAAAAAAACGATGTCACGTAAATAATAAAAAAATGAAGAGAAGATTGGGCAAGTTGTCACACCCATGCATACAGTCTTCTCATAAACTAACAGTACTGTGCCATCCCCAAAGACAGTGAACCATATACATCCTGACATCTGTTGGACATGCTCACTTAGGTTAATCCCAATTTGGCTTTCTTATATAACCAAATGGGCCTTCTTCATTTCAAGAGGGAAAGAGCAAAGGTACAGAATCAAACTTTTTTAAAAAAAGGAAAAGAAAATGAATCAAGTTTACTGCAACCACTAGCCATTACAAGTTTTAGAAAGTAAAACAAACCATTCCAGCCATCACAAACAAGCTCTTATAAATCAGCATACAAGCCACTGTATTATGTGTATCATCATCAATCATGAATTGTTTTTTGTCTCAAAGACCATGGAATGACCACACAGGCTTTTAAGTTTCTCTTTTCTCTACCACAGGCATCCTGGGGTAATCCAATGAGTCATTATTCTTGCATGTTCCAACTAGAGTTCTCCATGAAGTCATCTGTTAACTGAGCATTCGTATGCCTTTCACCACAATGCCTTAGTAAAGATGCTTAATGCTAATGTTTGGTCTAGTCACCTTTGTTAAGTTCCAGTTAAAACTGGTTACTGCTCATAAGTGTGTAGAGTGGCAGAATTGTTTGAGTGCTTGCTTCTCAAAGCAAAGTCACCAGGTTTGAGACCTGGCAGTGTTACCTTGTCTAACCAGCTGTCAATGGGTACCAGAGTGTACTCGTGTTACACAAAGGCAGCGAAGAAGAGAACCGGTCACCCCATCTGATAAAGCTGAATTCAAGTATTGTGAAGTCCCTCAAACTTCACTGCCCCTAGACAGCATCTGCTATGGGACCACTTTAACATTTTTTTTTTTTATTCCCATAAAGCCAAAATAAAAATAAGAAAGTTATATTTCTAAACTAAATCCCCAAAAATAGCCTCCTCAAACTTATTATCTTTAAATTAAAAAAAAAAGTATGCCTGGCTGAAAGAAAATGACAGATCAGAAGGCTTGTCCTTCTGTGGTACAGTGAAGTTATGAAAGGCATGATGACTGGGTTTCTTCCTCATGCTAAAAGAATAGCGTGACTTTCCATTTGGAAAGCTGGTCACAGAATCACAGATAAAAGAGTGAAGCAGTTGTACCTGCGTATAAATTATGGAAAAGCAGACATCATAAAAATATAGAGATCAGATATGGAACAAACTGAATTCTCTTAATATATTTTTCACTGAATCCCTAGGGCAGTCCTTGTCTGTTTTATCCGCTCCAACCGTGCTGTTAGATTTTTATTTTGGTTTTGCAGTTCCTCTACCTGGGTTAAAGCTTCTCGCAACTGAAAAATAAAAATGAGAAAGCATAATGAGTGTACAAGCTGCTAATAGCAAACAACAGAGGAACAGCCATGTTTCCTATGCAGGTTTTATGGACTATTGATAAATAAATTTAAACCAAAAAAATATTTAATAAATGCACAAAGGTCAGCAATACAAAATTACATTTTCCATATTAACTGTAATCTCAAATGCTCTTAAATGTAACACTTTCATACTTTGCTGCTATTTCTGTTTCTCACAGACATTATGTATTTCAAGATGTGTTTTTCTTTTTTTTTTAACACAAGACATACAATAAACACTACAGTTTTTGTTTTTTTCCTATCATCTTCCTTCTTATTTCTTTTTTTTTTTTGTTACTTAAAATTGTTGTAAATGCAGAACTGTGTGCCATGTCTGTCTTCTTGTGTATTCACAGTACTGAACTCTCATAGTTACACTCCATACATAGTATTTGCAAATGGTGCCTGGTCTCCACGTGAAAAATCAACTACTCGTGGCAGACGCACACATCTTACAGTAGAATATAGAATTTGTATGTGCATTTTTTCAGAACTGCACAAATTATAGAAATACTGAAGTGGAAAAGTAAGAGGTTGAGGGCTGATATGAAAAAAAATGAAATGGTCATACATTTCACATACTAGCTATCCTTAACAATTTTTACAGAAAAATATTGCCAAAGCAGATTCATGTCAACTTGGCACCCAATCAGAATTACAATGGCATATTACTTGTTTCTTCTTATTTATACCAGAAGATGGACTAATGAATAAACCAATAGAGCTGAAAAAGGTTGGTTACGTTGTTTCAGAGTGAACGTAATTAAAACCAACATCCAACAAGCATAAAACCGCCAGACTCTTGAGAGAAAAAAAAAAAGTGTACAGTGCTGTAAGAATTAAGAAAAAACAAACACTTGTAGAGACCGTTTATGGTTGTAAATATTGTTCTAAACATTAGTGTAATTTGTTTGATATTCACAGTGTCATGAAAAGCTATAAATAAGCTTTTCAGCGCAAGACTATCAGAAAAATACATTAATTTTTTCGTTTTGAAATGATTTTAAACTGTGAAAAATATTTAAATGCGACATTAAAAAATACAGGTATTAAATTACGTCCATTTTCCTGTACAAATAAATGTGTTTTTGTGTTATTTGAACTTAGGATATTTTATGAATAAGAAATAGTTAAGAAAAAGAGTTATGTCCCTTTGCTTGGTCGTTGGGGGATTGAAATATTAACAGGGCTGTGGACTGTAAAGGGTAAACACAGATGTGTCTTTACACACTATTTATTACATTTTGCAACATGAATTTATTAATCCCCATCAGCTGCAAAGCTCCACAATGATGGTGAGCTACAATGGAAATCCATCATCTTCTGTCTCTTATCTTGATGGTGCACTCTGAGACTCTTTGTTGTCCATTTTTTAATGCTTTTCCCCCCATTTATAGCCTTGTCTTCCTCTTGCATGTTTGCCTTTAACTCTGCTCTCCATTATGGTCTTTAGCAAGGCATGTCTTTTTATAAGGCTTAAATATTTTAGCTGTCTAAATTTGATCTTCATTAATTTACTTTTCACTCCTAGCCTTCCTTAGAACCTATTTATTTGTTTTCTTCTCTGTCCATGAGATACTTCCCACCCTTGTATATATACACAACATCTCAAGGGCCTCACTGCTTTCTTCTAATTGCCTGTTTCAATGCCCGTGTTTCTACACCATACAGTAATGAAGACACTTGATTACTCTCACTTTAATTTATGGGTTATATTTTAAGATGTCAGTATCTGTCTCATGTTGTTGAATGTAGCTTTGGCCATTCCTACTTTTTTTTCCCTTTCTATTTCTGTTTCACACCTGCCATCTTCTGCTACTATACGACCAAGATATGATAAACTCTTGTTCCAGTATTTTCCAATTTACTTGTATCTTTAACACCTGCTTTGCTAATTACCATAGTTTTCACTTTCTCTATGTTAATGTCCATTCCATATTCATGACTTACGCTACGTACTTGCTTCACTAGTTCTTATAATTCCTGCTCACTTTCAGCTAACAAAACTGTATCATGTGCATATCAAAGGTTGTTTATTGATATTCCTCTGATTTTGCAAGTTTGCAAATTTTTTTTTCTGTGTAGATATTACATAGGCAGGGGGACAGTATGCACCCTTGCCCCACACCTTTATGTGGTGAGTAGTTCCTGCCAGATATTACTGTTGCAGTTTGTTCCTAATAATGGTTACTTTTTGTCTTTTTCATCAATACCTATTTATTTCAGGCATTCAGTAAGTTTATCATGATGGACTCTATTAAAAGTCTTCATAATGTCAGTGAAGCACATATTAAAACAGCAGATGTAATATATTCCTTAAAACACAAATCTCTGTTAAATCTCATAATGTTTTGATATTGTTTAAGCAATTTTCAGAATGTGTGGCAAACATTTAAAAACTGTGAACAATATTATTCAAATTTGATTATTAAATTTGCATGATATTGCGATTTTGAGTATGTCAAATGATTCCTCGCTTCAAAATACAAATGAACTCTCATTTTATTTTAGGATATTTAAAGTCTATTTTTATACTGATTTTGTTTAATAAGAATTTAAAAAATTTCTGAGTCAGTTACAGTGCATGCATTTTTAATTAAAAATTTTCAATCGATTTTAATGATAAAAATTTTTTTTTTGCTTTAGTTGTCATTGGCAATTTAACTGTACAAATTCAAGCATGCTGCATAAAATTCTAGTGTGTACAAACATACATCAAACATACATTTATAACTTATATGTTTGTGTGATTGTATCCAACAAGAAAATAGATCTGAACGTTGAAACCTGATGGACACCCTCCAAAATGCAGAAGTCTCTGGAAGATGATGATAACAATGGCTAAATCTTCACACAATATCTCATGACACTGCAACATTAATTAATCATGCATTTTATTTTGTACTTATTGTCTTTCACCCTACCTCTTTCTGCAACTTTCTCTTTTCCTGTTTCAGCTCATCCTCCATTCCCTCAGCCCTTTCAGCATCACCTTTGTACCTCTTTACCTGGGTGTCTAATCGTGTCACCTGAAAATGTGATAGGCGAAACTGAAGAACATATATGCAGAATGACATTTTAAGCATAATATTGCGAAAATTTTCAAATTTTGAAAAAAATTCACCGAATCTTTTGGCCGAATACCATCACTAACCAAGATCTGCTTACTCGTAGCAAGCAAGAGGACATGCACACCATCATAGCTGGCAGACGCTGGAGCTGGGTTGGCCATGTCCTCAGAAGAGACCCTGATGCCATCACAAGAACAGCTATGCTTTGGACCCCTGAAGGAAAACGAAAGAGAGGCCGACCAAAAACAACCTGGCGGAGGACTGTGGAGGCTGAGATGCAAAGAATGAACCAGAGTTGGGGCACTGTACGAAGGATGGCCACCGACCGAGCAAAGTGGAATCAATTTGTTGTTGCCCTACAAGACGCCACTAGGCGTGATGGCCACTGACTGCTTTGACGGTCGGCGGCTAAGGATCAAAAGAAAGAAGAAAGATTGTGAAAATGTATGCATCTCTAAAATTGAATGATTATTAGAAAAGTATTCATTGATAATAACTAAATTTGAATAACTGAGAAAATGTATGCATTTATAATCTTTTAAATTTAATTACTACCTTTAAAATTTTTTAACTGCCACAACTAATGATTTTCTAACAGCGCTCAAACAAAAAAGGTAATAAATCCTTCAATTGGTGGAAGATGTAGATAATGGTGATAACATGACACGGAAGACATGAATAGATACAGAACTAATGGCATGAGTTTACTTAAGTTCAATGCTCTTTGGGTAGCTGAAGGGAAATTAATAAATCAATGAATGATCATACAATTAGCCGGATTACTATTCTTTTTTTTTTATTTTTTTAAATAAGAGTGTTGCCTTGCTCTGGCGAGGTGCATGTTCAGCCTAGATACAAGGTCTGTCATTATATTAGTGCCCATGTCTGAATATAAAAGACCGTACGGTTAGGTAGATAAATTGATTTCTATTCAAGACTGCTGTCGTGATTTAGTCTGTCTCACAACACGGTTTTCTGTATACTTAGGAGTAAATCTGACCATACCGCACGCCATATGTTGAGAACTCTCTGATACACTGGCCAATGAAAACGCGTCATTCTTGGTGTGTGTTGTAAAACGTGCTAGGCTCTAACATAGAGGCCCATTTTGTGTAACCGATGGTACAATGCCATTTAATTTTGGAAAGAATAAAGAAGTATCACCGGAAAGGATTATATAATTCAACAACGGGAATGTTACGCTAGAGATAGGTGTAAAAACTTTCTCGAATAGTATTTTAGTAAGATAGAAATATTGAAGGAATGGGCTTCGTTACATCAGGTTAGTCCCAATTTAGCTAGTTAAAGCATGCATATATTAAAATGCATTTTGCAAACTAACCAATTAGTAGATAGATCAATACAGAATAATTCAAGCTTTAACACATTAACTACCGAATTGAAAAACACACTGTGGCCGAATGAAATTTTTTTCCCATTTTCATCATGTAGGTGTTTGCACAAAGTAAGCTGTAGTTTTCGTAATTGTTTACAGATTTTTATGAATTACACATCATTTTAAAGATAAATGAATGTACTATTACAATAAACACCGGTTGTAACTCTAATAGAGGTTGTTGCTATTTAACGGCCCTCCGATGGCCGAGGACTTGCAATATTTTCACAATTATAACTGCTTGCGCCCCATCTCTATCAAAATCACTATTTCAATCAATGTGCACACCGTTTTCACTCTTGTCCTCGTCGCTAGATCTATCAGTCAATTGTTGAAACACGTTTCTATCCTATTCAGCCGTTAGACGAGATGTACACGCATTTTTTGTAGTCCTATCACTAGTTGCCACGGTAAACATTTTTACACGATTTGGTAACTAACCCAAAACGCTGAAAAATATGAACATAATATCAATTTTCCAGTGTTCTACAACAACCATGCTTTGGTAATTTGTTTTCCGGTGGCAACTTAAAATCTCGAACCAGATCAGAGTGTGTTTCAGTACATTTTTCATTCGTTTTAATACTAAAATTAGATTGGCGCTCTGAGCGGCTTGCGGTCCAAATGTGATTATTTTGTGAGCCGCTGACAGCGGCTTGCGGTAGTTAATGTGTTAAATGACAAAAATCGCCCCATAAATAAGAAAGATAATGAATATTAAAAATTTTGCTAATTGAACAGAAGGTAAAATTATGCCTCATTTTGAGATTTTTAACACCCTTTCTGTACCATGCCATCCGATACGGCGGATGTGCTAGTATATAAGACCTTCTTCTTCTTCTTCCATCCTTAGCCATCAACCGGCAAAGCAGTATGTGGCCAGTACGCCTAGTGGCGTCTTAGGGCAACAACAAATTGATCAATCTATCGCTGTTTCCACCACGCCTAGTGGCGTCTTTGTGGAACAAAAACAGACCAAACAATCTATCATTGTTTCCGTAATCAGATTGGTTGGCAAGCAGGTGATCAGCCCACTGTGCGAAGTTTTTACGGGATGGGGTAAACAGCCCCATGCCCATACCCTCCTTAGTCGCTTTTTACGACATGCGTGGTAGGGTGCAGTGTTACTATTCTTTGCTCCCCTTTCGGGCCCCGGTAACACACGGGTGATATAAGACCTTGCCCTTGGCTAAATTGAGGCCACAACATTTAAAAAATACAGCTGAACAGAGGGAAGCGGTAAAAGTGTAAACGTCTTGTACCTTTGCCAACCGCATCTGCCTGGCAGACCTAGATGCCCATTAACAGCCTGTTACAGCTTGTATGTATTGCCTGAGGGTAAGAATGAATATATATATGTATATTCATTCATTCATAACCCTCCACTCCCAAAGGAGCATAGGCCTTCAACAAACACATGCCAAGTCCTCTTGTCACGTGCCATCATCTCAAGTTCTTTCCACGTTCTCCTTATCATTTTCACCTCTGTTTCTGGCTCTCTTCTCCATGTGCTTCTTGGTCTACCTCTGCTTCTCTTGCCCTGGGGATTCCAGAACAAGGACTGCCTTGTAATGCTATCAACAGGTTTCCTCAGTGTGTGTCCTATCCATCGCCATCGTCTTCTTCTCATCTCTTGTTCCACTGGCACTTGTCTAGTTCTTGTCATCAGTTCCACATTGGTAACCTTGTCTTTTCCCTGTGTATTTTCAGACCCAATTGCTGTGACCTCTCATCAAGTGTTTTCAATTTGTCCTGCATCTGATTACGGTTATGGGACAAAAGAGCTAAGTCATCAGCAAAATCCAGATCATCCAACTGCTTAGTCAGAGTCCACTGGATTCCCATTTCTGTTGTGTGTTGTCGATGTTCTTGTAAACCAGTCTATTGCCAGTAAGAAAAGAAATGGAGACAAGAGGCATCCCTGTCACACTCCTGTTCTTATCCCAAATGATTCTGTAAGCTGTCCTTCATGAAGAACTCTGCATGTCATGTCTTCATATGTTTTCTTTATTAAATTAATGATCTTCAGGGGAACTCCATAATGCCTCATCAATTTCCAAAGTGATTCTCTGTCTACACTGTCAAATGCCTTTTCGTAGTCCACAAATCCGATGTATAGTGGAGAATTCCATTCCAGACTTTGTTCAACTATTATTCTCAAAGTGGCTATCTGGTCTGTACAGGATCTGTTTTGTCGAAAACCTGCTTGTTCATCTCTCAGTTTCTTGTCTATGGACTCTTTTAATCTTTCAAGGATAATCCTGTTTAATACTTTTCCTGGCACTGAAAGTAACATTATTCCTCTATAATTTGTGCACTCTTGTAAATTTCCCTTCTTAGGCAACTTAACCAGATATCCTTCCTTCCATTCTGCTGGTATCTCTTCCTTTTCCCAGACTTTACAAAGTAATTTATATAACATCTCTGTAGCCATGTCGATATCTGCTTTGATGGCCTCTGCTGGAATGCCATCAGGTCCAGACGCTTTTCCATCTCTTAGAAGCTTTATGGCTTTCTTTATTTCTTCCTTCGTTGGTCTTTTGCCGTTAATTTGTAGCTCTTCTTCTGCTGGCTGGATGTCCGGGGGGTTATGTGGAGCTGGTCTATTGAGAAGGTCCTCAAAATATTCTGTCCACCTCTTCATTTGCTCTTGTATATTGCTGAGCAGTTTTCCATTCTTGTCTTTTATGAAGCAACTTGTTTGCTTGTATTTCCCCGTTAGCTTCTTTGTGCTGTTATACAGTTCTCTCATATTCCCTTTGGCTGCAGCATCTTCTGCCTATCTTGCCAACTCCTCAATATACTTCCTCTTGTCTCTTTTGATACTTCTTTTTACTTCTTTGTTTGCTTCTGTGTACACTTCTTGAGCCTTGGCTTTGGAACTTCTGGTTTTGCTTGTGTTTAAATCTGCTTTCTTGTTTTTCCTGCCTTTTATCTTATTGATGGTTTCTATCGTTATCCATGCTTTTTGTTGTCGTTCCCTTTTCCCCAGTATTTCTTCACATGTCTCATTCCACACCGTTTTGATTTGCTGCCAATAGTCTTCTGTATTCTTTGCATCTTCCAGCTGTTGGAGCACTTGGAATTTGTTGGATATTGTGACCGCAAATTTGTCTCTCGTTTCTTGAATGTCCTACATTAAATTGTTGTCTATAATTTTGCATATCTCTTGAGTTTCATTTTTACTTTGGCTATCAGAAGGTGGTGATCTGATGCCACATTTGCTCCTCTATATACCTTTACATCCTGCAATGATGATCTAAACTTCTTGTTTATGCATATATGATCAATCTGATTTTCTGTTCTATGGTCTGGTGATATCCATGTTGCCTTGTGTATTCTCTTATGTGGAATCATGCTTCCTCCTATAGCCAGTTGATTTGAAGCACAGAAGTTTGAGAATAGTTCCCCATTTTCATTCATTATTCCTAGCCCCCGTTTTCCCATGACTTCTTCAAAGCCGGTGTTGACTGTACCTATCTTTGCATTTATGTCACCCATCAAAATTGTGATGTCTCTTCTTTTGACTTTTTCCATAATTTCCTGTAGTCTAGTATAAAATGCTTCTTTTACCGACTCTTCTTTGTCATTAGTTGGTGCATAACATTGGATGACATTTACATTTATTTTCTTTTTAGCTGTTTTAAAAGAAGCTGTTATAAGATAATAGATTTACTTGAGAAATGATAGTGAATGTAGTAAGGTGAGTCTATTGGCTCGAGGATGATAACCGAAATTAAATCTTCCTCGCCAAATCGTGACTTCAAGAAATGCTATAAACTCACCGCCCTCTGACTACCGTTAACAAACTAAAGGAGATAAGGGTAAACTAATACTACAGACACAAGTTAAGGACTATATAGTGAAGAAGCTGATCCAGTGAACATTAAATAAGTTTATTATACAAATCAACAGAATTTTCATAACATAGTAACAAACAAAGAAAAATCATATATCGTGCAAGGTTGCACTGACCTGGAAACAAAGAAAATCAATTTGATTATAAGCACACCAAATTAAAACTCCAACCACTTTCACTCCTTCATACACCCTGCTGGGGACAAAATTTAAAATGATAAGTGATCTTAACTACAGTCTAATCTGGTGGGGCGTCAACTATAGCCACGCTCTATAATTCACTATTTCTAATGTCAAGGTTCTGCTGGTACTGCCTAAGACTATCTGCACAGCTGCTAACTCTGTCAGCGTTATACGCCACTAAGTCACACTCTGCACTGCTAATTAATAGACTTTTTCTAACTCTAAGGCTCAGAGGCTACCTCTAAGAATAATATGAGACTCTGCAGGTCCCTGATCTATTTTTCACCATCTCTCTCTCCACTTCTCCTGCCTTGCTTCTCTCGTTTTATGTCAGCAACCCGGAAATGATATCCCTCTCTTCCTGGTTCTGACTCGTACTTCTGATGACTTCTGAAAAATATTGACTAGGCACTTGCCGTAGACTGCAGAGGCTTCACTATTTGGCGAAAAGCTGATTTTCACTTGCTCAGTTACCCCTCATTTGGGTGTAGGGCCGTCGGTATTATTATGACCGAGGCTATAAAAGACACCAACCCGCTTGCTTGGGTTCGATGGGTGTGTATATGAGCTTAGAGCTCCAGGTTTTAAGAAAACCCTGTCAATGAAGACTGCTTCGCTGTCTCGACCTGCTCTGTCTCATTCCCTCTCTCTCTCTCTCCCTCTGGGGCCAATGTATTCAGAGCAGATACCCACCGCGGTACAAGCTCTTACGCCTCTGGCGCTTTTCACGACTTTTCTCTCCTGAGAAGACTGGCTACCTTTGCCAGCTGTCGGGAAAACAAGATTTATTGGCAACCCGCTCTTCAGGCCGCGACCAATGCTGTGGACACAAAAGAGAGGCCACTCTGTACTACAATACTAAAATACTCTCATAAAATAACTTATCTATTAAACATATACAGTTGCTGCTTCAGTCACGCTCATATCTTAGCACGAACATGTAAACACCCGAAACGAAGACTGCTCCCCTGTTTCCCCTTTCATCTTGTGCACAACGATACATAAATATTTCCTGACCCTGGGTCAGCTATTCCCGACAACCCCCTGCATGTCTAGTAAACCCCAGATGCACTGATCAAATACTGATTATACACAGCTTGCCTCAGGCATTTAAACATTTAGAACAGGTAGGGAAACCTCCCGTACTTAGGCCTACTTTAACTCGGTAAGCGGTCTCAAGACCTTACCATCGTTTCCCCCTTATGATAAAAATGCACAACAATTAACTGCACATCAATGAGGAAAATTCACCACTACATTTATATATTACATCTCTATACACAGAAATATATCTATCTCTATAGACTATATTTCCTAGAACTCATTAAATTCCATAACACAAAAATCAAATACTACTCTGCATAATATTTAATTCCACAGCCACTTAAGGCACCACAAATTTCCTTTCACCTCTACCCCACGTGGTTTCCCTGCAATTATATTTTAACTCCACCGATAGAAAAATATTTAATTATCCCCTCTCTCCATCCAGAATTCCTACTCAAATAAATCCCGGTAACCACGTGATTAAAATTTCCCGAAAATCCGTTCCCGTATTTTATTAGGAGACTTATCAGAATTAAACTCCCACTGAAAATAAAATACGCACGCTTCAGAATATTCTGTAAATTAATATAAATCTAGGATGCGTGTATTTCTACAGACTTTCTATTAAATCTACGGAGCACCCATCCTTAATATCTCTTTATCACTGATATCACTGCTATCCTTGTAGAAATAATTGATGGCACTATAAGTTATAAAGTTCAAAAATAAATTATACTAGAACGGGCTAAGGCTCTATTAGAGAAACTAGATTTAATTACCACGCTACTTTAAATTACAGACGTACCAATTACTGCGTTTCTTCTGTCACAGAAGCAGACAATAATGCATGGCGCACGGCCAGGACTTTCTGCAGACTAAAAGGCCGCTAAATTGAAAAATGCGTATTATATCTTTACGTTACCCACGCTGACCCCAGACCTACTTGAGGCTTGGCGTCTCATTACATCCAATAGAATTAAAGATAATCTAAAATTTTCCATGCGCTCATCTCTAAATTTAGAACCAGTGTATTCTTGCTTACTTTAAATGCGCGCGTATTTCCGGCTACGTAACGTTACCTAATGACGTCTGTTTGCGTGAGCGAAATCAAAATGTGATTCGCTCTACCGTAAGCTGGACGTTACCTGGGTAGGGGTCATCTCCCCTTCCCCACGATAAAATGACCGCAATAAATTTAACAACGCCAAAAAAAATGGAATTTCAAGATCGCGATATTTAGAAATGGGAAGACTGGTGCCCTTCAGTACTAACTTACGTTAATCCCTATAGAAAAAACCCGCAATTAATTTACCTACAAACCAATACTAAACACGCCCCTATTTAAAAGGAAGAAGAATATATTCCAATCTTTGCTAGAGAGAAGACAAAAATGGCCAACTCATATAGTTACCAAGAGACGAAGACCCTTGCAACTCTTATAGTAACAAAGAGAAAACGAAATGGGGCCTATTGAAGACTAAATCACAGTAACTCCATCACAGTTAGTCAGCAAAACAGACTCCTTTCGGCTTTCTCTGTGTTGCATCATACGCCTCCCTGCGAGAGGACCTTCCCCTGTCTTGGATGGCTGTGTTTTATTTTCCTTATTTGACTTGACCATATTTGTTGAAGTTTTTTGTGGTTTAAACCACATATATGTATATAATTATGTAATTTTCCTGTGATTAATCCACTTGTGTGTTAGGAAGTGTGTACTATGTGTAAACTCTTGGAGATGAAAGCCAGCCTTGTAAAATGTGTAGAATAATTGAGAATGATGGCCAAAGTACGTCTGTAAGTTTGACAAAGTGTTTGAAGGAGTATTTCTTAAAGGAACGACACATTTACCAGGACCATAAGGAAGGATGACAGGAATTGTTTTAAGGAATTGATCAAGGTATTACTTAGTGCTTTATACTAGACCAAATCATTGTATGAAGGCGAATCATGGACAACTGGATCTAACTTAGGATTTATAAGGAAAGTGTAGTCACAGTGAACTGGCTATGAGGGGTATTGAGGTAAATTGTCCTGTGCATATGTTAGCACAATGCCTGACACTGTTTGCAATTCACAGACGTGTTAGTCCATGGTGGGAGAGTGATTGATTTCTACATAGAAGATAAGTAGCTACACAAAGCCACTGGTCAGCCTATTCAGACTCTACCTCTAATATATACAATAAAAAAATAAAAATACAGTGTATGATGAATCCTTATGGACATAAATTTGATAATTACTACTTCACAGTCCAGTAAGAGTGACAAAACATATATGTATTAAATAATGGTTAATCAAAAGGTGAAATTCATCATATTGATTCATTTGGATAATTGATATTCTATGCTTATTTATTTCATTATGTAAATACATTTGATTCATTATAAGTTACCTAACTGAAAAGAGAAACGGTATAGGTTAAATAAATTGTAAATATGTACCATCAGACTTGCTAAAATTATTTAAATTGAGTTCCAAGTTTTGTTGATACATATTATATATAGATAGACCAAAATTAGTACCCCTAGCATAATTAGCCATAATAAAAAATAATAATAACACATATCAGGGGAGAATCGTGAAAGGGAGCAAATAGACTTTCAGGACATCCACTCTCATCACACCTGGAGGTTTATACAGCTGGATTCTACCTTTGATGTCAATACACCCTGATTCTTTTCAGAAAAGGGGGTATTTCTTGTAAGACCAGTCTCTTATCTGGCACTATCCTGGTATCATCTGATACATCTTTTGGTCCAGGATAACTTTAGATTACAACAATAACTTCAATTCCCTTTCGTGACAACTACATTAGACTTAATCAGAGACCTCAAAGATAATGATCTTATTACAAATGTACTTTATATTTTCTGTCACTCTGTTTCCTGTCCACCAATACTTCTAAGCAAATAAGTAGCATTAAGAACACATATGAACTAAATACTCACCATTCCTTCTAATGTTGCTATATCTTGCTCCGCCTTTATAATGATGTAAACAGAACAGTTTACAAATCCATATCTAATGGTTTATGAAGCTTCATATATCATCTGTCCAGCACACATGTACCAAAACATGTACACATGTATACCGAAATAAATAAGTGTACAAACACATATGTGTACTAGCAGGGATAAAAGAAGCGAACTTCAAGAAGCAATTAAAGCAATTAAACATTACGTATATAATAAATATGTAAGACATGCCTGCTGAGCATCTATAAAAGCTCTTAAAGCATTTAAGTTTCAAATAGCAAAATATCACTCTTTGGCATACAAAGCTGAAAACTACTTTTTAATATTTAGAAGTCTGTCTACATGTTAAATTAATCATATAGAAACTAGCATCAAATGTATTCAAACATTGCTCTATAATTCATTCATCTGAAAAGCTGTGAAACTGCACAATCAGTATAATCTTATGAAGTTAATCATATTTCACTGTGATCTATAATGTAAGCCAGAGGTGATAAGTCTAATTTCTGAAATAAGCATTGTAACTATTCTATGACTGAGAGAAGCAGGAAGAGGAGGATCTCAATTTTTGTCTAGGAAGAAATGTTTAAATGCCAAACTTTCATGCACTAGAATTATTTATTTGCTGAAGGTTGAGGTAAGAAACTACCAAGAAGCTAGTGGAGGAAAAAAACATACAAGAGCACAAATCAAACTAAATGTAAATGGCACAAGATATACAGATAGCCTGATTAATATACAATAATAATAATAAATAATATAATAATAATAATAAAGTGTCTCTTGGAAACGACATTAAAGCAAAGGAAATTACTCAGAAAAGTATTGGAAGAGCAAGACCTATGCAAGAAAACATATTTTTATACCATAATTAAAAATCTCTGATTGAACACGCACTCAATTTAAAAAAATAAACAAACAAATAAAGAAAGAAAATGATCAGTTCACACACTAAAGAATGCACAAAAACTGTTAGTCTCAGACAGAAAAATTAGGACAGGGAAAGTGTGATGGAGTACTGTAAATTTTTATTTTTCAACAGGCCCCATTCTTTTTGTCCATATAATTATTTGCCATTCCTTTTCTCCATATAATTATTTGCGTTTATTTATGAGGAGTTACTGTGGGTTTTTAACTTCGATTTTTCCCCAGTTCTCTTCTCTCTGTAAATAATTGCGTTCATTTTATTTTATTAAGCAGTTGAGCGCGTGGATATTATTAGGCTGGGCAAATTTTCAGACGTTTGGAACACCCACCCGGCAATTGGGGGGGATGGGGAAAAACATGACCCAGGTACGTCGAACTAATGCTATAACCAATCAAATTTATTTTGGGTAACGCGAACGGTAGTAGTATGATCTAACGTTATGAAATTCTTTTCGCGCGGGAGCAAACATTTCTTCGCGATTGGCTTGGTAACCATGAGTCATGAGTTAGTTTACGATATTATTGGCCGAGGTCAGATATTATTTAATTGCAGAAATATTATTGGTCTAAGAGCGGCCCTTAAGCGAAGCCATGCGATGACTCAGGGCGTGGGTTCTTGCATCATTTTTTTCTATAATATATAACAGCGTTTAGTCTTTAGCGGTCTCTCTGTCTCCAGAAAATCAGCCGTGAATCTACACCTTATCGCTTGCTCAAGCTAGAGATATTCGGTAATTGGGTATGTGTACATCTTAATTTAGCGTAGTAGATAGTTCGTTTTATAATAGAATCTTAGCACGATAAAATAAGTTTTTCTTCTGGGAGTTAATTTAATTTAATTAATCAAAAGTGCCATCAATTGCTATCTTAGAATAAAACTAGAAGTTGTGCTTATAACTTTCTGTGAATAAGTAGCAGTATCTATGATTGGGTAAAGGGTTTTGCGATATTAACTGGATGAGGATAATGCTAAGATAACTGGTGCTCTTTAATATGAAAACTGAGGACGGTGAAAACCGCAGTTTGAGTAGGATAATTTACAGTATATATATATATATTTATATATATACGCGAGCGTATTTGTGTATTTTAATTACTGGTGTATTAATTTTGGTAATGTAGTCGGGTGACAAGGGGTGTAAGTGATGTAATTAATAGTACTGAAAGGGTGTAGGAATTTGTGTATTTACTACTTGTGTGTAATTGATAACCTCTTATAATCAGAAGCCAAAGGGGTGAGATGGGATGTAATTATTCCTAGATGGTGTGTATATTTGTGTAATTGATAAAACCTTCCTGGGTCAGTCTCTAAGATGTGGGCTTGGTAACTTATACCATGGAATGTTAGATGTGGTGAATAAATTGTTTTGACGCCAAGGCAAGGCTAGCCTCAAAAGATTTAGGTCAGCCGTGTCTAGGGTTTACCTACCAGACAGATATTTACGTTGAGGGGGGGAAAGAGATAGGAGAAGACGGTAGATTAGTTTGACCCTTGGGTAGGAATATTTAGGTTTCGCTTGTGTGTAGATTTGTGTAGGGGAGAGGGATTAATTTAAGGGAAAGACGGGAGATGTATTAAATTAAGGTGTTTATGTGTTAGGGTTGAGAATATTTTGAATTTGTTGTACAGTCGTTGTTGTTTCTTTGTTTACAGCATTTTCACAGCACAAAGGGAGGGTTGTAACCTGCCCCTACAACTTACCATGGTAAATTGACGTCTCAGGAGCCGAGGGCTCGAGACATCATCATAAGGTGAAGAGAACTGGTGTCACGGTCATACCGGCACCCAGCACGTCTGCATCAGTGGGAGAAAACATTCTCAAGCAGTGAAGCACAATCTTCAGCGGGAACGGATTTCTTAAAATCCGGAGCTCTTAGCTCGTATTAACACACCGAAAAAGGCGTGTGGCCTGGTGTCGTTGTTTAAATTCGGCCATAATAAAGCCGACGGGCCTAAACCCGAAGAGGGGTAACCGGACACTTGAAAGAAATTTTAGCAGCAGTGAAGCATCTACATTCCGAGTCAAGCACCTAGTGCTTAAAGTCAAAGTCATCAGCTGCAGTAGTCTGGGAAGGAGATAGGGTCATCATTCCTTTCCAAATGCTAACGAGAGGAGGGGCGTAATGGAGATGCCACTCAGCAGAAGACTGTAGCGTCAGAGTAGACACTGAGCAGAAGCAGATGGGAGAGCAAGGTTATAGAGGCAGATAGAAAGTTGTGTTAGGACAGCCTCTGAGATAGCACTGACAAAGTCATCTAGTGGATCAGTGCTTGTGGAACAGTGGTTAGCTGTGTAGGACATCAGTTAGTGCATTCATCGTTGTGTAGACATTTAGGTTTACGTCTGCAGCGGGACAGTAGATTATATTTAATAATAATAATAGGATAATCAGGAGTGGTGGCTCTTAAGTTAGAGACCCCACCAAGTAGATTTTTGTTAATCCTTAAATTTTCTTCCATGCAGGTTGAAAGAGAGGGTGAAAGTGTTGGGTTTATAATTGTCTGTCATTTTAATTGTTCTGTTTTTTTCAGGTTTGTGCGACCTCGCACGTTATTTATTTTACTGTGTTATTGATGTTTGGTTCA
This sequence comes from Oreohelix idahoensis, assembly GCA_024509875.1. Classification (NCBI taxonomy): domain Eukaryota; kingdom Metazoa; phylum Mollusca; class Gastropoda; order Stylommatophora; family Oreohelicidae; genus Oreohelix; species Oreohelix idahoensis. The sequence goes on along the minus strand of JAMPIV010013021.1, from coordinate 367,436 downwards.
ATAAATTATAAAATGTACCCTGGATCAGTTTTTCTATAACTATACAGTCCTTATATACTTGTCTGTATAGTTGTGTCTGTGGACTTTAACTAAACCTTATCTCCTTTATTGGTAGCCAGAGGTGGTGAGTCTTTAGCCATTAAATACGTCAGAAGTGGCGAGGGAGAGTCAATCTAGGTTCTCACCCTCGAAGCTATAAGTCTCATCTTTCCACATTCACTGTCATTCTCATCAAAATCGATCTTCTCAGTCTTCCTCATACTAGTGTCTTGTCTATACACTCAGACAAACTCTAAAAAAACTTAAATCCACTTCGTGACAGAAGGTCAAAGACATCTGAAGGATAAGCAGACACAGAGGGAACACAAGACAGAAAGACCAGAAATGAACAAAACCAGTTCCCATATAAGAAGCACTATTAAGTAAATCTTCTTGCGTCTTATAAGCAGGCTAAGGGGAAAGGCCAAACAATGCCATAGAAGCACGATCTAAGAAGTCTCATGTAGTTCCTGGTTGTCTCTGAGGACATGAAAGAATAGGAATCCTACTCCCTTAGGCATGTCTTGAGAGATGATTAATAAGAGATTGTGCTTGGGCTGGCAAAGGATTCAGCTGTAGTGGCTGCTCCAGGCTTCATATGGAGCCAAAAAGGAAATGAATTAATGAAGACATATGAATATTAAGTAATTATTTTCTGTACAGATGATGCCAATCAATTTCAATGGTTTCTAAATTAGTGACAATCAGCTTCTGTTAAGGTGGCAGTCACAACTGTAAATGTTGCAAGTTAGTGCCAAGCAGTTTTTGTAAAGACAGTAGTCACAATGTCTAATGCTGCAAACTATAATCACAGTTAAAACAAAAAGTAAAGTTTCTTTCTACAATGTGCTCAAATATAAATCAAATATGTGTGGAAACCAAAATTCTGAAACAATCTTCAACAACAAAGAATATACCACTAAATACAGGAAAATTAATCACACATTGTTCTAATGTCTTGATAGAAAAAAGTATAAACAAAAACTGTAAACACTTAGAAAAGGGTGACCAGAAGTCCAGTTGTAACGGTATGTGGGACACGCTAATATTCTGACAAACAAAACTGGCTGTATATTATTCCCTTTTTCTACAAACTTCAATTTTCTTGGGGTAATTCAAAGTGCTGCAGTTGCTAATATTGACAAATTAAATCCAAAGTCTTTGCCGTAACAGCATTAAGAAAAATAAATTATGGTCACAAAGACACAACAATTTTTTCAAGAAAGCAGCAGCAAAGTAAATGGGACAATTTTGAATGAAGTTTACAGATAAATACCTGAAGACTTAATAGCGTTTGATGAAAGATGCAACTCATAAATGAAGAATAGAATAGCTCAAGCAAAAGACAGCACCACCCAACACTGACTGGTTTCACAAATTTTTTTTTTTTTTTAACTCCACATAAGTCAGGGGTTTTGTATTTTAAGGTCCAAAATGGGAATAAATTTCTCGACTTATACTCAGGTATTTACATTAGTTCACGTCATGGCCTCTGGTCTTATGCCATCTTTGGCTCCATGTTCCAATTCATTCTAACTCTTTTTTTCAAGCTTCCTATATGTTTTCATTTCTTTTCCTCTGGAGATTTCAGAATAAGAAGTGCTTTATTATAATGAGAGAAGGAGTGACAACAACTGAAGTGATCAAATGAAGCAGGAATAGAAATCTGTAGAGATATATGTTAATCTTCACAATCTGTTATATGACTTTAAAAAGGTTAAAAAAAAAAAGGAAAAAAAAAAAAAAAGAATACACAGGCTGTTTCAGTTAAGTTTTAAATAATATTTACTGTAATAGTAAACAAGTTGAAGCATTTTTTTAACTGCCATTAGTGTCCCTTTTTTTCTTCTTTTTGTTTTGGTTTTTTTTTTAAACTGTCAAAATCTGGTCACTCTAACTTCGAAAGAAAGAAACAAAATAAGTTTAATACAAAACATAAAGTTCCACTCATACAGAGATACATTTTAAAACCATGTGACTACAGAGTCTCTACTACATGTGTTATATTAATATAGTATAACAACTTTTTACATAATGAATATCTCTATTTCTCTGATCATAATATTTCACCCCATGCTTTCATTTACCACGTTCATGTTCAGATAAGCCTGAAAATTAATATAAACATTTTAAGTACAATCCTATAACACATACGATGAAAGCCATCATTACTGGCACACCAAACTCAAATTCATCAGAGATTTTATGATAATATTTCTAGTTTGCTATGATACAAAAAAGAAAAACTGTCATGCCCTTATGTTTAATACTTCTGTAAATAAAGAAAATCTTGCTATAACTTTGGATAGTTTCAGAAACTAAGACCAACCAGCTCTTGAGTTTTCTTGCAAGAGATATATGCTATCTGGGATAAATAATGTGGTGGTTTCCTGTTTCCATACACTGCCGTAAGGCATAGAGAGGTTTCATCCTTTAAAAGTTTAAGGACAGGGAATGCTCTGTTTGGAAATACCCATCACCAGAATGATTATATCATCTCCTTTTTCACTCCTTATGGAGAACTGAACAACCACTGCAGATCCAAGGAAGCCTTCACCAAAGCACAAACCCTCGCAGCAGTCGTTCTGTAGCATTTTGTTTAACATGAGGAGATTCCCTGTCCCATGCACAACCTTGGATTAGTTGACTTTTATGACATGCCTTAGAAAGCAGTAGATTTATTCTTTCTGTGTTTCCCGAGAGGTCCCCGTGAACACCAGGATTTCTCAAACCCTTGACTGTGACATCATCATTCAGCTTTCCTTTTGCATTACAAATCATTAAATGATGTCCCTAAAATTGTCTGTTTATCCTTGCATACATCTTGTCTTCAGTGGCACTCCAGCTACAATATGTTTCATCCGTTGGCACATACAGTAGGGTTTAGAACTTATCACACAGAAAAACTAACTCAAATCCTTTCTCCCGATTTCTCTAGCATTAATACAAAATACACCAGCATTTTTCCTGCAATCACATCAGCCCATGTTATCAGCCTTTACATAGAAAAAAACCTGGCATGATAAAGCACAGATGATGATCCTATTCTTACTTTCTGTCACTACAATAGCAACCATCTTCTGCAGCTCCTTCTCACTTATAACACTATGTTATCAACACATCACAGATCATCAATATCACATCTTTGACCTAATATTCCTGGATATCTTCTATGGAGCACATTTGTTTTCACCATACAGAAAACAGGTCAGATGACAGCCTTATCTACATCTCAGTTTTGGATGCCAGAATGTCCGAATGGTATCAATTCATACAGCTGTTTGTTGTCAAACACACATTATTAATTATTTTCAGTCAGTTTATGCCTAAACGGTCTCATGCATTTTAATTATTATCACGTTTCATTAGCATTTTAGTGCAGTATGTCCAGCATAAATACAGACCTGTCTGTGATTTCATTTCTCTTTCAAAAGAAACTCTTTCTCTCTTCCCCTTCCCTCCTAAACACACATATATATACTCACACGCTTCCCCACCCCACACTTTATTTCAACTTTGGCAGAGTAGTACTCTACTTAAAAGCTATTTTAAAGTTTAGGCTAAAAGAGTTATTTTCTGCAGACACATCAAGACTTCCTGGTGCTCTTGATCTCAAGTTTCCCTTCAGCCTAAGGCACTTTCAACAGATCATAGGTAGTGTCTGATTATACTGTAACAGCAGTGACTTTCACTGTGAATCTTCCTCATCATAAATCCAGAATAAATTCACAGCATTTGATATGTCTGGAAGGTATGCTAGCATCTGGAAGATTGTATTTTAAGCAACAAGTTTTTGCCCAAAGAATTAAAAAAGCTCTGCAGTATTTCACAGAGCTGTTGCTGTCATGTGAAGAAAAGAAGTTCTGTAATAATCCTAAAGTTTAAAAGTGAGCTAATGAAAGTATAGGCTGTTAGAAAGGCATGATCTGTGGGTATCTTGTACAAGCCTTTCATTAGGCATGTCTTGAGACTAAGTCAGCATGTTCACATACATACAGACTATAATACACAGGAAATTACTTTCTGTGAAAATTATACATATCTGTACGTCTCGTTAAAAAAAAATATAACAGAAAAAAACATACTTTACTTCAAATAAACATTACAATCAGATGTATCAATTTAGTAAAGTACAAAGCCCTAATTTACTTCAAAAATATTAATACCATATATATATATATATATATATATATATATATATTATATATATATATATATTATATATATATATATATATATATATATATATATATATATATATATATATATATACAGTAGAACTCCATTTATCCGAACCCCATGGGACCGAGCATCGTTCGGATAATCAAATGTTCGGATAATTGGGTTACATGATGTATCGAGTACATGTACACATATTTCAAAAATAATTAACAATCACAAGGAAAATACACTATAAAACATATTTACTTGTACTGTAATAATAATACCCACACTGTATTAGATCACTGTATCACCAAAATCTTTCATTACACTGCAGTGCATGTTCTACTTGTACAGCATTAATTATTTTTGTTAAGAAAGAGAAATGTTATCAAAATAACATTACAAACGATTCAAAACCAGGCGCAACTTACGTATACATGTACTTGCACAGATGTAGCCCACTATTTAAAATATAGAGGAATCCTCTTTTGCACCAAACTGGATAGTCTCCTTTTGGCTGCTAAGTCCCGCATTCTCTTCAACAGCAGAAGCTGTGTAGGACAGCTGTCATCTTCTTGCTCGTACCAAGCCATCGCTGTTTCTAGTGCTATAAAGGCCTCTTCAGGACTTGGTCGACGTTTTGGGTTTTCTTCATAATCTACAAGTACATCATGTACTTCTGAGGAGTCTTCATCATCGGTCACTACATGTATTTGGTTTTCTTCTTGCACAAAAGACAAAATTTCTTCGTCATTCAAAAACTGAAAACCAGAATCATTATCATCTTCTAGCCACATGTGTGCATCATCTTTGTCACAGTCCGAAAATCCGGGCATTGCTTGAAACAGTTCCACAACTTCATTTATACAATCATCATTTGTGTCCACTGCAGTAGTTTCATTTCCTCCTTTTTTCCCAAGCAATCTATTCCAAGCCTTGTTGAGATTATCTTGTGACAGGGTGGTCCAAGCATCAGCTAACATATAGCAGCAGTCTTTGAGATTAAGCTTTTTGGAAAACGTCACCACACTTTCTTCATCTTCAGCCAACAATAAACGACGCATGACTTCCTTCTTGTACATCTTTTTAAGCTTTGCTATAACACCCTGATCCATTGGTTGAATCAGTGCTGTTACATTGGGAGGCAGAAAAATTACTTTAAAATTTGCATCAACTGCATTCAATGTATCCGTCTCTGGGTGAGATGGTGCATTGTCCAGTAGAAAAATTACTTTTCCAGTTTTCTTTTCTTGTTCTCTTTCAACCTCTTCACATTTGGGATGAACTGATTTGTATACCAATCAAGAAATATTTCACTATTCATCCAAGCACTCTTCTGTGCTTTGTAGCACAATGGGAGACATGTCACATTCTTTAAACAACGTGGTTTTTTGGCTTTGCCGATCATTAGCACCGGTAAACGATGACTTCCACTGGCATTCGCGGCTACCAAAATTGTTACTCTCTCTTTGCACTTTTTAAACCCAGGGGCAGCTGCTTCGCGCTGAGATGCAAGTGATTTTTGAGGCAATGATTTCCAGTATAAGCCAGTCTCATCGGCATTATACACATCATCTAGTAAATAACCTTCTTCTTCCAAAAAAGCCAAGAATGTTTCTTTAAAATTTTCAGCGGCAGTTGCATCGGTAGATAAAGATTCCCCTTGAATCTCCAATTCTCGTATGCCATGACGAGATTTAGAGTTTCTTAACCATCCCTGGCTAGCCTTAAAGTCAGGAGGACCGTCAAATTGATTGTTGAACTGAAGTGCCTTTTCACACAATAGAGAGCCAGAGATAGGTTCCCCTTTGCTTCTTCTTTGCACAAACCATATATACAAAGCCTCTTCCAATTTCAAATCATTCGCATTTCTCATGGTTTTATGTTTCTTCGACCCATTTTCACTATCCAATTTCGATGCAAAACTCATAATTTTATCCTTGTTACTTTTGATGTCAGAGACGGTAGCTTTCCCAACATTGAAAATCCTCGCAAATGAAGACACAGTTTCACCTTTTCCTAGTCTCTTGATAATTTCTGTTTTCGTTTCAATTGACAAAACATTGCGGTTCCTTTTATATGCTTTAGGCCTACTGGAAGATGCCAGATCGCACAGAAAAATACGTGTACACCAAAAGTATTCTGCTGTAGTAGCAGACACAATTATTTTAAGTTGAACTGTCTGTTTAGCCAGTGTTCTGCCTAGAACGCACACGTACACTGGATTGGTAAACCAGATATTAACTGACTTTATGATATATATATATATATATATATATATATATATGTTTTCTTCTGTGAGATAACAGTCTAAATTTTTTTCTTTATATGTTAAGAATTCAGAGTTATATCAAAGCACTGCTTACGGATTTAACAAACAGCAACAACAAAATTAACAACAAAATCATTTATGAAAATAAAATAATGTGACAAAATCAGCATTACTGAACAATGGAAAAGAACTTATCAGAAGCAAATGGTGTAAAAGTGTATCAAACAAAAGTGGAGTTGTTGTTGAAGCATTCTTGCAAATGCCCCCACTATATATATCACTACACTGCTATAAGATCCAAAGGAAGATAAAGAACACAAAACAACACAGAGAGGTGACATGAAGAAACTGGAAATCATCATGACAAAGAGATTAAATAGCATGCCCAAGATAGGACATGATGAAGAACTAGTAATGGACATATACTCTAAAATAAATTAAAGATACATAGGCACAGTGAGTTACTCTTTACAGATAAATTATTTTTTCACTTTTAATAACACTTTTACTACAGAGATTTATACGCTAATCTGCTATCACACAGTTTATTTAATGCACCTCACAGGTATAATTTTTTGCACTGAGAGTTCTAATTGTTTGCACTCACAGCTTAAAAAAAGAAACATTCCAAGTGAATTTATTTTCTAATGTTGTTGTATAACAAAGTTATATAAGCAGTAAGAACTATCCACCCGTGTGAGTACTGGTGGATGCACATACACCATCACTGGCTATTTCCTAAAGTGTGGTGGATGTATCACCAGTACAAGAAAAGAATCCAACAAGTAAGCAGAACGACGACTGCAAAATAGTGTCATTTCCATTAACACTAACATTAAATAAATGGAAACTCTCGTCTCATTGCATAAAGAATGCGTGACATTTTTTTCCTTCTGAATATTCTTCCCACATTCGCTTTTTAAAAAAAACCAGGATCCTGTGTTCCTATGAAACCGTCATTCTGTTATTTCCTGTCCAGCTGTTTCTCTAGACCACAGGTTCCCCAAAATGGTTAATATTGATAAACCCCAAAGAGTTGATCAGGGGTTGATTAAACTTTTGGGGTAAAAAGTTGAGAATCATATAAGAAATAAAAATGCTTGCTGTGACTCAATTTTACATCTGGAAATACTGCTACAAATTACCCCAAGCTTTGTGCAACAACTGCCCCATTTCTACTTACATTCCCAAGTTCGTACATGGTTTAAGCTGGTTTCTAGCTATGCAAGTGCAGTTTTATCAAAGGGCCAAAATGATCCTGAAAGAGCGTTGTGACTTACGACTAAAACTCACCAGATCTCCAACCAAATATCAATGCCCTTGTTAATACTCATCAGCCACATCCTTCCCATTAATGAATTTAGCCAGTTAAATAAAAATGTAATGTTAATTTACTCAATAATCACTTCTATATTTTATTTTCTGCCAGGGGTCGATTAAGAATCAAGAATTCCCATGGAGGAGAGGTTTGGGGATCCCTGCTTTATACATGTGACAACTTGCCCAATCTTCTCTTCATTTTTTTTTATTATTTACGTGACATCATTTTTTCTCATCCTCAATGCATGATCGCAAAGTCCCGGGAATTGTCACTTGCGGAAAATCTCCTAGCGTTCGGTATTTTCTCCTCGCTATTTTTAGATACGACGTCATTGTTGACCAATGACCTTGGTAGCTAGGAACCTGTTTTAATTTAGAACTGCTTGAACTTGGGAGAACCAGTTTAGGCCACTTAGGAAAACATCACGTGACTTTTAACATTATTGATTGGAGCGTCTAAACGAGGCTAAGGTCACATGATGCCCGCTATGGATCACGTGTCCAAGCGGAAATGTCCCGCTAAAAGTGCGCCAACACGGCCATTTTTTTCACTTACGCCCCAGGTAACCAAGAAAGCTAGACCTAAGCCAGATCGGCGAATTCTCGCATTAAAAGCACGGAAGCCACGTGTCTAATTGCGGGTTAGCGTCCATCTTTGAGTAGGTAAGTGAAATCTCGCTAGAATATAATGTGATGAAATGTGTAGTACCTTGCAAAATCGACGCAAGATTGGTATGTTTACTTTATTCATATTTTTGTTTTACGATCACATCCAGCCACATGTGATCGGGTATATTTTATGATCCCACGGGATATGTACAACATGTTCATAATAATGTATAACGGGAATATATATAGCTATTAATTTCCATATTATTTGATTATTTTCGACCCGACGTTTAGACTAACGGAAATTAATATTAACGATAATGTTGACAGACCGTGACATATATTCATTATAAATTATATGACGATGCGACCAGACATGAAGTGTGTGATAATGTTGTCAGACAATTCTAAAACACGGATGTCCAATTATTTGTTAAATTCATCATAATGACATGACGATTAGGCTAGAAGCACAGAACTAGAATACTGTTGCCGACATTTCTATGATAAATTTGGTGGGGTTAACTGACATTTATAATAATTCATCGGGTTAAGTTGACGATAAATCAGTCTAAAGAATTATAATACTGCCACTGGGGCAGAGAAATATAATTAAGGACTATCAGGAGAAACTTGAATTCAAGATTAGACTCTAGACATATGATGTTAGAGACTAAAATCTGAGATGACTGGCAGAGGGACGGCTTAGGGAAAGACTGCTTTCTAAAGCTAGAAAATTAATGAAGCCGTCGTATTTGTCTTCAGTCTATGGTGGAGCCTTGCACGACAGTCCAATCTCAGCGCAGAATACGGAGTCGAGCACAGAGAAGGCAAATCCGAACCATTCAAGACCTACCGGGGGCAACGTCAGGAGACCGGAGAACTAACCTCACTTCACTATCAGCCAGGGGCTGAAAAGCTAAGTCCACGAAAAAGGGAACTCACCTAATCAATGCCACAAAATTTCGTCATCCATGATGAAACACACTTGAATTGTGAGACACATAATACATACAGCAGACACTAATTCCATCGACAATACTATCATTCACCATCTATTCATTTTATTGCAATAAACCAATTGGGTGTATATACTGTACCCCATGCTTTGTTCCTTCCATTAGATGTTGAATATTGTCTATGTTTATCTTCCTTTATAAGGGAGGGGGGGCTCGTAAAATATAATATAAATTAAAGAATAATAATAATAGATAACTGAGAAGGGGACGATGGTAGCGAGAGACCAAATATCTCCTTACAATCTTTTCCAGACCTGTCGAGTTAGGAGAATTTACCCTCTTCGTCACCCTTCGGAAGTGGGAAAACCCAGCAGGGATTCCTTGAGCCAAATCTTCCACATCAGATCTATTATTTCCTCTAAATAATTCTCTTATCCTTTAAACGCTACGTGACAATACACCCAGATTTCTGAACACTTTTTTCTATTCAGCATCTTCACATCTTTGTGGGCCAACTTATATTTTATATGCTCTGTGGTGAACATCTCACTGCTGTTTGTGGTAATTTTTTCTTTTTAATCATGCAATGATCAGCCAGGAACACCTCTTGTATATTAAACATTTTAGTTATTGGTGTCATCTATGTCTCCATCATCAGCATTGCGCTGACTTACTTACTTACTTAGTCGTTCCCCTTCTACCGTGAGGTGTAGAGGTTTGGAAGAGAGAGCGCCAGACCATTCTATCAGCTGTCTTCTTCCTGGCCTGGTTCCATTCTAGTCCTCGGTCCTTCAAAGATTGTCTAATGTTGTCCTCCCAGCGGACTCTGGGTCGTCCTGGAGGTCTGGATCCCTGGCTCTTTGTTTCCCATGCTTGTCGTGGTAGCCGATCTTCTCCCATTCTGCAGACATGGCCAAACCATCTTAGTTGGGACTGTTCTATTTGGGTCTGCAGCGGATGGGATTTTAGGCCTTGACGGATCGTCTGGTTGCGGACCATGTCTCTTCTTGTTACTTCAACCACTTTCCTCAGATACCTCATTTCTGAGGTTTGGATCTGGCTTTTGTGGGTTGTAGTCATTGCCCACGACTCGCATCCATATGTCAAGACTGGGACATAGGTGGAGCGGTATACAGCCATCTTCGTTTTCTTACCAACCTCTTTCTTGCTGAGGAATCCACGATTTATGGCCTGAAAAAGTCTCCCAGCCGCTGCTTTTCGAGTGGCCAACTCTTCTTTGATGCCTCCCTTTCGGTCTATAATAGCTCCGAGATATTTAAAGTGGTCGACCTGCTCCAGGACCTGTTCTCCCAACTTAATCTGATGTTTTCTTTCTTCTCGTGATATCACCATGGATTTTGTTTTAGAGCTGCTTATGACCATCCCTCTCTTCTCCAGCTCTTCCTTCCAGACTTGCAGGTTGGATTGGAGATGTGCCTCTGATTTGCATTGCGCTGACAATAGTATTAACCAGAAGATTTTTGTCAAGCAACTTGTGCATTGGACTTGACAAGACAGTTTAAAAAAAAAAATAAGATAAAGCAAGAACTCATCACATATAACTGAGCTGTCAAGGTGGAAAATGTGAGGCGAACACACACAAGAATATAATTTAACAAAATAAAGCAAAAATTTGTACTTACCTCTTTACGTAATGCTTCTCGCTCCAGGGCAAAACTTTTTATCTTATCATCTGAGAACAAGGAAATAATAAAAGAAAATGATGCTTAATAATCACATAATAGTTCTGCACTTCATTAGCAATTCAATTTCCTAATCTCAAATAATGCAACTACGTGCATCAAAATGCTATATGCTATCTTTATCACTTTCTTATACACATACGAGTTCATCTCATTTACACCCACAACAATTCTGGCAAAATATTATGTTAATGGCATAAGTTCCACAGCAGACTGTGATAAACAATGCCATTTATTTTCATTCATTACCCCTTGCAGAACTGGTCTGCTTTTCTTCTAGGATTTACCTTACTCACAGGGTTCTTGTTTTTAAGGACTAACATTCAAACAATGATGTAGTTCTTATTTTTAGGGACTAACATTCAAGCCATGATGCAGTTCTTGCTTTTAAGAACTAACATTCAAGCCACAATGCAGTTCTTGTTTAAAGGACTAACATTCAAGCCATGATGTAGTTCTTGTTTTTAAGGACTAACATTCAAACAATGATGTAGTTCTTATTTTTAGGGACTAACATTCAAGCCATGATGCAGTTCTTGCCTTTAAGGACTAATATTCAAGCCATAATGCAGTTCTTACAGTTAAGGACTACCATTCAAGCCATGATGTAGTTCTTGTTATTAAGGACTAACAGTCAAGACATGATGTAGTGACAGTTAACATCTCCGCAGGCATAAGAAAAGATCGCCAAAACTGTTATTACAGCACTAGCAGGTTACACATAAAATTCTCAGTAAATGAATACACAGATGTTAATGGACTTATTTTCATTCGTGGGCGCCGCGGTAGCATTGTGGTTAGTGCACTGGCTTCCTAGCTCAGTGGTCTATGGTTCAATCCCCAGATGAGGTGGGATTTTTTTAGACCGCAAACGGCTCCTGGGTCAACCCAGCCCCAACTGGGTACCAGAGCAACTTCTGGGAAGGTTAAGGCGGCCGGCGTGATGCTGACCACATCACCCCTAGTGTGCCGATGGTCAAGAAAATATGGGCCCAACACCATATTCCCAATATGCCTCAATGGGCGTGTAACGGGATCTTTTTTATTTTCATTCACACTGAGACAATGAGAGAGAACGAACAATACTACTGCAACTTCAGTTAATGAAATCGGATGTGCCGGGCTGAAAGACGCAGATATTGCAGGCTAGCTGTAAATTGCGATACAACGTATTTTCCGCTCATATTGAGCGAACAACAAAGAATAATACAGTAAAAACACAGGACTGAATTTGATCTGAAGCTCGTGTCATGCTTCTAACCCTAAATCATCGTCCTTCAGCTTCTCAAGGAGAATATGCCTTCAACAACAAAAATACCAAGTCTTACTTAACCTCTAACCCTAAAGACTGAACTAAATAAATATCAGTGAAACAAAAAAGGCTAGCAATGTCAGTTTACTCCAGTGGTTTCCAAACTGAGGACATGAGGGAATTTCCAGGAGGGATGTTAAGCTTGAATGAATACATTTTATCTATACTTTAAAGTAAACATTAAAATTTCATATTATGAGAATGCTTTTTAAATTGGATTCAGTCTCAGAACTACGTTTAACTGTTCGTGGCGCAGATATTGATATCCAGCAACTAGATTTTCCTCCTATATTTCCCAGGAGTGTCTGAGGAGACAAAGCAAGAATACGACTACCACGCGCTACGGCATACGAGGTGACTAATATGAGATTGTGAATAGGGGTGGCAACCTCATTATGTCAAGAAAATTGTTACAGAAAATACTGGCACAAATGCACATTAATGCATTCATGCAAGCTTCCTACAAGGGGCCCAGTTGCAGTTGTGACTCCAAGCTTCACAGTGAGCAAAAAGGGAATGATGATGATAACATTTTGACTTAGTAAGCAAACAACTGTAGATGTGCTAATGAGAACTAGGTATTTACTCCATGTATCTGTGTGAGATTTCTTTTTTTAAACTTTACTGGCAATAAAAACAAAACACATGAACCACCCGGATGCCAAATTGATCTACACTGTGTAATGTAATATCTATCAAACCCTTGCCTGTGACATCATTTCTCACATTCAAAGCAGTGTAAGTTACCTTTCACCTCCAGCACATCTAATTCAATCATGTCCTTCACCACGGGCTGGCCTTCAAAGCATGTATTCACTGCTTAGACAGTGCAGACTACGCTGGCTTGGCCATGTCCACCGCATGGAAGATGGTCGCATCCCGAAAAATATCTTCTACAGACAACTGACAGATAGCAAAAGAACAGTTGGGCGACCGCAGCTGAGATTCAAAGATGTGTATAAGAGAAACATGAGGGCACTGGACATAAATCCAGAAACTTTGGAGGATGAAGCTGCCGATCGCACCAAGTGGCGATGCTATCTGCGGCGAAAAGCTCACACAACAAGCAGAGAGAACGTCGAAAGGAACACCAGGAAAATAAGCAGCTGAGGGCTGTCACCTCAGGGGCGCATTCCCATAGTTAGTTATGACTGAAGGGGCTATTATTATATTATTCACCATACTTCGTACCTCTAACATATCTACCCCCAATCATATCCACCACCATACCTTTCACATTTAGCACATATACTCCAATCGTCTTCTCCACTGTACCTCCTTCAGTTCGGTTAGTTTGAGGGAGACCAAGAACACGCAGTTCCTCCTCTTCCATAGAAATAACCTTATCTTCTATGGCAATTAAAGATGTATTGTAAATTTCACCATTGTAATAAATTTCCATTTCACTGTACATTAACTGAGCGTAAAGTTTAAAATCTTCTGCAAGATCATCTCTGTATTTCATCCTTAGTGCCAGTGGGTCACCAGCTCCACATGTTCTATGCAGAATGTCATCTGATGTTTCTTGCTTGTAATCATTAAAAAAAAAAAAAAATTTTTTTTTTAATCATCTTAATGTATTTTTAACAGAGTGTTTAGCATTTATTTTAAAAAGATTTGGGTTTTGGGAAGGAAGTGCCACTTCGTTAAATGTTGGGGAGAAGTGGACTGCACATGAGGCTTTTCTAAAATACTGAATGAGGGGGCTGAACAGTTTGGGAACCACTGGTTTGCATCACAGTCTAAGAAACTGCCTTTTGTTTTTTTTTTCTACAACACAGTGCACATTTGGTGAGCCTAAAACTAACCAGCCCCTCAGTGCAATGGGGAAAAATACACACATTTTCACCAGCCATGTTTTTCCTGGTTTCATGCAGTGGAAAATGATGTACATTTATCAACATCTCTCAAACCCCCCCCCCCCCCCCCCCCCCTAAAAAAATCCCCTAATACTGAATCTGAATGTAGATTCAAAGTAGTTCGTAGTTCTGGATTAAGCAAGTAAAGAAAAAGGTAACACATGATAAATAAGCTATGGAATGTGTTATATACGTTTGGCCTTTTTTCATGCTGATAAGAGGGAACTATTTTTAGCACATCTGAAGTGCAGCATTGGGTATAAATCTGTAAATGTCATGAATTCCCCACTGGGCTGGCACAGCGAGAGAAAGAAATCTTGAGGTGCTATGTTTCAAAGGATGGCTGTAACAAGAGCAGCATGACTACAGGAACAGACAGTAAAATAAACATAAAGATGTCTGACAGATAGCGTGTGTGTGTTTTTTTTTTTCTTTTTCAGAAAACAGCCTTGTGCTAAACTGCGCAACTTTTTTTAAAAACAAAAGTTAAAATTAAACATGACAGCATGTCACCATGTTCCCTGTCCAGCTTTTAGAACAGTATCATCAGTTTCCTTTGCACTCCCAACTGTAGCTGGTACCCTTGCAGGAAGTTTGCATCATCCAAGGCACATGCTCTTGTATGGGGTGGTTTCTGTAGCAATGTGTTTTATACGATGAGGTAGCCGCCCCCCCCGCCCGCCCCCCCCCCCCCCCCCCCCCCCCCCCCCCCCCCCCCGCACCCCCCTCCCCCCCGCCGCATATTTGTTGCCTTCTATGACATGCCTCAGGGTGCATTAGCCCTGTTCTTTCTTTTGTCTCTTCACAGACACCTAGGAACTACTGTTACGGTATATGATATTAACGCCGTCTGCTAAAGGTTATCAGATGTGCAATTGTAAAGGTTAAGACATTTAATATATTGCGATAGATGTTTCAATTATTGAACACTCCATACACGATCGATTATGACGTGTCTAGCGTTGTTTAGGACACAGTCGGTAACTAGGAGACGCTACCCTTTGTTACTTGACCGCCAAGCTGAATAGCTGCGTTTTTCTAACCTTCCAATTCAATGGCATGATATAGCCATTTATATGTGCATTTTTGATGGACCAGGGTCAGTCCTAGAACTCTATATGAGAGGAAAATTTATGGAGGTTAGTATTTAACTAGAATCCTCAGAAGGAGGAGAATAATCGTCAAATTCGTATGAAATATTCAGACTCGCAGTCTCACTGTCGGCAGGTAGCCATGTCTAGCTGCGCGTGCATATAGCTGTGATGTTCTGACGACAATACTGCATTGTATCCTTAAACGGACATTGACACGTAAACCAGCAGTCTACGTTATTGATTAATTTATGCATGACTTATAAGGACTTATGTTCTGTTCCTATTTGAAATGATCATCCTATGTGTACATGTGATTAAATATTACGGACTCAATCTGAAGGCATTAATTACTTCATTAATGTTGCTGAGTTCAAGTTACATGAACTACTTCTTCATACCATGCTACTGAGTTGTATGAACACCTTCACCCTAATTCGCGTAATACTAAACAAAGCACGATTAACAAGAGATCACTAGAGTAACCATACTCAGTGCATGATCTTCAACCGGCAAATAACTCAGCAACAAAGTGGCGGCCGAATGCGGGGAACGACAGAAAAAAGAAACAAACTTCTGTTCCTTACGCACATGTTAACCATAATATTTATGATCAAGTTTCGATCACATGATCCAGTCGAAGATGACGTCTTACTCATTCTAATGCCTAACAACGTGACGTCACTGAAAGTCGTGTAGGTGATCTGTCGGAGAAACCAAAGTCGTTTTCTAAGCCTAACCAGGGGAAACATGAGCCATTTGAAGCAAACACACGATATGGACTACAGGAGCAGACAGTCAGGAGCATTAGCCTAGCTGTTGACGACCTCTAGCACTGATCTAAGCAACGGAAAAGATAAGTCTAGTTGTTTTAATACTGTCGTCATTGCAAACAGTAATACTGAGTCCATGCCTTTTGCCTGCATAGGCATGTCTTTTCTGAATGTGTTTCATGTATTTTTTTTGGGTTGTTTTAATGTGTTGTTAATTAGTGGGCCGGTTGGAGGGAACTGAAATCTCTGGGGAATGTCGCGAACAGCTGACCACCTAGATTTCAGTCGGTCTTAGGGCAGTTAAACGATTGCACTTTTGGAAGCCCCATTGAGGTTTGCCATTGGACTACCTGTCCAAATCTGCTGTCGTTTGACGATTTGTGTTAGCTGTGCCGTTCCGTAGATAACTGGCGTATTTTATTTGTACTAAGTTCACATTTTTATTCAGTTTTGTATCATGTTCGTTAACTATTTCGTCCAGTCTCCTCTTACTATCATTTATTTGATGATTGTTAAATGGTCGTCCGTTATGAGTCCTGTGATGTCATCATTTTTTGCATTCTTTTTTTTTTTGTGTACTTTGAATATTAAGTTGACCTCGGGTCAGACCTTGACCCTTCATTTGGCTTGTGACACTTCCGCTTGTTTTATTTAGTTCATAAATTCATTTTTAATTGTGAAAATGTCTTGTTTGCGTCTTGACATTGTTTGTACCCTTTAGTTGCATCATTGTTTAGTTTGTCCTCATGATATATATTAAATACTACATTAATAATATGATATTATATGCAATAATACACTTGTAATTTAATTTAATTAATTTTTTCTGATATTTAAGGTTAATATGGGACATTGCATAATTATGCAGTGATAGTCCAAGAAATTAGCACTGCAATTTATAAGAGATGCCTAGGGCATAATAATATAATATATATATGTTGACCAAATAAAATAATCTTATAGTCTACCTTTGAGGTAATAGACCCATTGTATATTATTTAATATACTTTTCTGGTACTAAGAGAGTGACTTAGTACATTGAACAATATAATTACTAGGAATCATACCCAACATTATTGGATATTGAGATTAATTGTGTGATGTAATTACATTATAGTTAACAGATATCATAACTATTTATGATATAGTTCGTATTTAGATACAATATTGTTACAAAATATTGTCTATTAGTTGAACTTAGACATAAGAGTTCAGTACTATTGTGATTATTTATATTGAATATTCCTAAGTTGAGTAAGTATAATAATACTCTGAAGCTACTATTGACTATTTTAATCAGTAATTATCAATAATTACTTACAGATAAAAGTCAAAATGCTTACTATAGACCATTTCGTTAAAATTGGTAAGGAATATGGTTATAAATCTCAAGAACTTCGTCAGTTTGCTGAGGCAGAACTGGAAAAACATAAAGCAGAAATGGGGGAACGTGAAAGAAAAGAAGCAGAGAAAAAGGCTGCATTAAAGAAAGAGGAAGAGGAACAAAAGGCTGCATTAAAGAAAGAGGAAGCAGAACGTGAGATGAAGCAAATTGCCAAGGAAAATAGATTAAGAGAAATTGCTCAACAGGAAGAAGAGAATAAATTGAAACGAGAGGAAATTATTTTACAACAAGAAATGGAATTGGCGCGTATTAAATTGGAGACAGCAAGATTACAAGCACAAAGTGCTGATGCAAACCAGAATAATAACGCACAAAATGGATCGTCATCCAGCCAAACTAAACATTTCTATAACTTTAAATTACCCATTTTCAACTTGAACGTGGACGACCTTTCATCGTTCCTGTCACGTTTTGAACAGACTTGCAAAACAAATCATTTGCCTGAAGAGTCATGGGTACTCAAGGTAAATCAATTCTTGGTTGGAGAACCACTGACGGCTTCTCAAAATGCTGACCCATCAATAGCAAATAACTACGGTGCTATTAAGTCCTTGCTTTTACGAAGGTTTCACCTGGACGAGGAACACTGTAGGTTGAAATTTAAGGGAATTTTACCTGAATCTCCAAAAGATTTTGCAGGATTCATTGCGAACATACGCAATACATTTAATAGATGGGTTGAACTGGCAGAAGTCAACAAATCGTACGACAAATTAGTTGATTTACTACTACGGGATAAGGTATTATCTTCGGTTAGCCAGCCATTTTTTGCATATTTGCAGGAGCGTAAACCAGGTACTATTGACGAGTTAGAAAAAATTTCTTTAAACTACTGTTCGGCACATCCGAATGCGAACATTTCTAACTCCTCATTAAGAGAACCTCTACCTGTGGCGTCTAATATGGCCTCCAATCATAATAACAAACAAAGACATCACAGTGTAGACAGAAGTAGGTTCCAAAGAAATCACAATGTTAACTTTCAGAAGGGACATAATAATGATTTCAACAATAAAAATGAGTTCAACAGAGGTAGATCACGAGATAGAAATTATTCACCTCAAACAAACTACCACAATGGTCAACATAACACTAATTATAATCGATCACATACTCCCAATAATAATAATAACTGGAATGGTAATAATCATGGCTCGAGACATCGAGATAATAGTTACTATAGAGGACGACGAGATAATTCTAACAATTATACTCGGAATCGATCTCATTCTCGGGGATCATCTCAGTACAACCATAATACAGGGGCGGCAGTTACAAATAATACTACCCCTATAGCTCAGGTCCCACTTGACAATAATACAACACAGTCTTCTGCTGCATGTTTTGCTATTAATTATAATGTGGCAAATAGTTGCCAACAATGCAATCTTATTTTTCAGAAGGCGAAAGAAACAGATGCTAGTAACTACGGCATTGGTGCATGCCTGCTCCAGAACCATAATGGCATTCTACATCCTACCTTATATATATTTCAAGAAAGCTAAAGCTGGCAGAAACAAAGTATTCCACAGTGGACAAGGAACTTTTATCAGTGATATGGGCAATAACTAAACTTGAAAAGTTCTTGCTTGGTGCTCCCTTCACCATACAGACGGACCAACGTGCTGTAGCATCTTTGCGTCGATCTAACCACAAGAGCCCAAAACTCGCCAGATATGCAATCATCCTACAGCCATTTGAATTCTCCATTGAACATATTCCTGGCACTGAAAACATTGTGGCGGAGGCGTTGTCACGTAATCCTATTGACGACGAATAATCAACATTGACATTCCTAAAATACGTCAATCATCACTACATTGAACACTATATGCATCACAGAATTGAACTAAAGACAATCAAGGTATACATATTGACATTGAAACTTCGTCTAACGTCCATACACAATATATGAATATTCGTTGAACAATCATGGAACAATATCTGACGACAAGTCGAACTTATTATCCTATGTACACTTAATTCTTGGATGCTGGGATAAATGACATTTCTTTCCAACGTAAACGTTTGAACATTTTTGCCTAAAAGAATTCATCAGGATCAAGACTACGGATGGATCATCATATCCTATACTAATTAATTAGTTAACTTAACTTCTTAATTGAATTATTATCAATAAAATGAAATGTGAGAAAAAAAAAATGAAATGAAAGAACAAAAAAAGAGAACGAAATATAAAAAGAAGAAATTATGAAGAGAGAAAATAAATCTCACACAAGTATTAGATTAATATTTTTTTTTTAATGTACCTATACGTTATTTAGTTAGTTAAATTAGATAGTTATTATTCACTAACACTTAACACACACAATTAAGTTAAACTTATATTCGAATTTCTTTCTATTTCTTCTCACTTATTTTGTCTTTTCTTCTCTCATAACATCGTGTTACATTAGAATCTTAATAATTTAACTCTTAGTTTAATTAATTAATTTAATTTTAATTAGTCAAATTAATTCCTATATGACATACTAATACGACAGACCTTACTTTAATTTAATTCTATCATTCACTATTAACATTGGACATTTATTTAGTTGATATAATAATATGTATAATATTGATATATAATATGATTAATGTTAGATGACTATGACAAATAGTTAGTTGACATGACCGCGACACGGTTCTACTCAGAACATCGTCGGCCATATGTCACGATTGTGTTAAATTTTTTTTTTTGAAAAATTGTTAAGTCGGATAGATCTTGAAAAAAAATCTATCGATTTTTTTTTCCCCGGTGTACAGGGAATTGTTACGGTATATGATATTAACGCCGTCTGCTAAAGGTTATCAGACGTGCAATTGTAAAGGTTAAGACATTTAATATATTGCGATAGATGTTTCAATTATTGAACGCTCCATACACGATCGATTATGACGTGTCTAGCGTTGTTTAGGACACAGTCGGTAACTAGGAGACGCTACCCTTTGTTACTTGACCGCCAAGCTGAATAGCTGCGTTTTTCTAACCTTCCAATTCAATGGCATGATATAGCCATTTATATGTGCATTTTTGATGGACCAGGGTCAGTCCTAGAACTCTATATGAGAGGAAAATTTATGGAGGTTAGTATTTAACTAGAATCCTCAGAAGGAGGAGAATAATCGTCAAATTCGTATGAAATATTCAGACTCGCAGTCTCACTGTCGGCAGGTAGCCATGTCTAGCTGCGCGTGCATATAGCTGTGATGTTCTGACGACAATACTGCATTGTATCCTTAAACGGACATTGACACGTAAACCAGCAGTCTACGTTATTGATTAATTTATGCATGACTTATAAGGACTTATGTTCTGTTCCTATTTGAAATGATCATCCTATGTGTACATGTGATTAAATATTACGGACTCAATCTGAAGGCATTAATTACTTCATTAATGTTGCTGAGTTCAAGTTACATGAACTACTTCTTCATACCATGCTACTGAGTTGTATGAACACCTTCACCCTAATTCGCGTAATACTAAACAAAGCACGATTAACAAGAGATCACTAGAGTAACCATACTCAGTGCATGATCTTCAACCGGCAAATAACTCAGCAACAACTACACATGGCCAGAAATGTCTTACTTACTTAGTCGTTCCCCTTCTACCGTGAGGTGTAGAGGTTTGGAAGAGAGAGCGCCAGACCATTCTATCAGCTGTCTTCTTCCTGGCCTGGTTCCATTCTAGTCCTCGGTCCTTCAAAGATTGTCTAATGTTGTCCTCCCAGCGGACTCTGGGTCGTCCTGGAGGTCTGGATCCCTGGCTCTTTGTTTCCCATGCTTGTCGTGGTAGCCGATCTTCTCCCATTCTGCAGACATGGCCAAACCATCTTAGTTGGGACTGTTCTATTTGGGTCTGCAGCGGATGGGATTTTAGGCCTTGACGGATCGTCTGGTTGCGGACCATGTCTCTTCTTGTTACTTCAACCACTTTCCTCAGATACCTCATTTCTGAGGTTTGGATCTGGCTTTTGTGGGTTGTAGTCATTGCCCACGACTCGCATCCATATGTCAAGACTGGGACATAGGTGGAGCGGTATACAGCCATCTTCGTTTTCTTACCAACCTCTTTCTTGCTGAGGAATCCACGATTTATGGCCTGAAAAAGTCTCCCAGCCGCTGCTTTTCGAGTGGCCAACTCTTCTTTGATGCCTCCCTTTCGGTCTATAATAGCTCCGAGATATCTAAAGTGGTCGACCTGCTCCAGGACCTGTTCTCCCAACTTAATCTGATGTTTTCTTTCTTCTCGTGATATCACCATGGATTTTGTTTTAGAGCTGCTTATGACCATCCCTCTCTTCTCCAGCTCTTCCTTCCAGACTTGCAGGTTGGATTGGAGATGTGCCTCTGATTTAGCAATCAGGGCAACATCATCAGCAAATGCCAGCTCCGAAATATAGACCTGTCTCATCTTCCAGTACCCCACTGAATACTTTCTTGTTCTCTCCTTACATGCCTTGATGACATCGTCCATAAGGAGTATGAAGAGGTAAGGTGATAGGATATCACCTTGTCTTACACCAGTGGTGGTCCTGAACTCTTCTGACTTATGGTTTGCTGTCCTCACATAATTTCTGCAAGACTTGTAGAAGCTCTGTATAGCATGAATCAGAGGTGCTGGAATATTCTTCCTTGCCAAACAGTCCCAAAGTTTGCTCCAGGGGACCCTGTCAAATGCCTTTTCCAGATCTATGAAACAAAGATGGATCTCACTCTTATACTCAAGGGCCTTTTCACTCAGCTGTCTGAGTGTGAAGATTAGGTCTTGAGTACTTCGGTTTGCTCGGAATCCGCACTGGACCTCATCCAATTGTGGCTCAGCTAGGCGTCGGAGTCTCTGCTCTAGGATTCTAGAGTAGATTTTACCAGGGACACTGAGAAGGGATATGCCTCTATGGTTTCCACACTGTCGATTGTCACCCTTTTTGAAAATTGGTGTTATGATGGCAATCTCCCAATCCTTTGGTATGGTCTTGTTGCACCATGCTGCCTGTAGGACCTTTAAGAGTAATAGGTCGCCTGATGCTCCCATGTACTTAACCATTTCTGGTGTTATACCATCATGCCCTGCTGCTTTGCCCATCTTGATTTTCTCTAGTGCTGCCCTCAGTTCTTCCATCTTTATGTCATCTTCACCATCATTGGTTTCCTCTTCTGTGTCAGTGGTTATCATTTCTGATGCTTCATCATGCTCACCATCCAGGAGTTCTGAGAAATATTCTTTCCATCTTTCCATTACTTCCTTCGGGGCAGTAAGCAATTTGCCTTGCTTGTCCTTTATAAATTTGAGAGGGCATTGTTTTTCTTTCCTCATGTTCTTTAGGGTCTTATAGAACAATTTCTGGTTTTCTTGTGCATCTTTTTCTAGCTTTTCTCCAAATTCTTCCCAGGACTTCTGTTTTGCTGCTAGCACTTTGTTCTTTGCTTCTGTTCTGAGTGTCACATATTCTCTATATTTTTCCATTTGTCCTGTTGTGTTTTTAGCTCCTAAGTATTGTTTCCATGCCATTTTCTTCTCTCTTATTTTCTCTTTGACTTCCTCTGTCCACCAAGGTGTCCTCTTTCTCTGGTTCCCAAGTCGGACTTCACCGCATGCTTCTGCAGCAGCTGTCTTTATGATATCCTTGAATTTATTCCAGAGGGTTTCCAAGTCATCAGGTCGTTCTTCTGTATTGCTCACTGCTGTAGCAATAAGCCCCTGATATCTGGTCTTAATTTCTGGCTCTCTCAGCTTGTAGGTCCTAATGCTCATTTCTCCTGTTCGTTTACTTTGTTTCTTGCGTGATGTTGGGCAGTTCCTAGGCTGAGCAACTCTTTCAGTTGTTCGTTTGATTGTTAGCAGGTAGTGATCACTTCCAATCTCTGGCCCCCTCCAGACTCTTGCATCTCGGACATATCTGAATGAGCTTCTCCGAACAATGGCATAGTCGATCACTGACTTCTCATTCTTGGTTGGTTCACATCTAGTGTATGCATGTATGCGCTTATGGGGGAACTTTGTGTTTGTAATGATCAGATTCTGCTCACTGCAGAATCTAAGGAGTCGCTTTCCATTGTCATTGAGAGTATCTTCTCCATATCTTCCGATAACTCCACCCCATCTAGCATGGTCATTTCCAACTCTGGCATTAAAATCTCCGAGCATAATAACTTCATCTAGGCAGTCATCCACTGTCCTTTGAAGCAGCTCGAAGAATTCCTCCTTGACCTCTGCTCTCTCATCCTCATTTGGCCCATACACTATGACCAGGTTGACTATGGTTTCTCCTTCTTTTAGTTTTACAACCATAATGCGCTCCGAGATAAAGTTCCATCCCTTGATACTATCTTTTTGATTTTGGGCCACAATGCAACCCACGCCCCCTTTAGCTCTTTCAGATATGGGTACACCACTGTAGAGCAACGTGTTGCCATCGAGATCCATGACTCCTTGTCCTTTTTTCTTCGTTTCCGTTATAGCCAGGATTTCTAGTTTTGCTTTCCTCATCTCTTCCACCAGTTCCTCTTCCTTCCCATTTATACTTCTTGTGTTCCAAGTTCCATAAGTCGTAGTCCGTAGTCCGTTCCAGTTCGTCGCCTTTAGAATCAGTCCGGTTTTCTCTCTTGTAGTTCGCGTAATCATGATTTAAAGCAAACAGGTGATTGGCCTGTTGTGCCTTTGCATGGTGGAGGGGCTGCCTCCTTACGGCCTCCATGCAGGCCGCCCTCCTCCTTTTTCATCCGGGCTTGGGACCGGCATTGGCGGAGTTGCCAGAAATGTCCCGTTTATAAATTAAAAAAATACAAAGGATGTCTTAAAAAGTTCACAAATAATCAATAACCCTGCTGGTAAGATCTCTTCTTGCTTGAGATAACACTCAATTATTATTAAAGTGAGTTCAATTTATTAAAATTAACCAACAATATTCAGCAAACAGACAGTACAGAAGAATGCACAGACAAGTTGCATACATATATTCCAGTTTATCTCATCTCAGAACATGTCATAAATGTACGCGCCTTCTTCTTACCTCCCTCAAATCCCAACATAAGATTTCTTAGCTCTCTGTGGTATCTTCATTATCCTTCGAACAATATGCCACAAATTTAATTGCCTTCTTCCAATCAGGATCTCCTCCTCAGATTTCTTATTTACCTCCTTCAAATATCATCATAAAATTTCTGAGCTGTCCATCATTATTTTTATGACCCTTCTAAGAAACCACATATCAGTGGCTTCCGAAAAACTTGCATCTATTTATTCACAGTCCAAACTTCAATGTCATAAGTGGGCCGATTCAGTGTCATTCATTCAATCAACATCTTTTATTTACCTGTGGAGCATAGGCCTCCAGTAACTTCAATCCAAGCATTCCTAACCTTTCAATCTCTTTTCATGTCTTCCTTATGTATTTTAAGCCTGTCTTCAGTTCTCTTCTCCATTATTTTGTCAGTCTCCCTATACCTTTCTTACTCTGGGGATTACAAGACAAGGACTGCCTTGTTAGACAATCAGCTGGCTTCCTCCATACCTGTTCAATGCCCACATCTTTTTCTCACCTCTTGCTCCAATAGCATTTGTCTGTTTCTTTCTATTAGTTTTATGCTGGCAACCTTGTCATACCACTTTAATCCTTTTATTCTGTGCAAGCACTCATTTATGAAAGCCCGTAACTTCTTAGTTGTTGTTTTTGTAGTTCTCCATGTTTCAGAGCCATACAATAGGACTGACTTGACATCAGAGTTAAAGATTCTTATTTTTGTGTTGGACTTGGTTTCTTTTGATTTCCATATACTGAACTAAATAAATATAAGTGAAACAAAAACAAGCTAGCACTGTCAGTTTACTCTAGTGGTTTCCAAACTGAGAACATGAGGGAATTTACCAGGAGGAATGTTATGAAAGTGCCTCTTGCTTTTCAAATTATCATTTTGATAACACTGTCAGTTTCACCAACTTTGTCTATGTTAATGTCAAGACACATGTATGAGACCACATATCGTAGAGACGTTTATCCAAGTTCTGCCTTGCTGCATTTATTCTCATAATTTTTTTTTTTTCTGTGAATGTTCACACCCAACAGCTGTGACCTCTCATACGGTATTCTCATTTTGTCTTGCATCTAGTTACAGTTACGCAGATACTTCTTCAAGTGCCATCTTTCTGCATTTATTCTCATAACCTTTGTGTGTTCTCTGCCTCTCTTGCCAGCTCATCAGTATGTTTTTTTTCTTGTCTCTTCTGATGTGTCTTTCTACTTGTTCATTCGCTTCTATATATATTTCATGAACCTTGGCTCTGGAACTTCTAGTTCTGTTCCTATTTAAGTCTACTTTCTTGTTTTTGTTTCTCTCCTTTCTCCTACTGATGGTTTATGTTGTTATCTATGCTTTGTGTTGGTGCTCTCTTTTTTCCAAAGTATCTACACACGTATCATTCCATATAATTTTAATCTGTTGCCCGTGGTTCTCTATATTTGCTACATCTCCCAGTCGTTGGAGCATATGACACTTATTGGATTTTATAACCAAACATTCTTTTGCCAATATTATATTCGTAACAATTCATAGGTCTTTTCCATCAACATTTACATTTTCTAACATCTCAAGTTTACACTGCATTTCACCTTGTTGAAAGCTTTGCGGTAGGCTATGGAAAACAAATACTGATCTCTTTTTATTTCCACAGCTCTTTCCATCAAGGTCTTTAAAAAAAAAAAAAATATGGCATTTTTTATTCTACAAATCTAAACTGCTCTTCAGTAATATTTGGTGTTATCCATTTTTAGCTTTCATCATTATCCTGAGTAAAGTTTTGGTTCCATGGATAATAAACTTCCTTTAGCACATTCAACAAATCATGGCTTGAATTTTTCTGTAGCATTATTATCAGTTTTGTACTGTGATACTATAATTTTCTTGGAAGTCCTTGTCCTTTTTGAGTAATCCTTTATCAAACCCGATGTTTTTAGTGCTGTCTTTAATTTCATCAATCTGATTCTCAGTTTTTTTTATTACCGATACATTACCACTTCTGCAATCTACCCTCAGTCTTATTTTCCCTGAAATCACTTCAGTGAGCCATATCATTAAGTAATCTGATCCGGCATCTAATTATCTAGGCACTTCCACAGTCCTCTCTAAGGACAGTGCTACGTAACCTTTATTATTTCACAGAACACTTAAAGTGCCCTTCAAATTTGCACGGCACACTAATATTTAAATAGGTGGTTATGGTAAATATTTAAAAGTTCAATGCAATCATAAAGTACCTACCTAAATTGCTTTTGATGGATTGGTGGGTGATGATAACCTCACTTATTTGTAACATTGTACTTGTAAGATTATTTCGTAGTATTTTACCATAACATATAAATTTGTATACCAATATGGTGTATTCTGTCTGGTGTGACAGCACACCAGGTAAACATCCGCGGCACACCAGTGCGCCGCAGCACACTGGTTGTGGAGCACTGCTCTAGGATAAAAATTTTTTAAGTGGTCTGTACTGTACTCTGGGAGGGTGGTGGGATTACCTTGGGAGCACTAGGAGACAAGGGGTGGCAGAGGGGTGCTGTAGGTGGACCACCCTGAGCGCATTGTTAGCTTATTTACCACTGACCCGGCTACAGTAAACCAGCTTCTTCAATATTTATATTTCTATATTGTATAAGGATTTACAATTTCTCAATAACTTTTTAAAAATGATTTTAAAACCAGTATCAAAGAGGTGCCAGATGTCATAACCATTCACAGTGTCATTCACTGCCAACATCTAGTTGCAAAATGCCTCAGCGCTTGCCAGAACAAGAAATTTCACACTGTCATTACTGAAGTGAATAAAATGAAAGCTGATGCTCTCAATATCAACTATTCTGGTAGGCGTATGTTAAAAATGGTCAGGATTTTGCAACTATATAATGAAGCAACTGTGTGAGATGCTTTTAAGACCTTTTTTTTTACGTGGTTGTGGACTTTTTAGAAGTAACCATTGCTGTGCAGAGTGACAAACTCAAAGAGATCAGGCATGACACTGCTTATTTTATCAACAAAGTTTAACTGAGTGTATCTGCAGTTGGAAGGAAGTGAAGTCAATCTAATTAAGGCTAAATCTGTTATCCTTATATTGTTTTCAAAGTTAACTCAATTCCAGCACAATATAGACTGCCGGGAGCTATACCAATTTTCATGCCTGTCTAAGCAAGATCAGAAAGGTGAAATATACGATCATGGTCTACAAGCTTTTTTCTGACCATTAGGATATCTTCTTCTTCCTTCTTCCTCATTCGCCCTGAAAAGGACGGTGGTTGCGTTGTGTCTGTTTACAACGTAGCTGTGATATCTGCACCTTTCGGTCGACACATCCGACTTCTGCATGGCATTTTTTAGGACCGGGTTTGCCTTCCCATTGCGATCCGTGCTCGCTCAGCCAGCCTGCACTGCTGCAGACTGTTTCCAGGACCACCACGTGGAGGTGGAGCACGGTCTTGACCAGCTCTGGTTCGCTGGTCCTGACGCAGGCAGTCAAGCTATGAGTCGCTGACTGCGGTCTCTATTGCTGCGTCTTCTGGTCCCCTGACCATTAGGATATGCTATATGAAGATAGTATGGGTGATTTGAGGATTATCTCTCAACTGAAATTCCAAACTGGGCACTAAACCAATTTTCAGATACCAAGGAAGCTGAGGTAATGGAGGAAGAACTGAGCAACAAAATGACACTAAGCCAAAGCTAAAGAATCAAAAGTTTCCTGCACTATAGGCAGTGTTTAAGAAGTTCCTTGTTGCATCACCATCATCATTTTTGGTGGAACATGGTTTTAGTGAGGTCACCCAACTTCTCTCCAAAGAAAGACAGAAATCAGCTCCAGATTACTAAAAATTGTGATTTCATACTCCTTTAGACCAAACGCTGCAAAGCTGGTATTATTTCATCAAGCCCATCCATCAAATTGATAAGCAGTTACTAAATGTGGTACCTAAGATTTGTGCTAAAATGTTTTAACTGGATTTTGAATAAATGTGCAATTCTTTGTTATTGTACTGAATTTTACTGTTATTATCATCCTGAGTGGGCTATGTATTTTATAGAGTAGAATACGGTTGAGACTGGAACCAATGGGGTGTGGCCAGAAAAAAGTTTATTAACCACTGAGCAACAGTAACATTTTCTAAATTTACTTTGCAGGCTCTTGTTTGTTTTGTGCCAAAGACTGCATGTGTGGTTTGGTAAACAACAAATAAGTAACAGACAGACATAAACACATTTCAATCTACCCTGTTTCTTAAGAAGATGCTGGAGATGGATAGGACGCACAAGAAGGAAACCTGCTGACAGCATTTCCAGGCAGTCCTTGTTCTGGAATCTCCAGGGTAAGAGAGGTAGACCAAAGAACACATGCAGAAGAGAATTGGAGACAGACATGAATGAAATGGATGAAGAAGATGTAGAAAAACCTTGAGCTGACGGCACGGGACAGGAAGACTCGGCTCAAGTTTTTTGAAGGCCTATGTTCTTTAGGGAAGCTGAAGTATGATGATGATGATTGTAGCAAAGTGTGCAAAAACACGCTTAGTTAATGGACTGATAGAATGAACAGAGGAAAAATAAATTGTGGTTTCGGCAAGAGCCTTGAACGGTATGAAGACTAAACGAACACTGTGTGACTAAGCAGTCTAAAAATAGTAGCGGTCACGCATGCCCATTCGTTTATGTTATCAGAGAGAAGCCAGTATGCAAAATTCACAATGGCGAAGCATAGTGTCGAAAGTTAGGAACAGAATTTCTTGTGAACTGAGACTATGTAGCAGTGAATTATAAAAAAGGTGATAGCTTTTCACAGAAAGGATATGCAGGAATGGAAATCCAAAAGGAAAGTTGAAAGACGTATGTATATATAAAGATATTTGTTTTTTTTTTTTTACTTTCACATCACAGGTCTAACCTAGTGATGGATTTTATAAATTTATAGTAAATACATGTCATACCCGATTGTAGGTTTAAGTATATGAAAAGGAACCTTCCAGTAGGAGAAGATAAAGGAAATATAAGACAACGTGAGGGATAAACTTAGTTGAGTGTGTATTGGAATGATTGATGGGACAGTTGCACATAATACCCAAAATGAGAGAAATCTTCAGTGCTTGAAAGAGCCCAAACAATGCTGGCCTCCGAGACGACTGCGCTCACAATATATAAGGCGAGAACGCTCAGTTCAAAATACACACAACTAAAACCCCAGCCATACGACACGTAGAGTGCTGTCCATACTGCGTCAGTTGCCACTGCATGAAGGGCAGACATTCTTCGCAGATTGCAGTCTTAATAAGAGCTTGGAATCGATCCTAGAGGGTTCTATAGTCAAATCTCAAAAAACCCTGAAGTCGAGTGGACCTTCGATCCTGCTACCTAACCATAACAGGAGCCCAGAGGTTGAAGTGTTCCATAGCCTTTTTCCCCCTGATTGCTGGGATTGGACTGAAGAGTGACTTTCAGAATACAGTGTTATGTGTCAACCCATATCTGGACAAGTGCTGATTCAAAGTTGAGTTACACAGTGACTATTCAAGTGGCCAATGTGAGACATTCAACTGTCAGATGATGAGACATTAGGGAATAGATTAAAAGAGACAGACTAATATAATTAACAACAGTGAGAGAACATTTTTGGTGTAAAATAATTTAAAGATCCCATGGGGATTTTTTTTGTTTAAGTTTAAACTTCTGACTATATTATCAACTTGATGTAAATACATAACCATAATCACCATCGTCCAACACTCACCATTCATTACCTAATTAGATAGGTGTACATAATAAATTTTGAAATTGTACTCAAGTGACTTTTCAAATTTTTAACTGTTTAAGTTGAGTTACTTTTTCTGATTTTATTATAATATCACATGGGTTACTACAGCTAAGGTGGCAAAGTATATTTCTGAAGCCTTAAACTATTGTCTAGCTCAGAGTATTCGCAGCCGTAGCTCACATGTGATACCAGTGCTCTTCTCTGACACTGGGACTTCATACATTCTGGAGAGAATTCTATTTCTTTTCTAAACACTATCTTCATACAAGAAAAACCTTACGCTACAATGATGTTACACATAGATCAAGGTTTTTATGCTGTCACTTAGAGCTATTCAGATTGCTAGTCACAAGTCACATCTGCTATATGCTGCTGACTAGCCTGTGAAACAGCATAATACTGCCCACACTACCTTTTCAATCCCTTCACCCATACAGATGAGTCATTTGCCATCAAGGGTTAATAGATCACATACCTTTGCTGACTGCTGACTTATCACACATTCTGCTAAGCCTATTCCACCTTAATAGCGAGAATCAATTCAACTGTGCGTGTGCACGACTCATACACTAGCACTAGTATGTAAGTCAAATGCACATTTTTGTCCATAACAAAAAATGTACTCTTATTTGCTTCTGATCACTTTGGCTTGTGAACAGATGTACGGATGTAATAGTAAGTGATGGTCATCAGAGGAAGAAATAAACTAAATGCTAGAACCTATTCTTCTGATTTAAAATATTTGAGTGTTCTGAGGATAATGAAACGGAAAGCAGTGACAGTGACTGTTGAAAATATCGCTAGTTCATTTTCTGCCTGGTGCAACAAATTCAGTCTCTCCGCCACACAAAAGAACTCTTGCTTTTTAGATTATGTGCGTTATAAAATTTTGTGTTTAAACACATGAAAATTTCTATTTTTTAACACAGATCACCATTTTTAAAAAATGTGATTGCTTTCCTAGATTGTTATGCTACATAGCAGGATTGATCTACAGGAGCTTTCTATAAAGCGGATAACATTATTTTAACAATTTCATCTGTTTTAGCAACAAAACACTATTCAGATAGCTGCGTCAAGCACATAAAATAGAATCTATCGGCAAGGGAAAAAAATTTAAACCAAAACATTTACTAGTAAAGGGGCTAACTTCCCAAGGTAGCCCATGAGCAGCATGTTAAAGATATTACCTGAACAGCTCTGGCATAGTTTATGCTTTATTATCTATTAAATTCCATAGCAATTACAAGAAATTCAAATAAATTCTGAAGTGCATGTTGCACTGACGTCATAGTAAACACTACCTCAATTTTCAAATGGCAAATAAACATCACGAGGGAAGATATATATATATAAATATATGTAGCTTGTATAATCATGGTAATAAAGGTAAAGGTAGGACCATAGCAGATACTGCTGTAGGGAAGGGAAGTGAACTGTAGGACACTACACTTATCTACATTAGGTCCAGCTATTATGTTGTGCCTAGTTGCCTTCTTCAATCATGGCATTACTGAATCAATTAAGGGCGGTATTACACAAACTACAAAGGAGAAAACCATTTTAATAAAGTAACAAAGAATCCTGATGAGTTTAATATCTTATAAAACCTGCCTCAAGCATTCACATGCTCGTGCCGAAATGGTTTCTGTAGCAATTTGTTTTACATGATGAGGTTGCCAGCCTCATGCACCTCATATTAGCTGCCTTTGTTAAACACTCCTGAGGGACCAGTAGTCTTATTCTTTCTTTGTCTCATCAGAGACCCCGGGAACTACATAGGGCAGAATAACAACAGACATCTTGAAGAACTCCGGACACTGCCACAGACCCACACCACCTCCCTTCAAAGGTTCATGCTCGCTATGTTTGGTTTTATTATTCGTCTTATCACTCCCTCTATGAAAATTAACACTGGTTCTGCCACAGGTTTTTCACTACCTTTTCTGTGTTCATCCACACAAATCTTTTACAAATCAGCAATTTTTCAACTGTTGGACCATCAATTGCACCAAAGGAGCCAGAAGTGACCTAAAAGTTTGATTAGACAGCCTTTTTATAAAAGGCCTTTGAGATGTGAATATACAGAAGAATGGGGCACATCTCATGGAAAGAGAAAAACATAAATAAAGAGATCCTTGAAAACTTAGAATGAAAAGAGAATACCGTTTTTGCTGGCGTATAAGACACACTTTTCCCCCTAAAAATTTGTCTCAAAAACGGGGTAGTTTTATATACTGAAAGCTGAAATTTTAGGTGGAATTTTGATTGGCCAAAGTCTGCTAGTCTGTGTTTATATAAGTACTTTGCACAATTCTGGCTTCTTTTCATACAGTGATTGTGAGTGAACCCATTTCCACAAGCTTGCATAGTTTCTTGCTTGTCTTGCTACCACTGTGTGAGAGAGCATTCCAGTTAAGTAGTGTTCAGTGCATGCCATCTTGCTTGGCTACTGCTAAAGCAGAAACTGTTCCAGTTACATATATTTCAGTGTTTTAACAATGTAACATGTTTAAACTTAAAAATCTAAAACTTGTTTTAACGATGCAACATTTTAAAAATTAAAGACCAGAGATAGTTGTTAGATCATTTAAGAAATGTGGCATTAGTAATACTCTTGAGGGTACTGAGGATAATTTATTGTTTGAAGACAGTGATAACTCGGTTTCTGATACAGAAGAGATTTCAAGAGATGCTTTATCTAGCTCTGAAGATGACCATTTTCTGGATTTTGAGGATGAAGATTAAAACCGTTAATGTAACTTTACATTTTTTTCCTTGATAGATTATTTTTTTTACATACCAATTACCTAAAAATTACTTCAATTTTTGTTAATAAATGTAAGATGAGATGTACTAGAATTATTTTCCCCCCAAAAATGTCCATGGAAAAAAGGGGTGCGTCCTATACGCCCATGTGTCTTATAGGCCAGCAAATACGGTAATGAAGGAGATCAAACTTAGACAGCTAAAATATTCTGGCCATGTAAAAAGACATAACCCCTTACTGATGACCATAATAGAAGGAAGAGTTGAAGACAAACGTGCAAGAGGAAGACAGCGCTATAAGTGGGAAGATAACATCAAGAGATGGACAGGAAAGAGCCTATCAGAGTGCACCATCAAGACAAGAGACAGAAGAAGTTGGAGATCCATTGCGGTTGACCTTCGATGTGGAGATGGCAGTTGATGATGCTGATGAATACAAACAACAGATTTATTAATAAAATGGTCAGTGACTACTGTACCTAGAGTTCCACCTCCAGCCTTCTCTAAAAAGTTGCGAGCTTCTACTGACACTAGAACAGCACCACTTGAAGGAAGGGGACCATTACTTGAGCTGTGTTGTGTTGACTTCTCCAGTACTGGCTCCCCACTGTCATTAGCAAGTATGACAAACCCACTGTCCTGAAGAAAGTATACAAAGGAAAAAGAAAAGACAATTAAAAAAATAACACAAACATTTTATTGCATTTTAACATCTGTGAAGAAAATAATTTACCACTAAACAGCCAATGTCAGAAAAGAAATTTTATATTTCAACCAAGCTTTTATCTGCTCCATGAATTTACTTAAAAGTATCACATTTATGCACTAATGACATGTAAGATGTATCTATCTTACCTGTATTAATCCATCTTTTATCTCTAACTGTTGCTTTACTATGCTTAATTCATGCTCCATACTTTTCAGATCACGTTTCTGAAAATCATATTCCTGTTGAAAAAAATGTATTTTTAAAATGTGAAAATACCAGTGTGTAAAAACAAAGTTTATAACAGTTACAACTCTCTGCATAAAGATAGAGTTAGTATCATTTCCTTACCAGTGAAACAAAAGCTTAGACTGAACCAATAAATATCACTGCCTTTCTCAACCTCCATTTCAGCCACTGAGGGATTATGTGTGTTTTTATTTACCAGAACTGTTGGGATCATGTTCGTTGTTGAAATCAATGTGCTGCCTTTTAAAGACAGTCCTGTGAGTCTGAGGTATTAATACCATATGACAAACCTTCCCACTAGCTGTAAGTCCTATTCCAAATTGTGACTCAGAAATCAGATGCGATGAAAGTATGGGTGTCTGAGAGAAAGCCAACTCACATACATGCTCAATCAATCATGGCTGTAACCGTCAAGTGTAGAAGAGGAGGTAAGTAAGAAAAAACATTACTCTTTGAGCCTAATAGAGACTTAGAGTACAAGGGGTTGATTATAAGTCACACAATGACCATTCTCAGAGGTGGGTCCTGTGATATCCAGACGATAAATCTTGGTGATGAAGACTTGTTTTTAGCTCCTGGAACACAAGTAGGAGTACTAACAGAAGCCGGGGTGGGCTACAGCACCTATTTCAGAGTTGTAGGAGCTCAAGAGGTGGAAATGTCAGCTAGCCCATAATTCATGAATGTAGAGCAAGAGATATGCCCAGCAGACCATAGCGGATTTAAAGGCAGTGAAGCAGAGGAGCAGGAAGTAAGGACTTTGTTGAGGCTTACTTACTTACTTAGTTGTTCCCCTTCTACCGTGAGGTGTAGAGGTTTGGAAGAGAAAGCGCCAGACTATCCTATCGGCTGTCTTCCTCCTGGCCTGGCTCCATTCTAGTCCTTGGTCCTTCAAAGATTGTCTAATGTTGTCCTCCCAGCGGACTCTGGGTTGTCCTGGGGGTCTGGATCCCTGGCTCTTTGTTTCCCATGCTTGTCGTGGTAGCCGATCTTCTCCCATTCTGCAGACATGACCAAACCATCTTAGTTAGGACTGTTCTTCTTGGGTCTGCAGGGGGTGCGATTTTAGACCTTGACGTATCGTCTGGTTGCGGACCATGTCTCTTCTTGTTACTTCAACCACCTTCCTCAGATACCTCATTTCTGAGGTTTGGATCTAACTTTTGTGGGTTGTAGTCATTGCTCATGACTCGCATCCATATGTCAAGACTGGGACATAGGTGGAGCGGTATACAGCCATATTCATTTTCTTACCAACCTCTCTCTTGCTGAGGAATCCTCGATTTATGGCCTGAAAAAGTCTCCCAGCTGCTGCTTTTCGAGTGGCCAACTCTTCTTTGATGCCTCCCTTTCAGTCTATAATAGCTCCGAGGTATTTAAAGTGGTCGACCTGCTCCAGGACCTGTTCTCCCAGCTTAATCTGATGTCGTCTTTCTTCTCGTGATATCACTATGGATTTTGTTTTAGAGCTGCTTATGACCATCCCTCTCTTCTCCAGCTCTTCCTTCCAGACTTGCAGGTTGGATTGGAGATGTGCCTCTGATTTAGCAATCAGGGCAACATCATCAGCAAATGCCAGCTCTGAAATACAGACTTGTCTCATCTTCCAGTACTGCACTGAATACGTTCTTGTTCTCTCCTTACATGCCTTTGTTGAGGCGCTATGCAAATCTATTTGCCACAGATGAGACAGATGTAGGGTACACTGATAGGACAATTAACACTATCCCATTAACAGAAGACACCCCAGTTAAGCAATCTTACAAGAAAATCCCACCTGCATCCTACAGAGAGGTGCAAGATCACTTACAAGGACTATCTGACAAACAGATAATCAAGGAGAGTTGCAGTCCTTGGGCCTCTCCAATAGTTTTGGTCCGGAAAAAGGACGGTTTACTTAGACTCTGTGTAGCCTTCAGGGCACTCAATAGCAAGACAAGGAGAGATGCTTACCCTCTACCCCGTGTAGATGAGTACCTGGATGCGCTAGGACGAGCAAAGATATTCTCATCACTTGATCTGGCAAGTGGATACCATCAAGTAGCCATGGACGAGAAGGGCCAAGAGAAAACTGTATTCACTACTTCATTTACCCTTTAAGAATACACCAGGATGCCGATGGGTTTAGCCAACTCCGCTAGCAACTTCCAGCAATTAATGCAGGGCAGTATGCATGATCGAATGTTCAAGCTGATACTAGTTTATCTTGATGATATTTTAGTATACTCCGCTGACTTCGCTAGCCATTTAAGCCACCTGGAGAAATTAGTCTCCAAATTACACCAGCTAGAGCTGAAGTTGAATGGAGAAAAGTGTAAGCTGTGTAGGACAAAGATTGATTTCTTGGGACATACCATATCAGCAGATGGGATAGAATTTATGGAGGACAAGATGAAGACTGTTCAAGAGGCCCCCGTACCACAGTCCCAAACTAATGTGTGGCCATTCCTGTGACTGGCCAGTAACTATCACAGATTTATACCTGGGTTTGCAATGATAGCCAAGACTGCATGATTTGGTAGCCACACTCAATCAAGGTACACATATTAAAAGATGAAGTAAGTCACCCATAGGAGAATTGTGAACAGAAGCGTAAGTCGCAGCCTTTGAGACACTAAAAAAGGCCCTGACCTCCACACCGCTACTTGAGTTCCCTAACTTCTCAGTGCCTTTTATCCTGGAGGTGGATATAAAGGATTAGGAGTAATCCTTTCGCAGGCGCAAGATGGGACAAAGAAGGTCCTGGTTAATGCGAGTCACACACTACAACCATATGAAAGAAACTCAAAAAGCAGTATGAGGCTGGAGTTGATTGGTCTTAAGTGGGCTATGACTGAGAAGTTCAGGGGATACCTCCTAGAATCACAAGTAGAAGTATTTACATATAACAGAGGCCTGGCCTCCTGGGAGAAAGCCAAACTGGAAGCCATAGAGCAGAGGTGGATAGCTCTGATGGCTTTTGTTTAACTACACCATCTGATATCGGGCAGAGAGAGAGCCAGTGAAAATGCAGACTATTTGTCCCGCTTTCCTGTTGAGGCCACAGATGAAGAACTGGATGATGATGCAGATGTTACAATAAGTAGCATAACCGTTGAGGTGGACAGAGGGTTCACAGAGATACCACACGAGATAGGGCTGATGGCAGCAACCAGCCCAAGGGACATCAATGAAATGGTATCCCCGGAATCACCTGCAGCACCAGAGACCACTCAAGCATTTCATACCTATTCAGGTGTAGAATGGTAAACCTGCAGGAGCTGATGATACTGTAGCGACAGTTAGAAAGATTGCGAAGGATGATACCAGACTTGAAGGAAAAGATACTGAAAAATTCCCTTGGCTGCTAGGAAACTACTGAAGCAGAGTAACCGGCTCGAGGTCACAGATGGGTTGTTATACTGGGCAGTGAAGGGATCAGATGGACCCAGTATAAAACTTGTAATATCTGAGTCCATGAAGCCATGAATACTGGAGTCTGCTCACAAGGTGGGCCATCAAGGAAGAGAGCATATGCTACAGCTGCTGAGAAGTAGGTGCTTCTGGGCAGACATCACAACTGATATTGAAGTGTTCTGCTGCAGATGCAGCCGATGTGACATTGTCAAGGCACCTCAGCTGAAGTTTCATGGGCCATCTGGAAATCTGACTGCTTCCAGGCCACTCGAGGTAGTGGCCATAGATTTCAAACCACTAGAGTGGGATGCAAAAGGGTTCTGGAACA
Source organism: Oreohelix idahoensis (assembly GCA_024509875.1). NCBI lineage: Eukaryota > Metazoa > Mollusca > Gastropoda > Stylommatophora > Oreohelicidae > Oreohelix > Oreohelix idahoensis. Next base: position 329,683 of record JAMPIV010013021.1, on the reverse strand, counting down.
TGTTCGTGCTGACAGATGTGATCAGAAAATACACCATCGCTATATCGACAAAGGACCAATAAGCCACTATGGTCACCAAGGCCCTGGTGAAGAAGTGGTTCCTGTATCTTGGAGTCCCTCAGAGAATACACTCAGGTCACAGTCGGAATTTTGAATCAGCGATAGTCGCAGAGCTGTGCAAGATATATGGAGTTGACAAGAGCTGCACCACCCCTTACAACCCTGAAGGCAACGGAGAGTGCAAGAGATTCAACAAGACCCTGCATAATTTGATGAGACCCATGACAGCTGACCAGAAGTGAAGATGGTTTGAACACCTAACTGAGATGGTAATGATTTATAATTCCACTCCCCACTCTTTGACAGGGTACTCACCATACTACCTCCTCTTTGGCAGAGAACTAAGGCTTCCTCTTGACTTCATGATAGGCATGCGCCCAGATGAGAAATCAGAAACAACAGATCAGTGGCTGCAAGGCCACTTAGAAAGGCTGCGAACAGCACACCAGAAGACTGCAGAGAATATTCAGAAAATGGCTGCTGAGAGGAGGGAAAGAAGTAATTAGCTACCAGGGCCTGCACCCCTATGAGTGGGCGAAAGAGTGCGGAAAAGAATGCACTACGATGACAGGGCCAAGAAACAAGATGTATGGTCCAACGACAAATTCATCATAACATCAGTTCTTGATGCTAGCGGTGGTCCCTATGTAATAAGGCCAGCGAACAACGAGAGCCAAGGATGAGTTGCGGCCCATGAGTTACGAAGAAGTGAAGAGAGAGACGCAGAGCTTGGCCAAGGAGATCCATCACTGGATCTTCCCACAGCACCTGCCAGCTCAAGAATGCCCAGCGAGGAATAAGACAACCAGGCGGGCCCCCAGCCAGGCTGGTACATCCTGCATTAACTGAGCCCCCAAGCCTCACCACTCGGAAATAATCAAGTGCAAGGTTAATGGTGGAGAATAGGTTGTGGGAACCACAACAAGTTCAGGAGGAAGATATGTGATGACCATAATAATGCCTGAAGTTTAAATTTCTGTTTTCCACCTTGTGTTTTCCCTCAACACAAGCGCTTGTAAATGCCATGTGAATTTACATTGACTCGGGGCACTTCTGTTTTCTGCGATACAAGCATTCATATTACAGACACCTACAGTACAAAGAGCACTCATGTGTTCATCCATGGGCTGATGATGTCATAGGAAAGATGCGAAGCACCTAATATCCCTTTGCGCCATTGAGGTGTATAATGACACTGGCATACCAGCGAAACAGGCATTTTTCGATACAGCAGCTGCAGAGGTAAAACGTGAAACGAGACACATAGAGTTGGCAGAAGAGCCTGCAAACACATGTCCAACTAAGATGGTTTGGCCATGTCTGCAGAATGGGAGAAGATCGGCTACCACGACATGAGAAACTAAGAGCCAGGGATCCAGACCTCCAGGACAACCCAGAGTCCACTGGGAGGACAACATTAGACAATCTTTGAAGGATCGAGGACTAGAATGGAACCATGCCAGGAGGAAGACAGCCAATAGGATAGTATGGGGCTCTTACAGTAAAAGAGGAACGACAAGTAAGTGATAGTAAGTCCAGTTCACTGCTGTAAGAACATGGTAGGAATATCATACATGGAACTGGACAGAAATGCTGTGAAATACTGATATCGAGATGAAAAGGAACTGTAAAGCAATATGGCATCCGAAAATGCACCACGTGGCTTAGAGGAATGTTGCATTAGCTATTTATAATATACTACTGGACAAAAGTTAAGGGCCGCCATTCAGTTTAGACAAGGTTTATATAATTGATTGGTAAACTGTAAAGACAAGTGAAAATGTCATTAAAACTGAGCTCAGAGAAATGTGAATACATTTCTGTGTGCACTAGGTTAATTTTTTTTTAAATGTAAAAAAACTGGGTCACTTTAACCCACATGTGAAAATTGCCATTGTTGCTGCAAAAACTCGTGGTTTTTGCAACACGTCCCACTAGTTCAAAAGGTGAAAAAGTGAGTTGAATTTGAATCATCATCATCATGTGACATATTCTTTCCAGAACGTTGTCTCCATTACAGCTGCTCTGAACGCATCACGATTCTGGGCAAGTCGACCTGCATCAGCCAAAGACAAGTTCAGACTCTCTGTGATGTCCTGGGTCCACCGTCGTCTAGGTCGACCCCTTCCCCTTTTTCCAGGGACCATGCCTTCCATCACTGTTTTTTTCCAGACTATTATGTCTTTTTATATGACCGAAAAATTTCAGCTTCCTTATTGCGATGGTATTTAGGAGCCAATGTTCCTGTACGTTTAGTGAGTGCAGTACTTCTCTGTTGGTCTTTTTTTCTGTCCAGGGTATTCTCAACATCCTTCTGTAGCATTTCATTTCGAATGATGTAATCTTTTTTGCAACTGTTTTATTGAGTGTCCAAGTCTCGCAGCAGTATGTTGCTACTGGGAATATACATGCTCTGATCAGTTGTAACTTTGTTTCTTTGCTTGTGCCTTGCCATAGGTTTTTCATCTGTATTAGCTTATGTGAAGCAATTGCAAGCCTTCTTTTAATTTCTACTGCACAGTCGCCAGAGCTGTTAATGATTGATCCTAAGTATTCGAATTCATTGACACTTTCCAGTTCTTCGTTATCAATTTCAATTTCTGGTTTGGTCTTTACTTTGTCTGTTGTCAAATGAATTTGAATGCACGTGGAAAATGATCATCGGTAAAGAGTGTTCACCGTTGGTATGCAATAAATCAGTATGAAAAGTGGTCGAAATGATCACTGCATTAGCCATGCCACCAAGGAGAAGTCTCAGCACTGTAGATCGTGGTCGAGCCATGGCATGGATTCAGGATGGTCAATCTGTTCGTCATGTTGCAAGACATTTAGCAGTGTCCCACTCTACCATTCCGAGACTTCTTGAGAGATTTCAAGCTACCGGACATTTGGAAAATCGACCCTGCTTAGGAAGAATTATATAAACCTTGTCTAAACTGAATAGCGGCCCTTAACTTTTGTCCAGTAGTATATTAGGTAACTCGACATGTGGATGACACCAGGCTGACAGATTTTGGCCACAATGGACTGATTATAAGATGTGTTATTTTAGTAATACAAGATTAATGTAATTTTCTTCATTCATGCGAAGATAGTTTATTGTAGTAAGATTCGAAGTAAGTTATGTATATGTTGCTTGGGTTATTTTGAGATTAGTGACAACTGGTGATGTACATGGTTTTCGTGTCAAATTTCCTTTGATAGTTAAGTATTTGGCCTTAGTTATTTAAATTTCTGGTAAGGATGATGCTCCTCTCCTTTGAGCATATGGCACTTTGAGACATAAGCATTTCACTATTCACTCCATACGGGGCATGGAGACCCCACTGTCGCTGGTCCCCACAGAAAGCCTGCATGAACCATTCATTTGTCGTTACAGTGGCTGTTTCTGTAGCAACTTGTCTCATATGATGAGATTGTCAGTCTCATCAGTAATTTTTTTTTTTTTTTGCGTTCGCCCACTAATACTCGAGGCGAAATCTCAGGTTATCATTTATGTCTAACCTGACATTGATTTTACGTGAGTATCCCTTTATTTCTTGTACAGAGACAAATGTCCCTCGCCATTCAGGCAAATACTCGCCGATTTCGGAGGTACCCATTGCAGCTGGGTCGGCTCAGGAGCCGCCAGTCCCTGGTCGACGACACTCCTTCAAATGTTCTCGCCAGGTCTCGAGTTAATCCAGTCCAAATCCCGGTCGACGAAAAATCCTCAAATGCCGTCGCCCGGGTTTGATCCTGTATCACCCGGTCGCCAGAGCAGTGTCTCATCAGTCATCATATACAACATGCCTGAATGTGCAAGAATGAATATTGATGTGGATCGGTTGCATGGTGGTAGCTGAACCTCATTACGGAGAGGGTACATATCGTTTGAGCATCTGACTGATAGAGTGGTTAGAGCCGCTGGTCTCTGGCTGCAAAGTGTGCCGAGTTTGATTCACGGTATCAACATGCTTCAGTCTGCCCAGCTGTATATGGGTACCTGGCTTTGCACTTGAATTAGGGAAGAAAAAGGCAATGAGGAAGGAAACTGGTCACTCCACCTCTCAATGCTGAACCTAGTAAAGTCTCTAACACTTCACTCCTCTACGGCAGAATTTTCTATGGGACTACCTTTACTTTTTTTACATATTGTGAGGATTTACTGTGATTTTATTTTCAACAGGCCCCAGTCTTCTTATCCATGTATTAATTGCTTTTTATTTATGAGGAATTACGGGGGGGTTTTAATTTCAAGGTGCCCCAGTCTTGTTTTCTTTGTACAAGGGGATTGACATAAGTCTTTGGCCTGACCATGAAGGAGTCACAGGAAGAAGATGAAACTTGGCACATATAAAGTTCATCATATTTGCACTGAATGTGTGAAGTATGCGTTTGTTTCTTCAATGGGTTTTCCCGCTACGGTGAACGGCGCAATGTACCCTATTGACCGGATCTGCTGCTCCAAAGATTTGACAAAACAATGGAAAAGAAGGAGGCCAGAGCTGTGATAAAATTTCTAATGTTTCAGGGAAAAACACCTACAGAAATACACAGGGAGATGGAACTAGTGTTTCGTGATTCTTGTCCTTCATATACTTTGGTAAAAAACTGGTGTCAACAGTTTAATTGTGGCCGCTCAAATGTTGCTGATCTGCTAAGATCTGGTAGACCAGCCTCAGAGTGCAACGATGAAAATGCAACTAGAGTGAAGAAAATCATTGACCAGGATCAAAAAATGACAATTGTGGAGATAGCTAGTAGAGTAAAACTAAATGAGAGAACAGTTTATAGAATTTTACACCACAGAATGAACATGAGAAAAGTGTGTGCACGCTGGGTTCCGCGACTGTTGACATGTGAACAGAAGCAAACAAGGGTAAATTGCTGTCAACAGTTGCTCAAAAAGTGTCAGTCAAAAAATTTTTTGGAGACCATGGTGACAGTAGATGAGACTTGGGTACACCATTATGGCCCCGAATCCAAAATTGCCAGCATGCAATGGAAAACCCTGGGCTCCCCAACACCTGTTAAGCCGAGAGCGCAGAAATCTGCAGGAAAAGTGATGCTGACTGTTTTTTGGGATGGCAAAGGTGTCTTTTTGAAGATTATCTGCCTCGTGGCAACACAGTTAATGGACAGTACTATGCATATCTTCTCACAAAACTAAGAAATGTTGTGACCAGGAAACGAGGGACAACGTGCACTCAAAATCTTCCTTTGCTTCAAGACAACGCGCCCTCTCACAAAGCACGGCTTGTGCAGCTAGCAGCCAACGATTTGAATATTGAAATTCTTTCACACCCACCATATTCTCCAGATCTGGCTCCTTCAGGCTTTTTTCTATTCGCAAATCTTAAAAAACAGCTAAAAGGAAATCATTTTGACAGCGATGAAGAGGTTATGCTGGCATGTGATGACTGGTTTAGTTTGAAAAATAGGGTGTTCTACTCCCAAGGTCTTTTCAAGGTCAAGCAGAGATGGCAGAAGTGTGTCAATTCAGACGGTGGCTATATTGAAAAGGAATAAACACTATACAACATTTCAGCTCTCTGTGACATGTCCTTCATGGTCAGGCCCAAGACTTATGTCAATCCCCTTGTATAATAATTGCGTTCATTTTTATTTTTCAGTTAGGTGCGTAGTTATTATTAGGCTGGGTAAATTTACAGACGTTAGGAGCCCGATCAGGTTTAAACGGGGGTGGGTGAAAAGCACGACCCAGGTCCGTCAAATCAACGCTATAACCAATCAAATTTAATTTGGGTAACGCGAACGGTCTGAAAACCTTATCTCACATGACGCAATCCATTGCACGTGCGCAACATAAACATGACTCATGAGTTGCTTACAATCTAATTGGCCGAGGTCAGACTTTATTAAAACTGCAGCGATTTCATTGGTTTAAGGTCGGACCCGAGGGACACCAAGCGATGATTCATGGCGTGGGTCTTAGCGTGAGTATTCCAATTATAAATAACAGAGTAAATCAAGTAGCGGTCTCTCTGATTTAAAAATTTCCTGCCGTGAATCTACACATGTATACATTATACATATTCATCTGCTATACGGAGAAATTCAAATTGGGTATGTCCATAACTTATTAGCGAGTAGATAATTCTGTAAGATCTTAGCATGGTAACGTATAGTTTTCTTCTGGGAGTTAATTTAATTTTATTAGCGTGAAGTGCCATCCATTAAATATCTCGGAGCTATTATAGACCAAAAGGGAGGCATCAAAGAAGAGTTGGCCACTCGAAAAGCAGCAGCTGGGAGACTTTTTCAGGCCATAAATCGAGGATTCCTCAGCAAGAGAGAGGTTGGTAAGAAAACGAAGATGGCTGTATACCGCTCCACCTATGTCCCAGTCTTGACATATGGATGCGAGTCATGGGCAATGACTACAACCCATAAAAGCCAGATCCAAACCTCAGAAATGAGGTATGTGAGGAAGGTGGTTGAAGTAACAAGAAGAGACATAGTCCGCAACCAGACGATACGTCAAGGCCTAAAATGTCACTCCCTGCAGGCCCAAGTAGAACAGTCCCAACTAAGATGGTTCGGCCATGTCTGCAGAATGGGAGAAGATCAGCTACCACGACAAGCATGGGAAACAAAGAGCCAGGGATCCAGACCCCCAGAGTCCGCTGGGAGGACAACATTAGACAATCTTTGAAGGACCGAGGACTAGAATGGAGCCAGGCCAGGAGGAAGACAGCCGATAGGATAGTCTGGCGATCTCTCTTCCAAACCTCTACACCTCACGGTAGAAGGGGAACGACTAAGTAAGTAAGAAGTGCCATCAATTGCTATCTTATAGAAATAATAATAATGTAAGTTGTGCATATATATAATTTCTGTGAATAAGTAGCAGTATCTATGATTGTGTAAAGGCTTGTTGAGATATTAACTGTGTAAGGTTAAGCATACCCTGGACAGAAAAAAAGACCAACAGAGAAGTACTGCACTCACTAAACGTACAGGAACATTGGCTCCTAAATACCATCGCAATAAGGAAGCTGAAATTTTTCGGTCATATAAAAAGACATAATAGTCTGGAAAAAACAGTGATGGAAGGCATGGTCCCTGGAAAAAGGGGAAGGGGTCGACCTAGACGACGGTGGACCCAGGACATCACAGAGAGTCTGAACTTGTCTTTGGCTGATGCAGGTCGACTTGCCCAGAATCGTGATGCGTTCAGAGCAGCTGTAATGGAGACAACGTTCTGGAAAGAATATGTCACATGATGATGAAGGTTAAGCACTAAGATAAATGGGTGCTTTGTAATATGTAATTATAACGGCAGTTTAGCCGCAATTTGATTATGATAAATTGCAGGGTATATACGCGAGTGTATTGGTGTACTTTATTTTATTGGGTATTAAGTTGTGTGTAGTCAGGAGACAAGGGTGTAATTAATATTGCTGAGATGGGATTTCAGATTTCCTAGATGGTGTATATTTTATACTGTGTAAATTTGATAACCGTCCCTGGTCAGTCGTAAAAAGTAGGCCTAGGAATTATTTAGTACAAGGGATTTCCGTCAGTGAATGAAATTGTTTTGACGCCTGAGGCTAGTCTAGCGTAAGAGATTTAGGTCAACCGGTGTCTGGGAGTTCACTTAACAGACAGATATTAAGGGGGAGCGGGGAAAGAGAGAGGTGGGATTGTAATTTAGTGACCCTTGGGTAGGAATTTTGTTTATTCGCTTGTGCGTTGATTTGTGTAGGGGGAAGACGGGAGATGTATTTATTTAGGGTGTTAAGTGTTAAAGATGAAAATGTTTTGACGTGTTGTACAAGATGTTGTTGATTTGTTTCGTTTACAGCATTTTCACGGCACACAGGGAGAGTTGTAACGGCCTTACAACTTGCCAAGATACTTGGCCTTCTCAGGAGTAGAAGGTTCGAGACTTCGCCAGTAGGGGAAGAAAACTGGTGATGCGGAAAGCCCGGCGCCCAGTACGTCTGCCCCAGTAAAAGTAATACGTTCTCATGCAGTGAAGAAATTCTTCAGCGGGAACGGGGTTTTCCTTAAAATCCAGAGCCCTTAGCTCGTATCACAACCCATATAGGTGCGTTGCCTGGTGTTTGTGTTTTTTTTTTTCACGACCATAATAAAGTCGTTTGCCCCAAAGCCCGAAGAGGTTAACGGGCAGGTTAAAGAAGTTGTTCAGCAGCAGTGAAGCTCCTACATTCTGAATCAAGTACCCCGTGCTTGATACCAAAGTCATCAGTTGCAGTAGTCAGGAACAGGAGAAAGGGTCAACATTCCTTTTCCGAATGCAAATCGAGAGGATGGGTGTAACGGAGAAGCCACTCAGCTGGAGACAGAAGTTATAGAGGCAGTTAGAAGGTGGTGTTAGGACAGCCTCTGAGTTACACTGAAGAAGTCCGGTAGTGGACCAGTGCTTGTGATTTGTTGTGTAGGACAGTAGATAGTTCATTCAGATTGTGGAGACGGTTAGTTCTGTCTGCCGCCGGACAGTGGTGTTAGATTTCATAATTTATATTAGGGTAGTTAGGAGTGGTGGCTCTTAAGCTGGAGACCCCCACCAAGTAGTTTTGTAGTTAATCCGTAATTTTCTTCCCTGCAGGTTGCAAGAGAGGGTGAAGGTGGTGGGTTATAATGTATGTCATTTTAATTGTTCTGTTTATTTTCCAGGTTAGTGCGACCTCGCACGTTATTTATTTTACTGTGTTATTTGATTTTTGTTGTATAATAAACTATAAATTTCACTGGATCAGTTTTCTATACCTATACTGCACGTATATGTTGTCTGTATAGTTGTGTCTGTGGACTTTTAGTGAAACCTTATTTCCTTTATGGTAGTCAGAGGTGTTAAGTCTTTAGCTATTAAATACGTCAGAAGTGGCGAGGGAGAGTCAATCTAGGTTCTCACCCTCGAAGCTAAAAGTCTCATCTTTCCACATTCACTGTCATTCTCATCAAAATCTATCTTCTCAGACTTTCTCATACTAGTGTCTTGTTCATACACTCAGACAAAACTCTATACTTAAATCCACTTCGTGACACATATCATTTAATTTGTTATTATGAGTACACATGCCTTTTTTTTATTATTATTTAATTACTGTCATGGAATGGAAGGGTGTAGGATGGTTTAGGAGAGCACGCGGGTTTACTTGGGGATATAATTATTTCTCTTCTCTCTTCTTATGGAACATGCAGCCACCACTGTGGCTGGTCTCTGCAGGCAGCCTGCACAAAGCATTCATATACTCTAGCAGCAGTGGTTTTGGTAGCAATCTGTGTTACACTGTGAGATTGCCAGCCTTATGCACAACACCATACTAGTCTCATTGGACGACATGCTTGAAAGTGTTTGTGTGTAATAATAGTGGGATGTTTCAGGTGGCGTGGAAGAACGGGCTGTTTGGCAGGTGAAAGTATGATGTTGCTCACTGTTTAATTATTATAACTAGTCAGTGCTTTATTTGCGTTTCAGGTTAACCCATGAGCACTGGTTGGGTGTTTGTTTGTTCGTTCGTTAACTCTTTAATACACTTAATGAAACTGACCAGGTGGTCAGCTTTAAATAAATACCACCTCTGCCTTAACACAATGGAGTTTTATTAGTGTATGGGTCTGGTGCAAGTGTGAATTGGCTGCAAGCCAATACCACAGATCAAATATCTCACCACATCTTCGCCCACCCTATCACAATGAGCATGTGATATTTTTGTGTTTAAATTCCTACCTCTACCAAAAAACATTCAAGACAAAATGAACACGAAAATAAAGAACAATGCTGAAAAATTGCAACAATCAATCCTACCCGACATTTCTCTTTATACTCTCGTTGTAACTCAGTGTACCCCTCATCTTGCTCTTCCAACTGATCTTTCAGGAGCTCCACCTGGTAGATCAATGACTGCTTCTCATTGTCTAGCTGAGCACTAGTCATCATGGCTGCTTTATACTTCTCCTCCAGTTCTCTGAGCTCAGCCTAAAACAGTTATTGTTATAATAGGTGCATTTTCTGGTATTACGTTATAAAACACACTGCAAGATATTTTTGTTACAATAATGTTCAAGTTAATATACATTTTTATATTAACAACATACAGAGGACCACAGATGAGAGACAAAAACTAGATGTAGTAAATAATTGAGAACTCTTTGCTGGCTATCTTGATAAAGGTCTTGAAATTATTTTAAAAAATGAAATAAAAACCAAAATAAAAACTATAAAGTAAGTTTCATTTTCAAACTTTAGTGAAAAAATTGTTTGGTTTTGTTGTATAAATTTGTTTTTTCCATTTTATGTCTGTTAAAAAAACTGAACACATTTTAATGTAATGGTTTTCTGTTCCCTACCATTATTTACATGCAAGAAAGCAGTATTAATGTATTTTACAATAAACAAATCCACGTTTACATAATTATCTTGCAAACAAAGCACACTCAAACAGGAACTACTTGAAGTTAGCTGTCATGTTAAAGGTTAATCCTAAAGAAGTGTGTTAAAGGTTAAATCACAGGCAAGCAGCAACAAACAACATAAACAAGGTTTAATGTTTTTTTTTTTAAATTAAAGTGCCCAGACAATACCAATTTACTCCACTCTTTGCAAACATTTTAAAATGATTTCAATAATTTTATTGTCAAAGACTTCCTTTGTGTTCATCGAGCCCTGTGCCTTCTGGTGTTGATGGCCATGACTCTCCCTTTCCTACAGCCTCTAGTGTCTTGAATAAGCTGCGCCCTCAATCTCTTCCCACACCACATTGTCCGTTTTCTGAGACATTTCTATTTGTCATCCTCTTCTTTAGTTGAATTTACTAGCTGTTGCCAGATTCTCTCACTTTTCTCTTTTCATAAAGTGTTCACAGAACTTTGTGATGCGTCGTGTTGATTACTTCCTTCCTTCCCTTTTTATGGAGCATGGTGCCATCACTGTAGTAGCCCCATGAATGAAACTTGCACCATCAGCTCTGGTGTGATCTCGTCATGGCGGTTTCTGTAGCAATTTATTTACCTGGGGGATTACCAGTCTCATGCACTACCTCACCTTAGTCATCTCATATGACATGCTTGTTGGGGCAGTGATCCTATCCATCTTTGACCTCAGAAACCACATGCTGTGTCATATTGACTAACAACTTCGCCTTCTCTGAGAACTGCTTAATTGGATTTTCTGGCTAGCAAAGGAGTCCTATGCATCCTTTTTTTAAAAAAAATCATATTTCTGCTCCCTTAAATTTTCTGTCAGTTTGTTTGTCCCAGATTCTCATACATAAAATAATATAGGATCTATACAGCCTAGTAAAACTCTCTTCCTCACTGCCGGTAACAGTGTGCTGATAGAAAGAATGCTTTTCAAGCTGCAGAAAGTCAATTTTGCCTTTGTAGTTCTTCCCTTGGACTCATTTAAGCATCTGCTACTGGAAATTATGTTAGATCCAAGATGGTTAAACCTACTTGCTTGTTTCAATGCTTTCCCTACAACACATATTTTATATTCTGCAATTATTTCGTTTCCAGATATAACCATCACTTCTGTCATCTTGCTGTTTAAATCTTTGGTGGTGCTGTTGACTATAATTACGTCTAGTAGAAGCTGGAGGTCCCTTTTCATTTTTTACTACAGGTGCATAACCCATAATCCAAAATACTCAGGGATCGCCGTGTTTCAGAAATAAGATTTTTTCAGTTTGTGGATTTCACCCAAAGTAGCCCAAAAATCACCAAAAGTAGCCGAAATAGCCCAAAAATCAGTTCGGAAATCGTCCAAAAATTGGCACAAAAAAACTTTCTATTTTCGGATTCTGGGTTACACCTGTATTAAAAGTGTCACCTGTCTATCTGATGTTACTGATGATATGTCCTCCAATTATTATTCCTCTCATATCATCAATAACTCATTGTGCACTCACCACACCAAGAGAAAATGTTAGAGGATAACACACATCCTTGTCTTACTCCATGTTTTATATTCCAATATTCTCTATTTCATAATCTATCCTCAACACTGCATTCTGTTCCCTGTACATATTCCTGACTGCTTTCAGATCTTTTCAATTACCTAAAGGTTTGCAAGTATTGTAGTCAAGTCTACATATGTCTTACTCTGTTCAAAGATTAGAAATAATTAAACATTGGGAAAGAAAAATCATCTGACAAGTTTGATAAGTAAGAAAGAGTCATTTAAAATTAGGAAAAAGAATGGCTGCTTTTAGGAAATGACAAGAGATACTGCACATCAATGTCACTTTATCAAGGCACTATTTAAAAGTTAAGCAGGGACTGTGATGATGGCATAAACTAAAGTGTCATATTGCTAAAGATATAGTATTTGCAGCTGCTACTGACAAGGGTATACTGCTAGCAGAAGAGAGCTCCAAAATGGAAATCGGTTTGAAAAACAAGACTATGGATCTGAGGATATGTCCAGGAAAATTATTTTGAGATTAAAGTGATGGTTTAATCTTAAAGTAAACACAAAAATTCAAATAATATGGGAAAATTATAACACCCTATGAAAAGGCATAATAAAATGGCACTAAAAAATAAAACAAACAAAACAATACAAAAATTTAGTATGAAGGGGCAGAAATAACCTTTTTTTTTATTTTTAAAAAAAATTGTTATCAATGAATACATGGAGGAAATAAAACAGTTTAAATGTTACACTTAACATGATTTATAGTGTTCAAATGGGTCTTGGACAATCAGCACACAGATAATGTTATTAGACGTCAAAATAATCTGGTATGTCACTATAATGTTAAACAGCATATGGCTAGCCAACATGACTAATGAAAGATACACAGTAGAAGTCAACTAAGACAGATAGATAAGAAATAGACCCTTACAGGAAGGTTTTCAGAATGGAAACATGTGAAAAGCCATATAAACTCAGGAGAAAAACATCACTGAAAGAGAAGCAGAGCAAGGCACGCATATTATATTGGACAGCCTGGAATTACTAGACAGGAAAAATCAACAATGGCTTCTTAATAAACCCATAGGCATGGTACATACAATTTTGGTGATGGACGACCAAAACATTTATTCTCTTTCCTAATAACCAGATATTTTATTTAAGCTAGCCAAGAAAAAAAAAATTATTGTGGTGAAGCGTAATAACAACTAATGGGGGGAAAAACATGATTCTGCCCTCAATCTTCCTTGCATACATACATTTTAAAATCTTCTTATAAGAAGCTTGTCACATTTTTAAAAAAAAATGTCCTTCAACATTACAAATTTGGTACACCTTATCCAAAATTTGTATCTCTAAAATTCAAAAAAATTTTCAGAGTGAGGATGTTGAGAAATACCACAAGGCTTTAATAATTTTCATGATGACAACTAAGGTGTCCTTAGATGCACCTAACAGACAAAGCTCTAATTTAGTTAATATATTATTTACATGAGTATTTATTAATGTTAAAGCTTTAAATATATTTTAAATAAGTAATTACTTAATTGTTTTCTCTATCTCTTCGTGTGCATGCATGTGCGTTTTATATTAGTGAATGAAATATTAAACTTTATTTACTACTGCAGTAAAATTGTTGTTGTTGAACACTTTCAAAATTATATTATGGCAGGTCAAAAATGTAAAAAGGTAATGATGCCTATTTTTGTACCCTAATGAAATACAGATTTTGTTCATACAAATACTAAAATAAAACAATTTTTTTTCATTAACAGCACACTTGCAACAGTGACCACCAATGTGGGAGTGGGAATTTTGAAGAAAGCAGTTTACAGTGACAACACTACCTATGCACATAACAAGGTGTGAAAACATTTGTGTGCAAGCTTGGCACAACTTTCAGCCTATAATGTTCTGTGACGATAATGAAAAGAGTGGTGACTTCGATAAATTCATTATGACAAGACAGAAAAAGATATTAGACCTTCTTACAAAGGAAAAAGTGTTATTATCTGATGCTCATCACCCTAATGACAGTTTGTACTTTGATGTGCGCTCCCCAACAACCTAAAGTTCTTCATGCCTGACAGGAACTAATATGTCACCTCATATGCCAGGTTTAGCACAACACAGCATCAATTTCTACAGCACTGATGTTTAATAAATGGCATTAAAAAAAAAGATGTCAATAGTTTACTTTTGATTAGACTAACCAAATAAATATTTTAAATATTTACTTTTATTATAACAATTTGTATTACAGCAACATTTAGATACATTATTTTTTTACTTTTATAAATAAAATGTAGGCACAGACCAGGGTTTCTTAACCTGTGACCCCAGTGTGTCCATGAATGAATTCTAGGGTGTCCGTGTACATAATCTAAAATGTAAAGTTTTTTATTATGCATTTATGCATATATTTTTTTCCAAGAAGGTGTCCACAGCCTTTATCACAAAATCAAAGTGCTCCATAGCCTTCATCGGACAATCAAAGGAGTCATTGGCACAAAAAAGATTCAGAAACCCTGCGTAGACAATCATATCACTCCACAGATCTCGATTTGTTAAGCTCTCCATCAGTCCTATTGTTGATCACTTCCCATGCTATGGTGCCAAGCTACCTGTTTTCTTTTTTTCACATTTACTCTACTTCTCTTTGTCTCTATTTTACTGCAGTTAAGATGTTTTTGAGTGCTCTTCTCATCACATGTCCAATGAACGTTCATTGCTTCTCCTTATATTTATTATTATTTCTTATTTCATTTGCTCTTCTCTAACATTCTTAATTAGTTATTATACTACACATCTCTGTTGCCTCCAATGATTTTTGCATTTTTCTGCAGACTGTCCAGGGCTCAATTCCATACAATTATTCTGGCTCAAAGTAACACTTCACAATCTCTTTTCTTCTGTTCAATGGCAAGGATTTATTGCATAGGATATTCCTCAATGTATGGAATGCTGTTCTTGCTTGGACACTGTTCTCAATCTCAAGATGCACTTTCCATCCATGCATAATTATTGTGCCTAAGAAACTGATACCATGTGAATTCATTCTGTCCCATTGATCATTCAATCAATATCTTTTAGCTCCCCAAGGATCATAGGCCTTCAACAAACATAGACAGAGAATCCATTGATCATTATTCTGCATTAATGAGTGACAGGTGATAACCATTGTTACTGTTTTCTTGCTGTGCAAGCTGAGTCCTTTTTTCTGCACTTTCTTTTACTGTAATATTAACACTGTATTATCAGCATAGCACAAGTTATCTATATTGAAACATCAACTCGTTTCCTCTGTTCAACTTTCTGATTGACCTCATGGTGTCTTACTATACAGAGAGACCAGATCAGGTGAAAGAACACATTATTGCCTCACCCCTTACTAGCTGGAAACTGTCACCCTATACCAATTCTGCACGTTTCTTAAATTCTTTAGAAAACTCCTCATACAATCCATAATTACAGAACTTTCAATGTTCTTTTTAAACAAAAAACAAGGTAACCTGCTTATGTCTGTGATTTTAGTAAATTATGCTGTCTTAATACTGTAGAACATTTAAGTGAAGCTGAACAAGGCGTACAATTATAAACTGTATCCACTGTGTGCAGTACCTGTGTAACATAAACAACACATATAATACAGTTTAACAAGTTACATTAAGACATGTATAAAGAAAAGAAAGTGCTTAGTTTAAAATAAAGCTAATATTACTGAGAATTGGAATGTGGAAAATAAACCAAATGAACAAGAAAAAAGTGGAGACCTCATATGTGGTTTCACAAAAGAATACAAAGAATCCTTTGGATGGAATAAAAGACTACAGGTGTGCTGAAATAGGCAACATAAAAGAAAACTTCACTGTGAAGACCAGAAAAAGGGCATTAAATTTTTAGTACACGCATGCTGGGAAGACGTAAGCTAGAGCATATTGTGACAACAGGAAATACTGATGAAAAGAAGACATTACTGGAGTTAAGATATTCAACATCTGCAATCCTATACCAGCAACAAATGCATGGAGGCATATCTGGAGTCATCTTTATATGACTACCAGCTATACACAATGCTACGATATACGTGTGGAAGTGAACCTCTGTCTGTGAGGCTTATTACACCTTCATTGACTCTTGAAATCATCCACACACTTCCAGGGATTCCCTCTGGGGTGAAATTAGTTGAGAACCCAGCATTGCACACTAATGATTCTTTGGCTTTGACCTGGTTGACTGCATGCAGAAGGATCTCACTATGGACCCAGTGATAGGCAGGGGAAGCTGAGGAGTGGCTCTGTGCAGGAAGTGGCAATTCCTTGGGAGAGCCCAGAACCAAAGCACAGTATTTTAGCTCTGCATAGTTGGAGAGCCCCCTAGGATGGCAGGGAATGTACAGTATGCCACATGCTTCTTACTCCTAGCTTGCAACCAGATGTGACGATCTTTTAAATGATAGTCAAGGTGGAGAAACTGGAGCTCATGACTTCAACTCAGCACGTTTCAGAATGGCAGAAAAGCCACCGGAAAGCCTAGATCTACAGTGTAGATAATACCAAGTAGTCTTCAACTTGATATTGGCTGCAAAAGAGTGAAAAGCTCAGCAGCCCTAGTTAAACAACAACAATAATACCAGCAACAAAGCACTTGATAACAATGATGATGTGAAGACTATCCTGAGATTTAATTACTGTAAACACAAGAACCTGCAACATTTTTTTTTAATAAGAAAAGATAAAACGAATTAAACAACAACAAAAAACAACCAACGAAACAAAAATCTATACTTCTTACCCTGCCCACAAGGCAAACAATAAGGGTTGGGTTAAAACAAAATTTTCATGCAAACAAAGAATCATTAACAAAAAGCAAGGGTGGCCGTGTAAATTACGTAATTTCCATGCTCATTAAGTTTGCGTCTGGAAAACTTAAAGCTTGTTTCATTTAATACCTCTGGTATTTACTACTTACCAGTTTAAGAGCTCTTTTCTGTTAATTTTGATGAACAAGACAAAAGCATGTAAATCTCTAACAAAAACAATAAAACCAAAATTTGAAAATAAAAACAAAAACCTATTTTAATTACAACCACAACAAGAAACAAACAGATAACAAACTCTTTAGTTCATGAGTTTAAAGTTTTGCTCTAATGTAATGGTATGTCACACCATGAAAAGCATTACGCATTGTTACATTAGCAAAATAAATATCTATGAAAAAATGTTAGAGTGACTATGGCCTACAATTCGTGACCAGTTATTATTTCTGTCATTCAGGAATACTAAATTTTAAAAGTTATCAATACAAGAGTGTTAGAAAACACTACAAAGTAGAAGAAACGGTGTTATGTGAAAATTATTTTAAAATAAGGCTTTATGTTGCAATAAAGTCTCCAAAAATAACACAAACAAACAACAGGATATCTGATTATGATGTAAAAATAATAACAGAAGGTTAATGCATGTGAAAGGAAAGATATCAAACTTAGTGCTGACAGACAGATATGCATATATCATCAAACTGGAGTAAATGACAGTTCAAGTCCGTTCAAATTTTGTTCTAAAAATATGATATGAAGAAACCACAAAGAAAAGATTTCACCAAGGTGATTTAATGACACCTGGTAATCTTAGTACTGGTTGAAATAAATGAAATGTTGCTTTATCCTTCAGTGTCAGTAAACTTTTATTTTCTCAATTCACAAATCATGCACATCTTTTGGTGCAAATGAAATCACTTTTGTGCGGCTATTATACAGCACTATGTCATCATATACTACAAACTCTTTAAATGCATCAACCACTTTGTGACAATGACAGAGCTTTGGCTAAAATTACTGATATTTTGTTTATAGTTACTACAGATACTCTTACCAGGATCTTAGATACAGATAGGCAATCATTCATAAGCCGAATGGTGTGTGATAATATACAATTACACGGGGATAACATATTTTACCTTCAAATCTGTTTCCTTTATATCAGAGTCTGATTCTGTGCTGCCTCGTCTTGAACCAGATCGTGATCCGGACAATTGTTGTCTAATCTTTAATAATAGAAATGACAGCGGTAGTAAGATTGTAGCAGCTTCAAGATTTTAGATTTTTTTAAAAGATAAAATAAACCATTACAAATTAAACCTGTATGTTCTGAACATTTTGAACAGAAATATATTATTTAAACATTAAACAGTAGCTAATGTCCGGTAATAATAAACCAGACTTTCTCACCAGGCCAAAGCTCTGGCATCTTTACTACCAGACTGCCCTTGCAGTGGTCCATTTGTAATAACTACTGCTTTGTTTCTTCCATGTCTTCACTACTGCAGCATACAAGAAATATTTCAACTGTCAATATACTACAAGAACTGTTACTGTGTAGAACTGCCAGTTCCAAAGTTAAATACATCTTTGTTTTTGTAAAATTTAATGAAAAACAGGTGTGATATCTCACAGTTACCATGCAATATAATTTATGCATTATAATGCTTAACTTATTGTGCAAATCATTAGATCTTCAAGAAGATACACTCTTTTAAATTCTTCTTTCACCTTTCAACTCCAAAAGGAGCATAGGCCTTTATAAAAAAAAACTAATGCCAAGTCTTCCTGTCCCGTGCCATCAGCTCAAAGTCTTTCCACGACGTCTTCATCCCTTCATGTTTGTCTCCATGTGTCTTCCTCTACCTCTCTTACCCTGGGAATTCCAGAACAAGAATTGTCTGGTAATGCTATCAACAGGTTTTCTCAATGTGTTTCCTATCCATTTCTAGCTGATTCTTCTTATTTCTTGTTCCACGTGCACTTGCCTAGTTCTTGTCATTAGTTCCACATTAGTGATTTTGTCATACCACTTCAATCCTTCTATTCTATGCAAGCATTCATTTATGAAAGTACGTAGTTCTTTGGTAGTTGCTTTTGTTGTTCCCCGTGATTCACAGTCATACAATAGGACTGACTTGACATTTAAATTGAAAAGTTCTTATTTGTGCATTGGACCTGATTTCTTTTGATCTCCATGCATTTCCCAATGCACTGAAAGCTCCTCTATCCTTTTTTATTCTTGTTTTGATATCATTGTCTGTCCCTCCAACTGTGTCTGTATTGCTGCTAAGGTATATGCATGTTTCTACATTTTGTAGTGGTGTTTCATCCAGTACAATCTTTTTATTGTTTCCTGCATTTACTCTCATTATCTTAGTTTTCTCTCTGTGTATTATCAGACCCACTTGCTGTGATCTCTCATTAAGTATTTTAATTTTGTCTTTCACCTGATTATGGTCATGGGACAGAAGTGCCAGGTCATCACCAAAATCTAGAATGTCAAGCTGTTTAGTCCACTGGATCCCATTTCTGTTGGTTGAGTTCAATGTTTTCATAACTCAATCTATAGCAATAAGAAGAGAAATAGTGACATGAGTCATCCCTGTTGCACTCCAGTTCTTATCCCAAGGGGTTCTGTAAGTTGTCTTTCATGAAGTACTCTGCATGTCATGTCTTAAGTTTTTTCTATGGAAGAAATAAAGAAAGCCATCAAGCATCTAGGAGATGGAAAAGAAGCTGGTCCAGATGGCATTGCAGCAGAGGCCATCAAAGCAGATATTGACAAGGCTACAGAGATATTTTACGAATTACTGGGTAAAGTCTGGGAGAGGGAAGAAATACCAGCAGAATGAACAGAAGGATATCTGATTAAGTTGCCTAAGGAAAGAGATTTACAAGAGTGCACAAATTACACAGGAATAATGTTACTATCAATGCCATGAAAAATATTAAACAGGATTATCACTGAGAGATTAAAAGAGTCTATAAACAGACAACTTAGAGATGAACAAGCAGGTTTTAAGCATAACAGATCCTGTACAGACCAGATAACCACATTGAGAATAATAGTGGAACAAAGTCTAGAATGGAACTCACCTCTTTACATGGATCTGTGGACTATGACATCTGACAGTGCAGACAGAGAATCAATTTAGAAATTTATGAGGCATTATGGAATCCCCCTGAAGATCATTAACTTAATAAAGAAAGCTCTTTTAAAAACTTGGGCACAATACCTGCCAAAAAGAACTGAAAGAAACAAATTGTTTGGCTTGAATTCCAACTGCAGAAAGACCTTACTAGGTCCTACAAAACATAGAGATTAATAAAAGATTTTACTATTTCATTTTTTGTTTCTCACTTTGTTCTGTCCAATTTTGCCATTAAGCGTCATGGGGACAACAACTTTCATTATTGCACAAGGTGTGTTTCATTGACCAGTGTCATGCCATGTTTCCTCAGGATTTCTCTAACGAGTCTGCTCTTGTCTACTCTGTCAAAGCTAGCTTGCATAGTAATAGCCTCCTCCTGCCATAACTGACTATGGGGATGATACGCCCGTGAGGAGATAGCCCTCACCTTAGATCAATGTCCACTTTTAACAGACACTTCAAAACACTACCTGTGAGAAAATTAATGTTTTAAGTGGACAATTTATGTTGAATATTTTACAATCTTCAGTGCCAGAACATTTTTCAGGGCATAGCAGCTTCTATTATCAGCAATCTTGGTCTGTATTTTTTTAACCCAATCTGCTTCTGCTGTTTTTGTTGTAACAATTCAGTGTTGATATGATCTTCAGAATAAGAAATATCAATGGAAAAAAACTGCTCAAGCCAACATAGTTTTAAAAATCAAAAAGGGAGAAAAGAAAGAAAGAAAAAAAAGAAAAAAAGACAAACCTTGGCAGTAGCATGATCATTTGTGAGTTCATAAATTCTATCTTGCTTTGCTTCTGACTGAAAGAGATACAAAATAATTTTAAAGTTTAAAATTAAGCCTGCATGAATGAAGAAAACACATTACAATCAGCCATTATTTGCTTCTTCTTAATTTCAGACATTCTTATCTGGATACCATACGAAAGGTTATTAAGAAATCTTTGTTATGGTGACAAATAAAATGTAATTAAGACAAAGTTTTTAAAACTGTATATATGTTTGTAAGAGATATGTCCTGACTGTCAAATTAAGAAAGCATGAAGACAATTCCCTAGTGGTTTTAACCAGTAAAATACATTTAAAAAACATTTCAAAGTTTTTAAACATGTAAACTAGAGGACGGAGAAACTAATTTTTCCATTCAGCAAATTTCTTTATTAGCGTATTGACTCATCTTTCCTCTTTAATTAACATATTTAAGTAAGAATCTTACGTATAAGATAAGATATAAGGAAGAAAGATACAATTCCTATCAAATTTGGCTATTTTTATTTATTTAACTGCAAATATTTTTAGAGCATATACCAATGGCAATAAACAGATCATAGTTCTGTGCAAAGCTGAAAAAAAAAAGTTAAAGATAGTTCCATGGCAGACACTGTGGTAGAAGGCAGAAGTGTTACAGAGTTCACCTATGAGGTGGGGGTAACCAGTTCCCGTCCTCTCTGCCTTCCCTAACTCAAGAGAAGAGTCAGGTACCCAATTTTAACAGCCGGGCAGACTATAGCATTGCATCAGCTGGTTTCAAACCGGGTCCCTCTGTCTCAAGAAGCAAGTGCTCTAACCACTCAGCTACTTGCAAAGTTTAAAAACAGGAAATAGTATTCCCACAGAAGATACTACCATAGGATGGTGAAGTGTTACAGACTTCACTATACAAGGTCCATCTTTATGAGGTGGGATAACCAGTTCCTTTCCTCACTGCCTTTACCTTTCTAAACTCAAGAGCAGAGTCGGGTACTCATTTTAACAGCTGAGTAGACTAGAGCGTGAAGCTACCAGGTTTAAATCATAGAACCTGGTAACTTTGCTGCAAGAGGCAAGCGCTATAATCAATCTACAAAAGTACAAAGTTTACGAGCCCACAAACATAAATATGAACATTAGTTAAAATGTAATAATTATGCAGTCCTCACCTCTTTCTGTTGCTTTTCTATTTCCTTCAAACGTATTTCCCTTGCTTCAGCCCTAGAAGCCCTTTTGGCAACAAGTCGAGCTTCAGCCTGCAAACAACCTTAATTTGTTACTATAAACTTTCCCAAATCCTATTCTGAAGTAAAACTATACTGAACCTAACAAACAGCATTAATAAACACATCACAGTCATTTCTTGGTTTAAAAACTAATGTGTGGTCAATGTTTCTCGACATATTTTGAGAAAAAAAATGTTTGACTTTTTACTGTTTACATGGGCACAGCCATGTGAATCCTGGAAACCCACACTGTGGAGCAATAAGCAGTCCACTATGTCCTAAAAAAGCAAGTATTAAATGGTGGTGGGGGAGTGGAAAGGAGAGGAATGGCAACTCTAACCAAAACAAGTGATAGTGAAACCATTACTACCAAAAAATATTCTGTGCTTTAGGGCTGGCTTTCTGCAAGGGGGTCGACTGCTGTGGTGGCCCCCACCCTCCATTTAGAGCACACACAAAAAAGGATGAGAAGAAGATAAGTGGACATAGCAATGAGAAGAAGATAAGTGGACACAGCAATGAGAAGAAGATAAGTGGACACAGCAATGAGAAGAAGATAAGTGGACACAGCAATGCGAAGAAGATAAGTGGACACAGCAATGAGAAGATGATAAGTGGACACAGCAATGAGAAGATGATAAGTGGACACAGCAATGAGAAGAAGATAAGTGGACACAGCAATGAGAAGAAGATAAGTGGACACAGCAATGAGAAGAAGATAAGTGGACACAGCAATGAGAAGAAGATAAGTGGACACAGCAATGAGAAGAAGATAAGTGGACACAGCAATGAGAAGAAGATAAGTGGACACAGCAATGAGAAGATGATAAGTGGACACAGCAATGAGAAGAAGATAAGTGGACACAGCAATTAGCTTTTTATTCTCACAAACTGATGAATCTGTTCAAACAGTTCAATCCAGATAGTTTTTTTTTTAGTACTTAAAATAATTTTTTCCCACCATGTCAAAAAGTGTACTCACATACTATGTGGCACACAAATTCTCTTTTCATACCTGGATTTTCTAGGACCTCATTTGTTTTCTTCTCTTTCCATGAGATACGCCCCATTCTTCTATATATCCCCCTTAGATCACACAAGGAGGATCTCAGCACAGTGCAAAAACTCTGTTGCACTGGCAAGAATTCCAATGTGTGTATACAGAAATCACATTCTATAAACATTTTTGGGGTGAGTATGTTTCCTAATTTTTAAATTTTGTCAGAGCAGTGGCTGTATGGACTAATCTATGATTTCCAACTGCCAAAGAGTTTTTAACATGCGCAACTTGCACACTGGACCTCCTATTTATTCGCTCTTATCTGAGAAGGCTAGGCATTAGATCTCACTACCCATGAGATCAGGGGGAATATGACATCATCAGGACCCACTGGTTCTGAAAAAAACTTCCATTAAATATAATCCTTGTACTGGGAACCTAACCCGGTACCTTAAGAATTAGAGACGAAAGCCATACCTCTTAGCCATTCCAACCTCAACACACAAATATTACAAACTCAAAGGCCTCTGTTGTATCATTTGTCAAGTCTGATGGACTTGTTTAAATAACGAACTGGACTGTTGTAAAATGATTATAGTTAAAAAATAACAAAAAATGGTTCAAGATTCAGTTTTACAAATGAAGAATACGCTACCCTTATTTTTTGAGACAACACTGATTAATCGCCATGCTTAACATTTTCATCAGGCCACACTTTTCATTTGGGAGCCGCGGTAGCATAGTGGTTAGTGCACTGGCTTCCTAGCGCAGTGGTCTATGGTTCGATCCCCAGATGAGGCGGGAATTTTTTAGGCCACAAACGGCTCCTTGGTCAACCCAGCCCCAAATGGGTACCAGAGCAACTCTGGGAAGGTTAAGGCAGCCAGCGTGATGCCGACCACATCACCCCTCGTGTGCCGACGGTCAAGATAATATGGGCCTAATACCATATTCCCAATATGCCTCAATGGGCATGTAACGGGTTCCTTTACCTTTACTTTTACACTTTTCATTCATTCTACTTATTTTACACAAATATAAAAATATACATAAACAAATACCAGTGGAAAAAAAGAGACGAGAAAAGATGCTGGCTTTTGGTAGGACACATTCTGAGGAAACGAGCTTATAGTATTGCAAAGTGAGTCCTTGTTCTCAAAGCCTCACGGTAAAAGGAAATGAGGGAAACCCAACAACATATGAGGAATAGAACTCAAGATAGACAAAAGAAGGAAAATAAGGCAAGGAAAGAGGTTGAATGGATGGCGCAGTACAGGAAGACTTTTCATGGACTGAAGGCCTATGCCCCACTGGGAGCTGATAGGTAAAGAAGAAATTTATTGAACCGGATAACTGGCAACACAGCCAGAAAGCAGAGAAATTGGGGATGGAAAGGACATATGCCTCAGGCATACTGAATATACTCGAGTATAGGTCAATCAGACTATAAGTCGACCCCTAGACTTTAGGACTTAAAAGCTTCCAAAATGAATGACCCGATCAAATGTCGCATGAGTTTTTCGTTGATTCTGAATTCTCGCATTGAACAGTAATTTCCATGGCTTTTTTGCAAATTCTATCACTTTCAGCACCATTTCCCATTTAAAATGCCTGAAATTGCCCACCCGAAAATCTGAATACAGTTGTCGGTCGTTGATAAGTAGCAACGAAATCTCGGTATTTAGCCAGACCTGAGTTATAAATAGATTTCCAGTACATCTAAAGCTTCCATTTTCTGAAATTATTTGTTTAGAGTCGATCAATATATTTTCATTATTTTTTAAAGCTATGGTTTTCTGGACGGTCGAATACTTGCTTTGTGATCTGAGAAGTTTTTTTTTTTTCAGGACGCTAATGGTGCAGCCGAATCAGATGTGGGTACTGAATAAGGGCCTGATTTTAGACTCGTGACAGTGACGAAAGTGAATATAGTGAAAAAAAGTAATGGTGCTGATGATTAATCAAACAATGGAGGCTGGTCAACAATGCATTTTCCAGTTGTGGCTTTGTAGGAATTCATACAGGTATTACAAGATATTTTGATAAAAACATTTAATGAAGCAGCAAGTTTATTTCTGAAGCAAACCAGCATGCGGCGTGGAGGCAACACTGACCAGTGTCATGAATCGCTTCTTTTGTTTTACTTTCTGACTTGACTATAAGTCGGGAGTGTATAAAATGAGAATAAATTTCTATACTTAAGTATAATATGTGGTAATCAGCATAACTAATCATGTATGCATGGAGGCATATCTGGAGTCATCCTTATATGACCACCAGCTATGCACAATACTACAATATATGTACGTGGAAGTGAACCTATGTCTGTGAGACTAATTACATCCTCACTGACTCTTGAAATCATCCACACACTTCCAGGGATTCCCCCTGTGGTGAAACTTGAGAACCCAGCATTGCACACTAAGCTTGGAGAAGTCACTTGAGCCCCAGGCGTAATTCTTTGCTTTGACTTGGTTGACTGCGTGCAGAAGGATCTCACTATGGACCCAGTAATAGGCAGGGGAAGCTGAGAAGTGGCTCTGTGCAGGAAGTGACAATTCCTTGGGACAGCCCAGAACCAGAGTACAGTATTTTAGCTCTGCATAGTTGGAGAGCCCCCTTGGATGGTGGGGAATGCACAGTATGCCACACACTTCTTACTCTACCTTGGGACCAGATTTGACAATCCTTTAAATGCAAACCAAGCTGGAGAAACTGGAACTCATGACTTCAACTCTGCACGTTTTGGAATGGTAGAAAAGCCACAGGAAAAGCTTAGATCTACAGTGTAGATAATACCAAGGAGTCTTCAACTTGGTATTGGCTGCAAAAGAGAAGCTCAGCAGCCTAATTAAACAACAACAAATCATGCCCTCAAGTGAAACCTACAGGGAAAGAGGTGAATGTGAAGGCTATAATGAGCTTGGAGAACTACAGTGCAGCAGGAAAAATATAACCAAGATCTCACTTTCACAGCTAAAGAGTCTTAAACATGTGATGCTGCACTGTAATTCTGTCTTTCAACAGGCCCAATTCTGTTCTTCTATTTTGAGTTTTCACCATTCGTCTTCACTTTGTAACTATATGTGTTTGCCATGTTTCTTCTCATTTTAATATATATCGTATTTGGTATTGTTGTGTAGGTAATTAAATGGGTTCTTTTTATGACGGTAGGTTTATTTCTTACTCCCACCAGTTTTACGTTCTTCCGATTTTCCGTGATTCCGTAGATTTTCGTTGTTTACGGAAATCTCCATTTCATGCACACCTGTATGACGCATCAGAAACGTCACATAACATGATGCCATTTTTGGACACGCGGTCTTCGCGCTGTTTTCAAATCTGATTGGCGTAGGTCGCAAGTATTTTATTCTTCTAGCGTTTCTATTGGTCCGAGTGAAAGCTTAGCATAGACATAGGAGGAAATCCGCGGGGGTTTTTCTCTTGTATATAATGAGTCGGTAAACTGCGGGGAAGTCTCTCTGAAGAAAATAATTGCCTGCCGCGCGACAACGTATTTATCGTCTCCATTGCGGGGAAGAAAAGCGGTAATTGCGGGTCACAGCAAACAGTGGGGGAGCATAATTTGCCAATACAAATTATCCACGGCAAAAGGACATATCTCAGGGGTCAGAGGACTCCGGTTATCGTCAGAAGCAAAAGAAAAATAACCTACGGGCTCTTGCAGGGAAGTACCCATGCTTTAGCGGGAACGGGGGTTATTTATCATAAAAACCCAGAGCTCTTCGCTATTATAGTCTCCGACAACGGCACGTGGCCGGGAGACTGGTATAATTGTATACAGCCAGAAATCAATGCTGTGGTTTCCTCTAAATCCGGAGCGGGTTAAAAGTGGAAAGTTATAGAAGCTATTCAGCAGCAGAGAAGTTTCTACAGTGAACCAAGTACTTCATGCTTGGTACCTGAACATCATCATCATCACCGAATTCAGGAGCAGGTGACAGGGTTACCATACCTGGGTCCTGAAAGTAATGAGAGAAGAGCGTAACGAAGACGCCGCATCATCCGAAGTCGAGTGTTAGAGAGACACTGAGACCAGGAGAGAGAGAGAGAGAGAAGGAGGGAGAGAATAGACAGGACCAGTAGGGTCGGTTTTATTATCCCTTTGACGGATAGACACTGAGCCATTGGTGTAAGCCAAGTCTGTTATTGTAGCATTTCCAGTGGTGTTAGTTAGCGGTGCATATTGCCTAACAAGGTTGAAGTTGTGTAGACGTTCGGTGAGGAAGAGTCAACAGGACCGAGACCACAGAAATATTATTTGTGTTAGAGAGTGGAGGCAAAAGTTGACAACCCCACATAATTAGAGTTGTTTAAATCACTAATCATATTATTGTTCCCCAGCAGGGTGACAGGAGGAGTGAATGGAATTGGGGTTTTTCTAGTGTCTACCAATTTAATTGTTACTTTGTTTTTTTCAGGCCGTGCAACAGTGCACGCTATGTATTTGATTGATGTATGATGAAATTTTATGGTTGATTGTGTAAATAAATATATATACGAGGGGCATCAGAAAGTAATGCACCACATCGTTTTTCTCAGCTAATAATGAAGATAGAAGCATGAAATTTTGCACACTTCAAATATGACATGTGGCAATTGTGTGCACCAAATTGCACTGCAACTGGCCAAATAATACGGCTGCCCTAAACCGTTGAAATGGAGCATGTTAGCAACTTGCGTTATAAACAGCGAATTGTGAAAGAATTTCTCGTTGCAGAGAAGGAAACTGTTGTGAATATTCACAAGCATCTATGTGATGTGTATGGAAGTTTTGCAGTCGACAGGAGTACAGTCAGTCGCTGGGTTCAGAGAATCAAAGATTCAGGAAGTGGAGATACAGAGCTGCTTGATCAGCCGCGCTGTGGACGTCCTGCCACAGCCACTGTGACGACTTGCCCAATCTTCTCTTCATTTTTTTTATTAATTACGAGACGCCATTTTTTATCATCTTCAAAGCATGATCGAAAAGCCTGTAAAGTCTCGGGAAATGTCACTTGCGGATATTCTCCTAGCGTTCAGTGATTTTCTCCTCGAGTCTAATACTATTTTTAGATACGACGTCATTGTTGACCCCTGACCTCGGTAGCGAGAATTTAATTTAAGACAAGACTGCTTAAACTAGATAGAACCAGTTTATGCCACTTTCGGAATCCCCCCACATGACTTTTAACGTTATTGATTGGAGCGTCTATATGAGGCTAAGGTCACATGATGCACGCTTCGGATCACATGTCCAAGCGGAAATGACCCGCTAAAAGTGCGGCAAATCCAGCCATTTTTCACTTGCCCAGGAAACCTCGAGACCGCTAGACTAATCCTGATATCGGCGAATTCACGCATTAAAAGCACTGAAGCCACGTGTCTAAATTGCGGGTTAGCGTCCATCTGAGTAGGTAAGTGAAAATCTCGCTAGAAAATAATATTGTGATGAAATGTGTAGTACCTTATAAAATTGACGCAAAATTGGTATAACTGCGTTTACTTTATTCATATTTTTGTTTTACGATCACATCCAGCCACATGTGATCGGGTATATTTTATGATCCCACGGGATATGTACAACCTGTTCATAAGAATGTTAACGGGAACATATATATTGATTTCTATATTAATTCTTTATATTCAACCGACGTTTAGACTAGCGGAAATTAATATTAACGATAATGTGACAGACCGTGACATATATTCATTATAAATTATATGATGATGCGACCAGACATGAAGTGTGGATAATGTTGTCAGACAATTCTAAAACACTGGTGTCCAATTATTTGTTAAATTCATCATAATTGACATGACGAGTAGACTAGAGGCACAGAACTAGAATACTGTCGCCCGACCTTTCTAGGATAATTTGGTGGGTTTAACTGACATTTATAATAATTCATCGTGTTACCTTGACGATAAAACAGTACTAAAAGAATTATAATACTGCCACTGGGGAGAGAAATATAATAAAGGACAGAAAGGAGAAACTTGAATTCAAGATTAGGCTCTAGACAAATGATGTTAGAGACTAAAATCTGAGATGACTGGCAGACGGACGGCTTAGGGAAAGACTGCTTTCTAAAGCTCGAAAATTAATGAAGCCGTCGTATTTGTCTTTAGTCTATGGTGGAGCCTTGCACGACAGTCCAATCGCAGAGCAGAATACGGAGTCGAGCACAGAGAAGGCAAATCCGAACCATTCAAGACCTACCTGGGGCAACGTCAGAAGGAGACCGGAGAACTAACCACGCTTCACTATCAGCCAGGGGCTGAAAAGATAAGTTCCACGAAAAAGGGAACTCACCATATCAATGCCATATTTTTGTCATCCATGATGAAAAACACTTGAATTGTGAGACACATATTACATACAGCAGACACTAATTCCATCGACAATACTATCATTCACCATCTATTCGTTTTAATTGCAATAAACCAATTGGGTGTATATAATGTACCCCATGCTTTGTTCCTTCTATTAGATGTTGAATATTGTCTGATGTTTATCTTCCTTTATAAGGGAGGGGGGGCTTGTAAAATATAATATAATTTAAAGAATACCAATAATAGATAACTGAGAAGGGGACGACGGTAGCGAGAGACCAAATATCTCCTTACAACCTTTTCCAGACCTGTCTAGTTAGGAGAATTTACCCTCTTTGTCTCCCTTCAGTGGTGGAAAACCCAGCAGGAATTCCTTGAGTCAAATCTTCCACATTCAGATCTATTATTTCCTCTAAATAATTCTTATCCTTCAAACGCTACGTGACACTGGGGTCTCAGTCCGGGATTTGAACTTATGTAATTTATCATACCTCTGGGATAGTATCATTCATTCAGTCATTACAGTATACCATTTTAACACATGTATTTTCATACAGTGAGCTCTAGAAAGACAGAAAACATTTTTTCTAGAATTTCAGGCATTGATTGGTGAATCCCTTTATATATGTTGTATTTAATTAAGTTAGTTCATGATTTTGTATTTCATTGAATTACAGACCTTAAGCCTCCATAACTGTAGTAATTTCATTCTACAGCAGTCTGATAATTAGTAAGTTTTTGCTTGTTGTTAGAAATACTATTGGAAGGTAGCACTAGTTTACTCAGTGTGGACTATAACAGCAAAAGATGGCTGAAATAGTTAAGCTTAAGGCAGCACTAGGGGAGGCCGGTCGAGATATAGGTTATAGTGGGGTGGACCTTGCGAATTATGTCAGTGTCGAGACTGATAAGTATTACGCTCGAGAAACAGCAAAAGCTGAAAGAGAAGAGCGAATAAAGTTAGCAGAAATAGATGAGAGGATAAAAGCTGTAGACGCTAGGGAAAGAAGCGAGAGAGTTGAACCGGTAGCCGGTGCGACAGCATCTACCTCCTCAGGCAACCTATCACCACGGTCAGATGATATGCCCTCCTTGCACGCAGGGGGCACAGGACCTTTGCCATCCTCACTCATGTCAAACTTGGGACCATTGACGTTTCCATTCGAAGCTTTCTCGGAACAAGCTGACTCGATCGATGTGTATTTGGACAAATTTGAGAAGTTTGCCACCACGTTTGGTTTGGAGAAGAGCAAGTAGAACCTGAAACTGTCACAAGGGCTTAGAGGAACTGCTTATGACGTGTATAGCAAGCTTCCTCCAGGTTTACAGGATGACTACAAGACTACTCAGAGATCAGCTTTCCAGCCTCAGAAGCGGGGAGAAAAGTGGTGTAAGACGTGTAAAATGAGCAACCACAATACTGCCGAGTGCAGAAGGAAAAACCCTCCACATCAGGTTGCATGTTTGCAGGTGAGGGCTGTTGACAGGAAGGAACTGACAGTGGGTCAGAATAGCCTCCATCACCCACCTATACAGGAGACAGTGACCGTGAATGGCAAACAAGTCATCGGGATGTATGACACAAGTTTGTCCTATGACGTGGTCGTTTCTTCATCTCTGGTGCACCCCGAACAACTCACCACAGAAACAGTGGATATCCAGGGGCCACTCAAGGGAGCATTACCCTTAAATTTGCTGATAGCAAAGATTCAGGTCAGTTGTCGCTATGTGGAAGGGGAAATCAATGCTGCAGTTTTAGAGGATCCTTTCTACCCCCTGATGTTAGGGCGTAGATATGTCTTTTTAGGAGAACCAGTAAAGCCTGTGGTTATGGCTGCCGTCCAGACCAGGTCTGACTCCAAATGCATAGAGAGGGACTCTAAATTAGAAATTCATCCGAATAAGATGAAAAGGGCTCAAGCAGCTGATAGCACATTGGGGCCTTGCTTTGGCAAATTGAAAAACTCACATAACCCTTGAAGAAAGGGTGACTTTTATATGGAACATGGACTCTTGCACAGGAAAGCTGGCAGAGGGCTAAAAAGTCATGGACAGATTGTGGTGCCATCCATATATAGAAATAAAGTTATGGAATGGGGGCACGGTGCTACTTTGAGTGAACACCTGGGTAATGGTGCCACAAATCAAAGGATAGCCACCCGTTATTATTGGCCCGGCATCATGGAAGACATAGCTTGATATGTGAAGTCCTGTTCAGATTGTAACCAGGTAACCTCAACAAATAGGGTAGACCAGTTACAGGACCTAGGAAAGCATTGCTGCAGACGTAGGCATCCAAAGAAAACCAGGAAGAAAACCAGAATACTTACCTGGGAAGAACGTAGGGGCAGATTTTCTGAGTAAACACCCTTATGCAAACGAGGAGAAATAGGAGAGAATATTGAGGATGAAGGTGAAATGAGAAGCGGTAAAAGAAGAGGAAGACAGGACCAGTGGAGTTGGACGGAACGTCAAACTTGAGGAGGGGCTTGTGTGACGACTTGCCCAATCTTCTCTTCATTTTTTTTATTAATTACGAGACGCCATTTTTTATCATCTTCAAAGCATGATCGAAAAGCCCGTAAAGTCCCGGGAAATGTCACTTGCGGATATTCTCCTAGCGTTCAGTGATTTTCTCGAGTCTAATACTATTTTTAGATACGACGTCATTGTTGACCCCTGACCTCGGTAGCGAGAAACCCGCTTTAATTTAAGACAAGACTGCTTAAACTAGATAGAACCAGTTTATGCCACTTTCGGAACCCCCTCACGTGACTTTTAACGTTATTGATTGGAGCGTCTATATGAGGCTAAGGTCACATGATGCACGCTTCAGATCACGTGTCCAAGCGGAAATGACCCGCTAAAAGTACGGCAAATCCAGCCATTTTTCACTTGCCCAGGAAACCTCGAGACCGCTAGACTAATCCTGATATCGGCGAATTCACGCATTAAAAGCACTGAAGCCACGTGTCTAAATTGCGGGTTAGCGTCCATCTGAGTAGGTAAGTGAAAATCTCGCTAGAAAATAATATTGTGATGAAATGTGTAGTACCTTATAAAATTGACGCAAAATTGGTATAACTGCGTTTACTTTATTCATATTTTTGTTTTACGATCACATCCAGCCACATGTGATCGGGTATATTTTATGATCCCACGGGATATGTACAACCTGTTCATAAGAATGTTAACGGGAACATATATATTGATTTCTATATTAATTCTTTATATTCAACCGACGTTTAGACTAGCGGAAATTAATATTAACGATAATGTGACAGACCGTGACATATATTCATTATAAATTATATGACGATGCGACCAGACATGAAGTGTGGATAATGTTGTCAGACAATTCTAAAACACTGTTGTCCAATTATTTGTTAAATTCATCATAATTGACATGACGAGTAGACTAGAGGCACAGAACTAGAATACTGTCGCCCGACCTTTCTAGGATAATTTGGTGGGTTTAACTGACATTTATAATAATTCATCGTGTTACCTTGACGATAAAACAGTACTAACAGAATTATAATACTGCCAATGATGTTTATCTTCCTTTATAAGGGAGGGGGGGCTCGTAAAATATAATATAATTTAAAGAATACCAATAATAGATACTGCCATCAATGGTACCTATACCTTGTAGCGGTATGGCAGCTTGTGTACCCTGACAATCCCCAGAGCTATGCCAGTGGGAGTTTTACTCCTGGTAGGTTCAACCATGCTGGACTGGTCTGCGTGGGTAGGGGTCAGACAAAAGCTGGTACCCTGGTCCTCCAGGTTGGGGGTTTTAGCACAGGGCCGACACCCCTGTCTGTGTAAAAAATCACACACGTTACGGAAACAGCAATAAATGGAAATACTTTGATGCGGGACGGACATCCGGAGTCTCAGGCTCGTATGACTGACAGTGGTGAAAGCCGAAAGGAAGCCACTGGCATGAAAACGGATGCCCAGACCGCAAAACACGAAACCAGAATTGGTTTTTGGAATGTCAGAACTATGAACGAGGCAGGAAAGCTGAGACAGATTACAGCAGAGATGAGGAACTACAAACTACATATCCTGGGAATAAGCGAGAGCAGATGGACAGGGATGGGGAGAATAAAAACAGCTACAGGGGAAACAGTACTTTATTCTGGTAGAGAGGACGGTCAGCACAACGAAGGTGTAGCCATTATCCTTAAGAAAGGAATGGAAAGATCTCTACTGGAATGGAAACCCATTAACAACAGACTAATAAGAGCAAGACTGAGAGGGAGATTCACCAACACCACAATTATACAATGTTATGCACCAACAAATGACAGCGACGAAGAGATTAAGGACGAGTTCTATCAACAGGTACAAAAGGAAATGGAAACTGTACCCAGGTACGATCTTATTATAGTAATGGGAGACCTAAATGCGAAAGTTGGAACACACAATAATTATAACGAAAGAGTAATGGGGAAATGCGGCAGTGGAACAGTAAATGAGAATGGGGACAAATTAATAAGCTTCTGCAGTATTAACAACCTGGTCATCGGAGGAACACTTTTTCAACACAAAGAAGTGCACAAGTTAACATGGGAATCACCAAACGGACGAGACAAAAACCAGATAGATCACATAATGATCAATGGCAGATGGAGACATGCACTACAAGACGTGAAAGTAAGAAGAGGCGCAGATGTGGGAAGTGATCATCACCTAGTAGTAGCAAGACTGAAGGTGAAACTCAGAGCTGCTGGACCAGTTGCAGTCAAACAGAAAAGATACAACATCACGAAACTTAAGGACCCCCTCACCAGAAAAGCGTTTGTGGTCGACGTAAAGAGACGATATCTGATTACCAAAAGCCAGGAAAGAACAGAGACCGATGATGTGGACCAGAAATTCAACACCATCTCAACAATATATAAAGAAAGCAGCAAGTCATGCTTGGGATTCCAGGAAAGAAAGAGCCAAGACTGGATAACACCAGAAACGCTAAACACCATAGCGAAGAGAAAGGAAATGAAAAGGAAGAAAACAGAAGCTAAGTCTCCCAGGTTAAAGGCAATATATAGTGAACAGTACAGTCAGCTGGACAAGGAAGTAAAACGTCAAACCCGTGCTAACAAAAGGACATTTCTGGATGACCTTGCAAGACAGGCAGAAGAGGCAGCACTGAGAAATGAACAAAGCACAGTTTATAAAATAACTAAAGCTATCAGTGGAAAACGAGGTGCAAACAACATAACGTTAGTAAGAGACAAGCAAGGAAATCTCATCACCACAGCACAGGGGCAGGAAACAAGGTGGGCAGAGCACTTCAGAGAAACACTGAATAAGGAACCACCAGAGACTCAGCTGAATGTTCCTGAGGCTGAAAGTGACTTAGACGTAAATACAGACATTCCACGAAAAGAAGAAATTATCACAGCTATCAAAGGGCTAAAAAAAAAAAAATGGAAAAGCGCCTGGTCACGACAATCTGAATGCTGAGCTATTCAAGACAGACCCTGAACTAGCAGCAGAACTATTAGAACCACTATTTGCACAAGTCTGGGAAACTGAGACAACACCAACAGAGTGGAGTAAAGGAACAATTGTCAAATTGCCCAAGAAGGGCGACCTTGCAGACTGCAAAAACTGGAGAGGAATTACCCTCCTCTCAGTTCCCAGCAAAATACTATGCAGGATAATCATCCAGAGAATTTCAAAAGCAGTTGACCATAAACTGAGGAAAGAACAAGCGGGCTTCAGAAAGAACAGAAGATGTGCAGATCATATATTTGCCCTCAGGAACATTATAGAGCAGTGCTCAGAATGGCAGAGACAGCTGTACATTAACTTTGTTGATTTTGAAAAGGCTTTCGACAGCATACACAGGGACAGCCTATGGAAAATTCTGAGGGCTTATGGAATTCCCAGCCGCATTGTTTCCATTATAAAAAGCCTCTATTCTAACTTTACGTGCAGTGTTGGATCGAGTAATGTAACTTTCGAAGTGAAAACAGGAGTACGACAGGGATGCCCCTTATCAACAACATTATTTTTGACAGTCATAGATTGGGTGATGCGCCAGACAACAGAGGGCAGTCCAAGGGGAATTAGATGGACAACGTTTTCTACACTGGAAGATTTGGAATATGCAGATGACATTGCACTGCTCGCGCATTCACACCAACACATTCAAGACAAAACTGATAGACTGAATAAGTATGGCCAGCAGGTTGGCCTGAACATCAATCTGAAGAAGACAGAGGTCATGACACTAAATGTGGGCAATCCTGAGCCAATAACAGTAAGGAACCAGAAGTTAGAACAGACAGACACATTTACTTACCTAGGAAGCCTAGTAACACCTGACGGCGGAACAAGCAAGGACATTAACAACAGAATGAATAAAGCGAGAACAGCCTTTGCTATTCTCAACAACATTTGGAAGTCTTCCCAGTACAGCACAAACACCAAATTAAGACTGTATGAGAGCTGCGTACTTTCTGTGCTTCTCTATGGTGCGGAATGTTGGAGAGTAACAGAGAAGGAAATGTCGAAACTGTCCTCCTTCCACACAATCTGCCTAAGGAAAATTCTCCGAATCTTTTGGCCAAACACCATCAGCAACCAAGAACTACTTATTCGGAGTAACCAGGAGGACATGCACACCATCATAGCTGGCAGACGCTGGAGTTGGGTTGGCCATGTCCTCAGAAGGGACCCTGATACCATCGCAAGAACAGCTATGCTATGGACCCCCGAGGGAAAGCGAAAGAGAGGCCGACCAAAAACAACTTGGCGGAGAACTGTGGAAGCTGAGATGCAAAGAATGAACCACAGTTGGGGCACTGTACGAAGGATGGCCGCCGACCGAGCAAAGTGGAATCAATTTGTTGCTGCCCTACAAGACGCCACCAGGCGTGATGGCCGCTGACTGCTTTGACGGTTGGCGGTTATGGATCAAAGAAGAAGAAGAATAATAGATAACGACGGTAGCGAGAGACCAAATATCTCCTTACAACCTTTTCCAGACCTGTCTAGTTAGGAGAATTTACCCTCTTTGTCTCCCTTCAGTGGTGGAAAACCCAGCAGGAATTCCTTGAGCCAAATCTTCCACATTCAGATCTATTATTTCCTCTAAATAATTCTTATCCTTCAAACGCTACGTGACAGCCACCAACGCAGAAATGTTGAAATGCGCCGATGGCATTATTCTTACTGATAGGCAAATCACTACTCAACAATTGGCCTTACAGCTGTCAGTCAGCATTGGTAGTGCAAGTGCAGTTATAAAAACTCTCGGATTTTCTAAGGTTTGCGCAAGATGGGTTCCACGAAGTCTCACAAATGACCACCGATTGCAAAGGAAAGCAATTTCTTCTGAATTGTTGGAGCGTTTCAATGCCGATGGAGAGAACTGTTTGGCTAAGATCCTTACAGGTGACGAAACCTGGGCACATCATTTTGAAACAGAGACAAAAAGACAGTCAATGGAGTGGCATCATCCACAATCACCAAGAAGAAAGAAATTCAAGACAATTCCTTCAGCTGGAAAGGTCATGATCACTGTCTTTTGGGACACACTGAAGGTGTGATTCTTGTGGACATTATGCCAAGAGGAGAGACAATCAATTCACAAGCTTACATTAAGACATTGAAAAAACTCAATCAACGTTTTCGCAGAGTTCGGCCGCACAAGAATCCAGCAGACCTGCTTCTCCTTCACGACAATGCGCGACCTCACACAAGTCTGGCAAAACGGGAAGCAATCACCAAATTGGGTTGGACTGTACTACCCCATCCACCCTATAGTCCCAATTTGGCACCCTCTGATTTTCATCTATTTGGTTCACTTAAAGATGCACTCCGTGGGACAAGGTTTGAAGATGATGAAGGGGTGATTCATGCAGCGAAGAATATGGCTACATGATCAAGACAAAATCTGGTACGGGCTAGGAATACATGCATTTGTTTCGCGCTGGCATAAAGCCGTACAAGTTGATGGGGATTATGTTGAATAATACCGATGTTTACATGACATATCCATGGATATTGTGTATAAATTTCATGCTTTTTGAATAAACAGCTCCTGAGAAAAACGATGTGGTGCATTACTTTCTGAACGCCCCTCGTATATACTGTATACTGGATCAGCTTCTACACTTTACTATACTTACTCTATGTTGTCTGTATAGAGGTGTCTGTGGTCGTTTTATACACCTTATCTCCTTGTGTTTAAAGGTAGTTAGAGGGGGGTGATTCTATAGCTTTCTCTGTTGTCATGAAGTGGCAAGGGGAGAGTCAAATCCTGGTTCTAGCCCTTGAGCCAATAGTCTCATCTGTCCACAGGCATGTCAATTTTCATCTAAATTCTATCTTCTCAGACTTTCTCATACTAGGGTCTTGCTTCCATTCAGGCAAACTCTATAAACTTAAATCCACTTCATGACAAAACATAAATCAGTAAATGGAGCCTTATGTTTCATGGGGAAAAAAAAATATCAGATGAAGATTGAACTGTAAATTAGGGGGAACACATCCAATTTGTCCCAAATAGCTTTTAATAGTTTCGCAGATCAAATCATTTAAGTTGGTACGCCCTAAAGTAAGGATCTGGAAACGCAGTATTACCAGAAGTTGGTACTTTGGTGTGGTTTTTTTTTTCAACATATAACCTCAATCTGTTTTGCACATTTATTTTTTCTTCCAAAAATAAGTTTTTGCATGGGAGGAGGGGAGGGGGGAGAAACTGGGGATCCTAACATTAACATGGTAATCATAACGCTGTATCACGAGATGTAATTGCAGACAAAAAAAGATTGTGCATGCACAAAACCGACTTTGGCTACACTAATATGGTAACTGTAATGCTGTACTGCAAACTGTAATTGCAGACAAAAATGAGCATGCATGTGCAAAACTGATCTAGGCTACATGAATCAGATAACCTAATACTGTATCACTAGTTATAATTGCACTTTAAAACAAAAAAAAGAAATACTTCGCATACAGAAAGCCAATTTCGACTATGTATCATGTATTGATAATTATTTGGGAGAAATAGGACATGTCCCCACTAATTTGCGGTTCAGCAGATGATGGATGTTAGATAGGAAATGGGACCCAAAGACGCAGCAATAGAGAATGCAGTCAGCGACTGGTAGCTTGACTGCTTGCGTCAGGGTCAGCGAACCAGAGCTGACCAAGACCCTACTCCACCTCCACGTGGTGGTCCTGGAAACAGGCTGCATCACAGCAGTCTGGCTGAGAGAGTAGGAATTGAAGAGGGACGGCAAAACCGGTCCCAAAAAATGCCATGCTGAAGTCGGATGTGCCTGCCGAAAGGCACAGATATAGCAGCTCTGCTGTAAACAGACACAACGCAACCAACATCCTTTTCAGGACGAACAAGGAAGAAGAAGAAGATAGGAAATGAAATGATAACAAAGATTATTGATCATTTTAATTTTGTTAGCACTGGTCAGTGGAAATGAAGAACAATGAGGCATTTGTCCAATTTTGCCCAAATGTCTTTTATTTCGGGATCATTCGGGGGGGGGGGGGGGGGGGGGGGGGGGGGGGGGGGGGGGGGGGGGGGGGGGGGGGGGGGGGGGGGGGGGGGGGGGGGGGGGGGGGGGGGGGGGGGGGGGGGGGGGGGGGGGGGGGGGGGGGGGGGGGCTGGGTGGGTCCTTAAACCTAACCCTTAGTAGGCCTACTGTGTCTCTAAATTCTTTTTTTTTTAAAGGCTGAATCAATGTCAGTGACTTAACTGGTCACCGAATTTATAGAGATTTGGTCAAAATTGGACACACATCCCACTGTTCTTCATTTCTACCCATCGGTCTTTTAATAATGGCCTCTAGGGCCTAAATAAGTTATGGCTTTTTTTCACTTTCAGAATAAGCAAGACAGAAGAGAGACTGCTTCTTTATATTCATACATATAAACCTGCTTTATATTTTTAAATTTAAAAAATGCTTAACTCACAAATACAATATTAATAACAGTATTGCAGGTTTTGTCAAGAAAGAACCCCCTCCCCCTTATTTTTTTCCTAGTTACACACCAATGAGCACTTGTAAATTTACATTTTTATCAACAAAATCACGTGTTTACACTTACTTCTTTAGATATCATATTTAAGGCCTGGTCTTCAGCTGAGTACTGCCGAGTATTGTTCGACATGTTGCTACGACGGCGTCCTGATGATTGAGAACTCATTTTTCTATCAGGTCAAGATCAAGACAGAATGTTGAGTCTCCTGTCACACTCCTCACAGTTCTAAACGACAAAACTGGGGTCGGGGTTCTACTTCAATCAGTTTATTTACTCATATGGATGTGGTATTTGTAATATTTCCTATTACTGCAATACGAAAGTTAAGACTTTTCTGTACTTAATAACACACTTTGGGTTACATTGGTAAAACAACACTTCGTTCTTGGTCACTGTGATACAAATGCGTTGTGAAAAACGGCTTCATTGTTATAAATGTAAGGCTCACTGGAACGCTGCAGATTAAGAAATTTAACAACTTTCTAAAGCATATTAGTCTCTTTAAAAACACAGTTGATAGATTCGAAATGCGATTAACTATCAGGCGAAAAATCCTAACATTTTGTTAGCATGCTAGACACACAACTTCCAGGAAGAGCTTCTGCTAGGCATCCATGTTTTGGAGGCGCCGATAACGCCCGGATGTTCATAATTACGTATGGCTTAAGTATATCCTTTGCATTCCGTTTGGGTGTAGTTTAAGTCAGCAAAATTGAACAATAAAAGAAATAAAGGATGACACATAGAACAATAAATTTAGCCCAGCTGAAGTTATTATAAATCGAAGGCGTGAAATTAAATTATAAACCCACATACGCCAGCTTTTACCCCATCCTTTTCCCCCTAATTTAATACCAAACAATAAGCAACATACAAAAAATATGACGAATCTACTTTTGTTTTTTAGGGGATGGGGGGAACCATAGACTCGTGCGCGGACAACCAATAACAAATGTTATTTACCCTGCGTACAATGAATGACAAGGAGTGATGACACAAGAAAATAGCGGCAAGTAAACATTCTGTCAAATTATGAACACTATCCTAATTATACCCCATCAGGAGTTGATCATGATCTTTTATATTTGGACTTGAACCATAATATAACCGATGACTGTTGCGTCTAGGTTGAACGGGATGCTCCTCGTCAAAACAAAGCAAAACTCCTATTTAAAAAAGGACAGCTTTCTCAGTCAACCGGTTTTAAGATTATAAAAGTTCTTCTTCTTCGTACACTCTCAGACGTCCACTTGCATGTTCTCAAAGAAAGCAGTAGTCAGTTTGAGGCTAGTTGAATCCCCGTAAAGCTTTTCCACGAAAGGAGCTGGCGTCGTCCATATGCGCTTTCTCTGTACCGCATATAAGGGGCAACTTTTAAGCAGATGTTCAGCAGTCATTTTATCAGTGCCACAGTTACACTGATCGGTAGTTCCTATCTTCAGCTTGTTGAATAGATGGTATCTCAATCTGTTGTGGCCAGTGCGGAGTCTGAAGATTACCACTTGTTCTCTTCTGTTGAGCTGGTAGTAAGAATCATTCTGTGTGTGACCTGGATGTTCTACATTCCATTTGTTTTTGTATCTGATTCTGATAAAACTCTTTGCCTCCTCGAAAGTTATGCTTGCATCAGGCTGAGGTAGATGTGAACCTTCTTTTGCCATTCTGTCAGCCTCTTCATTGCCGGTGATGTTACAATGAGATGGAATCCATTGGATCACAACACTTTTGAATCGTAGACAAAGTTTGTGGAGCACTATTCTATGGTCATCCAGGTCTGTATTATTTTGGCTTTTCAACGTTGCAATTACTGACTGTGCGTCAGTAAAGAAAGCAACTTGTCTCTCTGTGCTTTCTTCTGACAATATAACCTCTGCTGCAGTTTTCAAGGCCTCTGTTTCTGCTCTGAAGTTACTTGAGAATTGTCCTGTTGCAACTGACAGCCTTTTTTCTGCTTACTTACTTAGTCGTTCCCCTTCTACCGTGAGGTGTAGAGGTTTGGAAGAGAGAGCGCCAGACTATTCTATCAGCTGTCTTCTTCCTGGCCTGGTTCCATTCTAATCCTCGGTCCTTCAAAGATTGTCTAATGTTGTTCTCCCAGCGGACTCTGGGTCGTCCTGGAGGTCTGGATCCCTGGCTCTTTGTTTCCCATGCTTGTCGTGGTAGCCGATCTTCTCCCATTCTGCAGACATGGCCAAACCATCTTAGTTGGGACTGTTCTATTTGGGTCTGCAGCGAGTGGGATTTTAGGCCTTGACGTATCGTCTGGTTGCGGACCATGTCTCTTCTTGTTACTTCAACCACCTTCCTCAGATACCTCATTTCTGAGGTTTGGATCTGGCTTTTGTGGGTTGTAGTCATTGCCCATGACTCGCATCCATATGTCAAGACTGGGACATAGGTGGAGCGGTATACAGCCATCTTCGTTTTCTTACCAACCTCTTTCTTGCTGAGGAATCCTCGATTTATGGCCTGATAAAGTCTCACAGCCGCTGCTTTTCGAGTGGCCAACTCTTCTTTGATGCCCCCCTTTTGGTCTATAATAGCTCCGAGATATTTAAAGTGGTCGACCTGCTCCAGGACCTGTTCTCCCAACTTAATCTGATGTTTTCTTTCTTCTCGTGATATCACCATGGATTTTGTTTTAGAGCTGCTTATGACCATCCCTCTCTTCTCCAGCTCTTGCAGGTTGGATTGGAGTTGTGTCTCTGATTTAGCAATCAGGACAACATCATCAGCAAATGCTAGCTCTGAAATACAGACCTGTCTCATCTTCCAGTACCCCACTGAATACTTTCTTGTTCTCTCCTTACATGCCTTGATGACATCGTCCATGAGGAGTATGAAAAGATAAGGTGACAGGATATCGCCTTGTCTTACACCAGTGGTGGTCCTGAACTCTTCTGACTTATAGTTTGCTGTCCTCACATAATTTCTGCAAGACTTGTAGAAGCTCTGTATAGCATGAATCAGAGGTGCTGGAATGTTCTTCCTTGCCAAACAGTCCCAAAGTTTGCTCCAGGGGACCCTGTCAAACGCCTTTTCCAGATCTATGAAACAAAGATGGATCTCACTCTTGTACTCAAGGGCCTTTTCACTCAGCTGTCTGAGTGTGAAGATTAGGTCTTGAGTACTTCGGTTTGCTCGGAATCCGCACTGGGCTTCACCCAATTGTGGCTCAGCTAGGCATCGGAGTCTCTGCTCTAGGATTCTAGAGTAGATTTTACCAGCGACTCTGAGAAGGGATATGCCTCTGTGGTTTCCACATTGTCGATTGTCACCCTTTTTGAAAATCGGTGTTATGATGGCAATCTCCCAATCCTTTGGTCCTTTTTTCTGCACCAGTGCTTAAGGTCAGAAAGACACCCCCACCTCCATTTTCTGTTGCATTTGTTGCTGATCCATCTGTGTATGCATGGGTCCAGGTGTTGCGTGGGTAATGTTTTTCTATGGGAATGCGCACTTGTGGCAATAGCCCTGAGCTGCTTATTTTTTCCTGGTGTTTCTTTCGGTGTGCTCTTTTCTTTTCTACTTGTTGTTAAAGTTTCTTTTCGCCGAATCTGAGGTGGCGCCGTAGTGAGCATCACCACTTGGTGCTACTGGTAGCTTCCTCCTCCCAGGTTATGGGTTTATGTTCAGTGCCTTCATGTCTTTCTAGCACACATCTTTGAAACTCAGCTATGGTCGTCCGGCTGTTCTTTTGTCATCTGCCAGTTGTCCATAAAAGATATCTTTAGGGATGTGATCATCTTTTGTCGCCATGGATTTTCTATCTGTTGCAGTTTGGTTCTTTTTTCTTTCAATTCCAGGAATGTTTTCTATCATTTCAGGGAAACGATTTTGTTTCCAAACTGGAAGCTTGTGTTCAGTGTAGATGGGTTTAATAGTGGATATTTCATTTATGGAACCTGCTTTAATCTGTGGTTTGGTTGATTCTACAAAGTTTTTTCGTTTGAGTTTGCCTTCTAAGAGCATTCATTCTATGGCACATTGGGTGGTTTGTTAGTCTTTTGAATTTTTCGGCCTGTTGCTGAGCTCTGCGGTCTCTTCTATCCTCCATTGGCTGGAGGCATGTAATCTTTACGAGTTCTTTTATAGGTGTTGACTTCATGCCTCCCGTTATAATTCTCGTTGCTTGATTTTGGAGTCTGCTAATTTTATCGAAGTTTGTCTTAGCTGCTGTTGCCCGTGCTGCTATGCCATATTCAATGACTGGCCTCATTCGCCCTGTGTACAACGTCTTCAGCACTCTCTCATCTGCACCCCAAGTTGTTCGAGCAAGTTTTTTTTTTCATAATTGCCATTCTTTGCCTTGCTCTCATTCGATTTCTGTCAACTTTAATCATTCTGACGTCGATATATCAATACCCCAGGGCGTGAAATGTATGAAAATAATTAAACCAAAGGTTGAAATTAGACGGGCAAGACGACAACATAGCTTATCAAGTACATGTTTCCCGATAGTCCCGGTTTTCCAGGGACTACTAAGCTTTTTCATGGGCAGTTCTGCTATTCAACAGTGAGCACAGTAAATTTTGCGCAAAAAAAAATTATTTTTCCTTGTTTTTTTGTTTTTTAAGTAAAGTTGTACATAAAATAAAGAACAGAATTGTGAAACTTATACTTCTAGAAAATTGGTTACATGTAAATTAGAATCCTTAAATGTGAACTTACTTACTTAGTCGTTCCCCTTCTACCGTGAGGTGTAGAGGTTTGGAAGAGAGAGCGCCAGACTATCCTATCGGCTGTCTTCATCCTGGCCTGGTTCCATTCTAGTCCTCGATCCTTCAAAGATTGTCTAATGTTGTCCTCCCAGCGGACTCTGGGTCGTCCTCGGGGTCTGGATCCTTGGCTCTTTGTTTCCCATGCTTGTCATGGTATCCGATCTTCTCCCATTCTGCAGACATGGCCAAACCATCTTAATTGGGACTGTTCTACTTGGGTCTGCAGGGGGTAGGATTTAAGGCCTTGACGTATCGTCTGGTTGCGTACCATGTCTCTTCTTGTTACTTCAACCACCTTCCTCAGATACCTCATTTCTGAGGTTTGAATCTGGCTTTTATGGGTTGTAGTCATTGCCCATGACTCGCATCCATATGTCAAGACTGGGACATAGGTGGAGCGGTATACAGCCATCTTCGTTTTCTTACCAACCTCTCTCTTGCTGAGGAATCCTCGATTTATGGCCTGAAAAAGTCTCCCAGCTGCTGCTTTTCGAGTGGCCAACTCTTCTTTGATGCCTCCCTTTTGGTCTATAATAGCTCCGAGGTATTTAAAGTGGTCGAC
Source organism: Oreohelix idahoensis (assembly GCA_024509875.1). Lineage (NCBI taxonomy): Eukaryota > Metazoa > Mollusca > Gastropoda > Stylommatophora > Oreohelicidae > Oreohelix > Oreohelix idahoensis. The sequence continues at coordinate 285,126 of JAMPIV010013021.1, read as the reverse complement.
CTGCTCCAGGACCTGTTCTCCCAGCTTAATCTGATGTTTTCTTTCTTCTCGTGATATCACCATGGATTTTGTTTTAGAGCTGCTTATGACCATCCCTCTCTTCTCCAGCTCTTCCTTCCAGACTTGCAGGTTGGATTGGAGATGTGCCTCTGATTTAGCAGTCAGGGCAACATCATCAGCAAATGCCAGCTCCGAAATATAGACCTGTCTCATCTTCCAGTACCCCACTGAATACTTTCTTGTTCTCTCCTTACATGCCTTGATGACATCGTCCATAAGGAGTATGAAGAGGTAAGGTGATAGGATATCGCCTTGTCTTACACCAGTGGTGGTCCTGAACTCTTCCGACTTATGGTTTGCTGTCCTCACATAATTTCTGCAAGACTTGTAGAAGCTCTGTATAGCATGAATCAGAGGTGCTGGAATATTCTTCCTTGCCAAACAGCTTAAATGTGGACATCATGCTCAAATGGGCAGAGATTCTTTTCTGCTTTTGTTTGACAGTATCTTGCTCAAATGCTCTAGCGCAGGGCCCTCACCTTATTTGCACTGCGGGTACATTTTAGATTTGTGAAAAGGGTGGTTGACACTAACCTGATATCACGACTTACTTGTAAAAAAAAGAGTTATTTTTACAACAAAATATTGTTATTCTTCATCAGAATCGAAATCAATAGCACTACGTGCAAACACATAGGTGCTCAATCTTCCTCAGCTAATGTCGAATGAATGAATGCTAATGGTTCCATTTGCGCGTTAGTTGCATACACGCCGGATGAATCCTTTCACAAGTAAATCTCTGCAGGTCTTACGTTTAATGCCAAATTCCAGCAATCTAAGCCTTAATGATTCATTGATTTGCAGTGTCATTCTCTGATAGGCGATAATTAACTGCCCTTAGTATCTCTCCCCTATCCATGTCCAATGCACTTTCTATGGGTGCTCTTGAATCTAGTCTTTCTTGTTAATAAAGTTTCAGACAGCCACATTAAGGCTGCAGCAACTGCCTCTTCCTCCAATCTCATGCTGGAGGTTGTAACCATGTAAGCCCTGCTATGTTCAATGACGATTCTGCCTGTTACTCTAGCAGAGAAGCCCCACTTTAATTTCTCACCACGCATTACAGACCCATCAGTGTATACGATGGCATCATCATCCCCAGCATGATAATTTATCATCTGATTAGTGTCCAGCTCTGCCCTTTCATTGGCTGAAGCTCTGCACTCTCTACAAATGCTGATGAAGACTTGCTGGTAGTTCGTATAGTTCTTAGCTGACATACTCCACTCTTCTCCCTTGAATATATTTTCAACTGTGAGCCCCAGACTATACGCATCCCTTCATTTTGAAGGCGTTCCAGTCGTTCATATTGTGTTAGTGATAGCGTGAGTATTCCCAGCCCATACTCGATTACCAATATGACTAGCTGATGATACAGGTGAGATCTCTGCTCTAAATGCACTGCGGCCATTGTTTTAAGGGCTGCCAGGCCTCTCCTGCATGTCGGTATGATGTGATCAACATGGTGTTTATATGATAGCCTGAGACAGGGCCGTAGATACGAAGGGGGGGGGGGGGGAATTATACTATACCGGTGCCAAAAATTAAAAAAAAAAAATTAACTCCGTCCCCCTTAATAAAGTCCTATCTACGGCCCTGGCCTGAGATCAAATGTTGCTCCAAAGTACTTCAGCTTGTCTTGCCTTTCAATTTTCTGCCCATTGAGAGTAATATCTGGAAGTCTGCTTTCCCTGCAGAGTTGTTCAAGGAGCACCACATAACACACGTCTTGTTGGGATTGACTTTAGAGCCAGTTTCCTCGTGCTATTTAAACACCTCATGTAGTGTCCCGTGTATGCCATTGGCCATTTTCTGTCGGTCAGAGCCAGTCCTGTAAATGAATATTTCATTTGCAAAAGTCTATGTTCGTCCCAGCCCAGTTGGCTAAATGGTGGCTACTTTTGCTGTATAGATGTCAAAAAGCACTGGTGATAGTGGAGAACCCTGGAAATAATAAACAACAAAATATACACTATACTTATATAATGCTATGAAAATACATTTACAATTTATTTAGTGCTGTCACGTCTTGGTCTGGTCTTGTTATTGTTGTTGTTTAACTAGGGCTACTGAGCTTTTCGCTCTTTAGCAGCCAATACCAAGTTGAAGACTCCTTGGTATTATCTACACTGTAGATCTAGGCTTTCCCTGTGGCTTTTCTGCCATTCCGAAACGTGTTGAGTTGAAGTCATGAGACCCAGTTTCTCCAGCTTGGTTTGCATTTAAAGGATCGTCACAACTGGTAACAAGGTAGAGTAAGAAGTGCGTGGTATACTGTGCATTCCCCACCGTCCAAGGGGGCTCTCCAAATATGCAGAGCTAAAATACTGTACTCTGGTTCTGGGCTCTCCCAAGGAATTGTCACGTCCTGCAGAGCCACTTCTCAGCTTCCCCTGCCTATCACTGGGTACATAGTGAGATCCTTCTGCATGCAGTCAACCAAGTCAAAGCCAAAGAATTACGCCTGGGGCACAAGTCCCAAGCTTAGTGTGCAATGCTGGGTTCTCAACAAGTTTCACCACAGGGGGAATCCATGGAAGTGTGTGGATTATTTCAAGAGTCAGTGATGATATAATTAGCCTCACAGACATAGGTTCACTTCCACGTACATATATTGTAGCATTTTGCGTAGCTGGTGGTCATATAAGGATGACTTCAGATATGCTTCCATGCATACGAGCTGGTCATATACAGATCTGCAAGCACAAATTAACAAGATTGCAGAATGGATGGCTAAGTGGGGCTTCCAACTAAGTGCTAAAAAGACAGTCGGAATGATATTCAATAGAGGTAGAATTATAAAAAATAAAACAACTGACATAAAAATCCAAGGCCACGAAATTATATCAGTAGAAACAACCAAATATTTAGGCATGACTTTAGATCAACAACTAAAGTGGAAAAAACATATAGACAAGCTGGTTGAGAGCTGCAGAGGACTCACTAATATGATGAGATACCTAAAAGGCAGTGGATGGGGAGCAAGCATCAAGTCACATCTCATGTTCTACAGGTCATTTGTAAGGGGAAAAATGGACTATGCAAGCATAGTATATGACTCTGCAGCTGACAGCAATAAGAAAAAATTGGACCAAATACAGCACCAGGCTCTATGTACAATAGCTGGATCCTCAAGATCAACATCACTAGAAGCACTAGAGGTAGCACTAGGAATAATACCCCTCAAGCTAAGAAGAAAAGAGCTTAGACTGAATTATATGGGCATAGTCCTAATCGACAAAAACCACCCAGCCCATGCGATGTTTGTGAAGAATTTCACTATGACCTGGGATACCCCTCTAGAACCCACAAGATACAGAATAGGATGGAAGTGCATGGAGGAAATAGAAGAAAACAGTATTATAGCAAATGCAATAAAATGTAGTAGTAAATATACACCAGTGATTCCTCCCTGGGAGCTCAAGAAATCAAGTATTGGCTCTCATCTTTCAGATATAATAAATAAGAAAGCAGGAAAAGACGACATTAAAATCATAGCCAGAGAATATACAGAACAGATAACTAAGGGTAGCTTGAAAGTATACACTGATGGATCTAAGATATAAAATGAAGAACTTGGAATAGGAATATACATACCAGCCTGGAAGCTGAAGAAAAGTTTTAGTTTAACTGAAAACGCATCAATATTCACGGCAGAAATGGTGGCAATAGGAAAAGTACTTGAAATAATTACTTACAAGCCCCCCAAAAAGCTAGCAATCCTAACTGACTCACTGTCAGCTCTTCAAGCACTAAGAAACCCACATGAATGTAGCCGCCCAGATATAGCAGAAGAAGTGTTGCAACTTAGTACACACTTAAATAATAGGGGCTGCTCAATATTATTAACATGGATACCCTCTCACGTGGGAATAGAAGGAAACGAGGTGGCCGACAGGGAAGCAAAAACAGGAAGAACCAGCCCAAGCCACATAAACTCATGTTTAAGCACAATAGAGATCAAAAGTATGATTAGAAATATTATAACAAAGGAATGGTAAGAAAACTGGAGAGAAAACCAGAAAGGCAGACACGCTTATAAACTGCTAAAATATCCAACCCGGACATGTTAGATATCTAGAGAACCAAAAATACCATGCAACAGAAAACTAATTAGACTTCAACTAGGAACAGGCTATTTCATGGTGGAGGAACCCTACTGTGCAACATGTCTGGAGAAAAATACTATAGCACATTATGTGTTAACATGCAAAAAATACGAACAGCACAGAAAACCACTAATGGAATACTTGAGAACCCAAAACTCGACATCACTGTCACTGGAAAATGTACTGAAAATTGACCTACCCAGAGAGCTGCACAACATAATAAAATTTTATATTAAAAGAACAAGAACCAACATATAACAACTAGAACAAATTAGAATGACAAGGAAAAAAAAAAACTAAAAGTCCATTCAATATCAGTAGAAGAATTATATTTTTTTTTAAAGTAACAAGAAAGTTAAAACCACCAATCCAAAACAAATAAAAGCCCAGCAGAAAAAGATGTCAATAGCTAGAGCGAGCAATATGGTATCAGGGAAGAAGAAACATTACAGGCACCATAGACATTAAACATTGCCACAGCAAACGGCAAATAAATTACATCCTGGAAGAGCCAACACATAAGACAAACAACAAAGTAATACACTATATGGAATGATGAACTACTGTATATACGCAAATTATACCCCACATGGGGTTGAACAGGGTATCTCTTGCACACACAAAAAAACACCAGTTTTCAAGTGCGGGGCTCAAAAACCTACCTACCACTGCTTAGACAGCGTAGACTACGCTGGCTTGGCCATGTCCGCCGCATGGAAGATGATCACATCCCTAAAGATATCTTTTATGGACAACTGGCAGATGACAGAAGAACAGCCGGACGACCATAGCTGAGTTTCAAAGATGTGTGCTAGAAAGACATGAAGGCACTGAACATAAACCCATAACCTGGGAGGAGGAAGCTACCAGTAGCGCCAAGTGGTGATGCTCACTACGGCGCCACCTCAGATTCGGCGAAAAGAAACTTTAACAACAAGTAGAAAAGAAAAGAGCACACCGAAAGAAACACCAGGAAAAAATAAGCAGCTCAGGGCTATTGCCACAAGTGCGCATTCCCATAGTCAGCTGTGACTGAAAGGGCTACTACTACTACTACTACTACTACTATTATTACTACTACTACTACTACTACTACTACTACTACTACTACTACTACTACTACTACTACTACTACTACTGTTACTACTACTACTACTACTACTACTACTACTACTACTACTACTACTACTACTACTACTACTACTACTACTATACTGTTCAAAACAAGAAACGCATAGCTATCCGAGGGCGCGTTTTTATGAGTTTGTAAGTGAAATTTGGTGCTAGGGTATATAAAAACCAGCCTCAAATGTTCTTTAAAGTGTCAAATGCACGTGTTGACCTGAATTGCGTTCGTTTTTGTAATCGTTACAACGCAGTGGTCAATAGTGTTTATGACGCAATTTTTGACCACAGCTCATGTTGCGCGCACGTGAAAGCAACAAAATTTGGGGTGAACACTATTCACTGACTACGCAACTGAAACCCTATAAAAGGATAACGCTACACAAAAAAAATTCAGTTCATTTTCAAGCAGACATTTATGGCGTCTCTATCGATAAATTTAAGGAACATTGCTATTGGCCGACTGCATGCAGGCGAAAGTCAAAGTCAGGTTGCCAGGCATCTAAACGTGCATCAGAGTACCATCAGTCGACTTTGGCACCGGTTCCAAGCCACTGGCTCAGTTGAAGACCGGCATCGCAGTGGAAGACCCAGAGTGACAACAGCAGCGGAGGATCGCTTTATTCGTCTTCGTCACCTCAGAGACAGGTTTACAACAGCTTCCTCAACTGCCCAGTCATTGTCTGCAGGACGTCATGTGTCTGATCAAACTGTCCGGAATAGACTGCATGACGCTGGACTTTGGGCACAACGACCTCACTGAGGACCTGTCCTTACGCGCCGCCATCGCCAAAATCGACTTCTTTAGGCCAACCAGCATCGTCCCTGGGCAGCTGACAATCAATGGAGACATGTCTAGTTTAGTGACGAATCTTTCTTTTTGTTGCAGCGTCATGATAGACGGCGTAGGGTCTACCGTAGGCGAAATGAACGTTTTGCTCAAAATTGCGTTGATGAAGCTCCGCCGCACGGTGGTGGAGGTGCAATAGTGTGGGGAATGATCAGTTACAACGGAAGGAGTCAATTGGTGCACATTGAAGGAGGCTTGAATGCGCAACGATACGTCAATGAAATTCTTCGACCCCATGTCCTTCCACTTTTGGCTGCCCAAAGGTCTGTGTTTCAACAGGACAACGCCAGACCCCATTGTGCACGGTTGACCACGCAGTTCCTGACTGCCAACAACATTCTCACCATTCCCTGGCCATCCCTGTCTCCAGACATGAGTCCGATTGAACACCTGTGGGATGAGCTGCATAGACGTGTTTGTCGCCAAGACGTTGCTCCAGCCAATCGTCGTGATCTGTTCCAGGCACTCCAGGAAGAGTGGGCAGCCATCCCACAGGCCCACATCAGACGTCTGATCGCATCCATACCCAGGAGATGCCAGTCGCTGATCGATGCAAGAGGAGGCCACACACCATACTAACGGGAAAGCTCGTACGCCAAAAATCTCTCGTGACCCAGATGCAAAACAACTGTCAATTGATTGGTTGAACCCTAAGGTATTCTTGTGTGCAATTTGAACAATTAACTCATCAAATTAAAAAAGTTATTGAATGTCAAAATTATGGCTATGTGTGTGCCTTCAGTAGCTATGCGTTTCTTTTTTTGAACACTACTACTGCTACTGCTACTGCTACTGCTACTGCTACTACTACTACTACTACTACTACTACTACTACTACTACTACTACTACTACTACTACTACTACTACTACTACTAAATACATTTAATGAAATAAATATTCAGGGTTATTAAAAACTGATCTTCAATCATTTGAGTTAAATCTATAGTTAGTGTCATATTTGGCACCTCGTGTCACTGGCCATATTTTTACAGTTAGGGGTGTATAATGATTTTCTTGCACGCATACAAATCATCCAGATGAGCATCAGTAGGCTGCAACCTATACTCAGATTTGACAATGTTTGTAGATGTTGTTGTTGTTTTTAACTAGTGCTACTGAGCTTCTCGCTCTTTCGCAGCCAATGTCAAGTTGAAGACACATTAGTATTGTCTACACTGTAGATCTAAGCTCTTCCTGTGGCTTTTCTGCTATTCCGAAAAACGTTGAGTTGAAGTTATAATCTCCAGCTTGGCTTGCATTTAAAGGATCATCACATCGGGTCCCAAGCAAGGTGTTACATAATTTTGTTCGCTCACTTTTCCTCTCCGGCAGTATTGATCTACCTTTATTGCGCGGATTAATTACGTGCGCCGTTCGATTGGTGGCACATTCTAATTTCCTACCTCCGACAGTATTTGGTATTTTGGTGTAAATGTTTATACTTCTTCCATTCATCGTGTCATTTTTGCCTGCCTATCCTCGCGGAGATGAGTTACAGGTAAACCCAAATTGGCGACAAGACATACACGAGTAATGACGCCCAGTGGTTATTTGCACAAGGAGTGCCGGTCAACTATCGATCTGGTGGCATATTACAGACACACCTGAATAAACATACGAACAAGCTTGTTATGAGCAACATAAATGTAAGAAGGTGTAGTGGTAATCATTACTGAGAATTGACGGAAATACCAATTCCATATACGGAGAGTGACCGTTTGAATTTTACAAACGCATGAGTCATGCAGAAAAGTCCATGAGGAAAGTTATCATAACATGCACTTTCGAATGCTATTGGCTTAGCAGTTTAGAGGCTAATATACATTCATTTTGTTCCAAAGTAATTTATCATTAAATTTGTTACATGTTGTTTTTACAAATTCATAGTTGATTTAGTTATTACAGAGAGAAGTACACACGGATGAATCAGCATCTTTAATTTATCTATATTTGTCGTAGATTTGTGATAGGTGATTAAGACTTAGTTTGGTCCCTTCTGAATAGACATAGAGATAAGCGATAGCTCAGTGGGAGGTGAAAAAAAAAATAGATTTCACGAGTGAGGTGGAGGAAATATAGTAGATTCTGTCTCTGACACTCGAGAAGCTCCTCTCAGTCAGCCTATCATCTACAACAGAGTTAGATTAGTCAGACAAATCTAATATAATATATATTAATATATCTGTCCTCACACACCCACACACATAAGTGACGACAATAGACGCACAAACACGTGAACCTATGACAATGAAAAATATAGATATTTGGGAACTAACTCACCGCCACACTGATTAAGTTTAATTGTGAAGTTTAATTATCAAAATAAACTTCCATCACAACATATAAAATTACATTTAAGCATATACAAATAGTCATAAAGTCAATGAATTGCTACAAGAAAGATAGACCCATTGGTATGATCTTTCCCCCCGACGTATAGCCCACAGTCCTGTTAGAAGAAAAGTGATAGCCACAAAGAGTCACGGATACATATGATTTAGTCTAAGATTTCCCTTTAAAGGTATGAACAGACTTGGATACTCTGATCTATCCTAAGGAAAACTATTGTTAGCAACAAAACAAACTTGCATAAAGAAAGTTAAGACAGCAAAATGGGTGCCAAAATACAACAATAAAGGAATCACTCAGTCCTGCATTCACTCTATTCAGTCAGCCGTGATCACGTGCCTTTCATTCGTACTCACAGCTTTGGTAGCAACTTCTGGAAACACAATTTTTAGGACATGCACATACAGACTCTCCAATGGTAGACTTGGCCAAGAGAACCCCAGTTCCAAAAAGACGGGTTGAATTCAATGCTTCAGGGAACGTTTTCTTGGTTATACTTATTTTAGGATATCTGGTTCTGTCACATTAAAATTGTCCAGGCACGAACGTTAACAGCGAGCGCAGTGTCAATAGCTTAGGTTTCTAGTAATTAGGAATGTCAGGTAACTGCCTTCTCTCAGTATAGGACTTTATTTGGTCGCACCACCGCCAGTCAAAACTTCGTCGGAATGTTACTGATATTAATACTTTGCTTGCCACAAGGGCTGAAATGTACTTGAGGTTTTTCACTGGAAGAATTAAATCTGGCGCTATAGGCCGTTACTGTATTTAAATCTTAAAGTTTATGGAATGGGTACTCCGTCGTTCTGGATGCCAATGCAATGCCAGACAGGTTTTACTTGATACACCCACGTCTTTAAGAATAAAATTGTATGTTCTTCACAGATACTAATCAGTACTCAGCGCTGGTAGAGTTGGGTCACCCCAGTTTTCACTGAATAAAGAAAAACAACATATAAAATACTTATACATACTATGTACTCGGTTATAACTTACATTATAAACTGCAAGCGGAGAGCTTGACTTATCGTTTAAAACTTCCCGTGAAATAAGTTATATCTATAAAATCAATCATCATGAATTAGAAATACATGTGTATTTCGTCAATACTCAATGATGAATCAGTGCAGTTATCAGTTTGTTTAAATATTCTCGACTGGTTATTAGCAGTTAAATTAAATTTATTATCGCTGCACGAGTTAAGCTAGAAATTATAATTTAATCTGCTTTCCACTGAAACACCTTAACTAGAGAATATAACAGACTTAATATTACTTTCTTCTGCGCAGAAATCTAACTAGTAAAATGTAATAGGCGATTTAACACTTAATCACTCGCAAAATACTAGATTATATTTACCTCAACACAGAACTACTAAGAACTAAATCCACTTCGACCAACTAAATGCCATCTTCTATCAACAGAGATTCTTAGGAATCGAACGTAGGTTGTTCTAGTCTTAACTGCGAAGTTACTGAGTGAACGGGAGCCGCGCTAGCGTAGTGGTTACAACACCGCTCTGGCGACCGGGTGATACAGGATCAAACCCGGGCGACGGCATTTGAGGATTTTTCGTCGACCGGGATTTGGACTGGATTAACTCGAGACCTGGCGAGTACATTTGAAGGAGTGTCGTCGACCAGGGACTGGCGGCTCCTGAGCCGACCCAGCTGCAATGGGTACCTCCGAAATCGGCGAGTATTTGCCTGAATGGCGAGGGACACCTGTCTCTGTACAAGAAATAAAGGGATACTCACGTAAAATCAATGTCAGGTTAGACATAAATAATAACCTGAGATTTCACCTCGAGTATTAGCCGGCGTACGAAAAAAAAAAAAAACTGAGTGAATGAAATCTAAAACTCTGGTTAAGATATATGAAATAGACAAAGGATCCCACATTATTTCGAAACACCCCCCCCCCCTCCCCGTCTTTCCCTCTCCTCTTAACACTTACGTAAACCAAGAGATTGCCATAAACTGCCACTTCGCGTCTTTGACACCTCGGTCTAAGTAACTGGCCGTAGAGTGCCGTGTCAGATGGAAATGCTAGACGAATGTCTCATTTCTGGTCGAGGCAGATGGCAGTTTCCACACCTCGCCGAGAACTTTAGCCGTAGAAGCTACTTGTCCGATGGAAATGCTAGACAAATGTCTGCTCTCTTGTCTGACTAGACGGATATTCACAGTTTGTCGTCTACCTGCAGCGACTGACATCTGATGTAATAAAATGCGTTACCAGTGTATGAGAAAAACGGTAAAGTCAGAATGGGAAAGAAATATATTTTTCGCAAACTCACGAATGCGAAAAATACAGGAAAAGGATAAAAGAGCGATAATAAAGTAGAGGACACGGGTAGAAAAGAAAAGAATATAGAAAATTTATTGATCATAAATCTCTAAGCGACAGAACGTCCCCCCTTTAAGATATGGAAGCACTCCATGTCTACCTTATGGAAATAAATTTCCTATATCCGTACCTTCAGGGTGTCTGTCCTCTTCCCTCTCATCTTCCCCTCCGTCTCTCTCCAATTCCTACTCAAGTCTACTCCCAAAGTTTCCTTTCTCTGGAATGTCTCCCATGCGCGCTTGAAAGAGCGTCGCCGCTTCTGACATTTTTGAAAGATTTCGTGTGTGCGCAGTGGAATTTCCCTGTCACTATCGTTATCTTCGTCAATTTTGGCGATCGTCAGGAGATGTTCGGAGGTCGGCCCCGGTCTTTCCAAGTATCTCTTTAACAGATTTAAATGGAAAACCTTCTGCTTTCCTTCAATAGAGATCTGGTAGTTAGCCTTAGAAATCTTTTTCAGGATGGTAAACGGCCCTTGCCATCCGATCCTCAGTTTGTTGTTCCCGGTGGGGAGTAAAACCAAAACTTTCTCTCCTGCTTCAAATTCTCTTTCTTTCGCGACTTTCCTGTATCGGTTAGCGTGCTTTGTGCGTGCTCGCTTAAAGTTAGTCGTTGCTAGGTCCCATCCTAGTTTCAACCTTTCCTTTAAAACCGACACATATTTACTTGCTGAGACAACTGTCTCATCCGCCTTCTGGTCTGTCAGCGACCGAAGTAAGGCTTCAAGCGGCCCCTTAATAGGTTTGCCGAATAAAAGCGTTGCTGGCGGAAATCCTGTGGAAGTATGAGGAGATTCTCTGTAGCTAAATAAAGCTGCAGGAATACAAAGATCCCAATCTTCAGGTTTCACTTGTGCCAGTTTACTTAACATCATGTTGAGGTTTCCATTAACACGTTCCATGAGCCCATTTCCGGCCGGTGTATAAGGCTTTATTTAGATGTGTTGGTTCCTCAAGATCTTCACGATCTCATCCATCAACAGGTTCCGGTATGGAGATCTGTTATCCATCAGCACTTGCTGATGGAATCCCAACCGAGTAAAAATCTGCACGAGGGCTTCTGCGACATGCTTGGCATCTGCGCATGTTAGCGGGATAGCTTCTGCCCATAAATTGCATGTGTCGACTAAGGTCAGGATATACCTGTTCCTTCTTTTAGTCCTTTCTTCTTCTTCTTCTTCTTCCATCCTTAGCCATCAACCAGCAAAGCAGTATGTGGCCAGTACGCCTAGTGGCGTCTTAGGGCAACAACAAATTGATCGATCTATCGCTGTTTCCACCACGCCTAGTGGCGTCTTTGTGGAACAAAAACAGACCAAACAATCTATCATTGTTTCCGTAATCAGATTGGTTGGCAAGCAGGTGATCAGCCCACTGTGCGAAGTTTTTACGGGATGGGGTAAACAGCCCCATGCCCATACCCTCCTTAGTCGCTTTTTACGACATGCGTGGTAGGGTGCAGTGTTACTATTCTTTGCTCCCCTTTCGGGCCCCGGTAACACACGGGTGTTAGTCCTTTCTAAGGGTTCTAAAATGTCGATCACAACCCGTTCAAATGGAGTTCCCATTATTGGCATTTCACCCATGTGGACAGGAGGTGTCCGTTGCTTGGGTGGTACACGTTGGCACTAGGCACAGGATTTGACATACCTGATACTATCAGTATTTAATCCTGGCCACCAATAATGAGTGGTTATCCGTTGGTTTGTGGCGTTCTGTCCCATATGTCCGCTGAAGGGAAGAGAGTGCCCCCATTTCTAGGATTTGGCTTCTGTACTGTTTCGGTACTAGGAGCTGGTTGTAACCTTGGTCAGGCTTGCCCGTTCTGCGATAAAGTACGCCATCCTTAGAAAAAATGTCCCCGTGCTGTCTGGGTTTCTTAGCCGTGGGCAGTTTCCTAAAGCAGGGTGCCAAAGTAGGGTCCTTTTGTTGCGCTTCTTTAAGTTTCATAGGTAACAAATTAGGCGCAGGCTCCCGTTCCTTCTTGGTTTGCCCTCTTGTAGTTACTGCGGCCACAATCGGCTCGTCCGGTTTCCCAATAAACACGTATCTACCGCCAAGTATGACCGGGTAGATATGATCATCCATAACAGCCGCTTTGATCACACCTCTGACAAAATCAGAGTGTATCTCCATCAATGCGATGGGAAGCGCTGTAGGTGCATCACTCTTAGAGACTCCACAAAGTTCGACGGTCTCTCCTGTCTCTTGACCGGGTTTAACCAGGTGCCTGGCAACAATGCAATCAAAGGAAAGCCCCGTGTCAAATAAACGAAAAGTTTGAGAACCGTTCAAAATAACAGTACCTCGCGTTGAGGGTCTCTCTCCCTCAGGTTGGGAATCACTGTCAATAATTCCGCATTGCGAGACTGTTAGCAAGCATCCGATGCGTTTAGGCTCAGTGTGCTCGCCCTGATCATTAGTCCCGTGCGCAGGGGTTTTCCCTTTGTCACCTTGTCCTCGCTGGCTGCGGTGCCATGAAGGACGGTCGGGTTGATCAGACTGTTTACTGTGGTTGGGGTACTTGTTTTGGTAGAACTTGGATTTTTCAGGGGGGGGGGGGGGGGTTTGAGGTCCATTTTTTTGTGGTTATTCTGATTAGAAGCATGAGAAGATTGGTCTAGGTTATTCTTTCGAAAATGCTCTTCTGTCGGTTTACGTTTTGTGGCCGGTAGTTCGGCCAGCGCATTTTGATAACGCTCAGACTTTTCCAAGATGTCTTCAATCTTTTCTGCACCTTGCTCAGCTAAAAATCTTCGGGTGTCCGCAGACAAAGTGTTCTTTATTTGTTCTGTTATAACAAATTCCTCAAGACCGCATTTGCATATTCTTCCAATATATCACCCGACTTACCAAGGGTTAACCCTTGCTGGATGAAGAAATCCAATGTAGACATTCTGTCTGATACTTATGTATTAGTACCTGCAATAATAATACACTTATCCCAATTCAATGGGAGACAAGTCTGCAATGCTAGACTTGTATACTCACTATACTTTATTCCAATATCTTTGAGAGACAAGTCTTAATCAAAGACCTTGTATGGGTACCTTGATTCTTTATAATAATATTCTATCAATAATCTCTATGTGAAGAGTGTACGATATTAATAATAATAATAATAATACATGACCAAGTATATATATCTAGACTGTGTATGACAACAATATGTTACAATAATAAATACAAAGACAAAGATACAGAACAACAACCGAAAACGTTCGCAGAAGTCAAATAAACAATACAGCGAAACTAAGGAAAATATCACAAAGCATGTGACGATAACTGCGAAAATGAACAAAACCAATGACACCACAATTATAAACGAAAAGGTGTAAAGAAATAAATGAAAGGAAGGAGAGGCCTACAAATACAAACGAATGAAATCAAAACTAAAAAACAGAAAAAATATAACGAAAACAACGAAAAGGTACACTTCGTCACACCTAAACGTAAATAGCAATAAATATAGCTAACAATTTCCAATGAAGGAAAATTGTTCAGTCCCTAAAGACACGCTCTCAGTAGATACCTCTATTACGTGGTATTATCTACAAGAGTCACCTTCCCAAGCAACCCACAGAAATATACACAACAATATCACAAATAACATAAACAGCATATAATGGAATGTGTTGCAAAACAAAGCTCAGTTACACATGATACTAAAGTAACTTTCTTGCTCCTTGTCAACACGGAAGTACAATGTCAAGCGCGCAATGATTGTTAGATCCACTATACGACGATAACATGTAGTGGTCTTCAGGAACATAAGTCACTATGACCTTCTCGTCAACTAGTTGAGACTTGAGACCCAATATTGAAAAGTTCGTAGACGGTACTGTTTACGAAAAGAACTTGCCCTCAAACTACGTGACTTGATCGCTCAGACGTTGGAGAGTCTGTTGATTGTAACGGTAAACAACAAGCGGTACTGTTTACAAAAAGGACTTGACTTGTGTGCAGCTGTAACGTGTAAACAACCAGCGGTACTGTTTACAATAAGGAATCGACTTGTGTGCAGCTGTGGTCCACGTAGCAATATTGCATAGATGCTAACTCCAGTACTTGTACCAACTGTGGTTCATGTAGCATTATCACACAGATGCTAACACTGTTTATGTGGGTCAACAGTCGATGACCTATTTTACTGTCCTGTGTTATTTATAAGCTGTCAACCTTGATCATTCCAATATGTAGCAGAAACCAAAATTGTAGCCGAAAAGTCCACGGAACTGGTCCGCCAGAAATGTTACTGTGTTTTCGTGGGGTCCCCTAATGTTGATGTGTAGTTGGCCAGGTATGCGTGTTGATGTCACCTGAACAGTGTAATGGTGCGGTGAAGATCTAGGTCACTCACGCTGACAGCATACTTGGTCCTTGTACGATGATGATGATGATGTGAGACATGGGTGTGTAGAGACGCGAATGCGTTTAGGCTCATATATATGTAGACAATTCACCAAGTCACACTCATACGGAAGCCAATGATGGTTGTAACTACTGGTAACAGTTCACACATTTAATCACAGGACTAACAGTAGTATCACAGGAACAGTCAATGTAAGCAGGATCATGTACATCATGTTAACTGAAATCGATTGGTACATATCAGGCATTCTAAGGCTGGAAAACATTCAAATATATGGGCATGGTCAATAGTGGTATGTCCTTTAAAGTACAGTTCACAATGCCGCTTTGGTATCCCTGACTTAACGCGTCAGATACCTTAATAACTCCGTCATACAAAAGACGAGCTCCTAAATCATGTAATAATATTACCAGGGCCGTCGTTCAACTTGGCATGACACGCCAGTTGCATCTTATCATGCTGTAGAGTATTGGCCGAAACACAGGGCCTCAATATGACGTCAGCTGTGTATTCTTCATAAGCAGGTTGCATAAACCCTGCTATAATGATTGTATAAATATACCGCCAACCTGCGGTTTCCACCATATATAACTTCGTCACTGGACTTCTGATCAAATGAAGACGAATAGTCTTAAATGGCTACCTCGAGCACAAAATATAGGTTCTGCATTATAGGAACTGTGAGCTGTTCTCACAGGCTAGGTAAGCCTTTAACAAGTTCTGCAACCGAATGCGTAATAATGATAAAGTCGGTGTTACCTTGAACAGAATCCTCAGAACACAAGAAACAACACTGTCGTCATTCCTGACGTACAGTAAATCACTGGGGAAAACTGACAACGCAGTCACTTCGAAGATTTTTCTTCCCCAAAATACAACGGACATTCACGTCCCACAGAAGCCAGTTCACCTCTCTACCTGACGGAAGTCTAACCCTTCGCCTCCAAAACTGAGCATGGGCAATGGCCCATAACTATGTACCTTTGACCCTATCTCAATACTGGTCAAACACAATAAATGAACCAAAAGGGGAGATAACCCCTAATCAACCTGACACCGCAAAGTTAAGACATAGTTCCCTAACTTTGACCAGGGTGAAAAAAATACGACAAATAAATTGACGTTTGAAACTCCGTCAAAAATGACCGCAACAGGGAGTAAGACAGGGTTGCATCCTCTCTCCATACTTGTTTAACATCTATGCAGAAAATATAATGAGAAATGTTCGGAGTGACCAAGAATGTGAACTTTGCGATCCGTTCACAATTGGTGGAAATGCGATCCCAGAACTCAGGTACGCAGATGACACAGTTATTCTTTCAAACAGTGCCAAGGGACTGGAACAGTTAACCCTGTCTGTCAAAAGACACAGTGAGGATCATAACCTTTTTCTGAACACACACACACAAAAAACAAAGATAATGTCCACAGATACAACAAGATACCAACCAAAAATTACCATCAATGATGAGGAAATTGAAAATGTCACAAATTTTGAATATCATGGCTCCATAATTAACAACAAAGGAGACTGCTCAAAAGAGGTCAGAAGGAGACTGGCCATAGCAATGCAGAGGTTAAATAAAATGAAGAACCTATGGCATAACACCAGCAAAAAGTAAAACTTCTGAGAACGTGCATCTTTCCGGTAGCAACATATGGATGTGAATCATGGATCATTACTCAAACATTAAAGAAAAAAATCGAATCTTTCGAAGCAAAGTGTTACAGAAAAATTCTCAGAATATCTTGTACCAAGAAGAAGAAAAATATAGACATCCTACGCGACCTGAACATTGAGGGAAAACTGGCTCATAAACAATATCATGTCCCGGAAACTGAAATATTTTGGCAACATTAAACGTCATAGTGGCTTAGAGAGAGCAGTGATGGAGGGTATGGTACCTAGAAAGCGAGGCAGGGGCCGACCAAGACGACTGTGGACACAGGACATCGAAGACTCCTTGAGCACGAAATGGAGGAGGCAGGAGGGCTGGCTAGAGATCGAGAGTCTTTCAGGCGGGCTGTGATGAGAGCAACGTTCTGCAAAGGACATGCTACATGATGATGAGGCCTGACAATGTAGTCCACAACTTGAAACAATCGATATTCTATTTGATTCATCTGTAGCTCAGATCCCGGCTTGTGGCCCCCATTTTCCAGCTGTTGCGGGTCCTTTTATAATAATAATTGTAGTTGGAGCACACAACGTGTAACTCTGGCCAAGCACACCCAGGTTAAGTCTAGCAGACCACGCAAACAGTGAAATAACTCCAAATCTTCATATCATCACCAAGGCAGTATGGACGAACTTCAAACATATTTATTATACATATATATCTCATCTCATAATCGGAACCTCTTCTACCCCGTGAAACGAGGTGTAGAGGGGACCCAAGTGCACAAGGCCCATGGGCAGGACATGTAATCGAAGATATATAAGGCGTCAAATAGACCGTCCTTAGCGTCGCTGTACAGTCTGCTACTGGAACAATGTTCTCGACATTTTCATGCAGATTTATTTAAAGTTCACAACTCACTTGCATCATATTCAGAATTCCTTTCTTACACTAATCTAGTATCGACCGACAGAGGTGTATTGGTGATCTAGAGATCGAACACTTGAGGAATATGTACGAAAGTAAAACATCTAGGAGCTCGACACACATGCGTTCGTCCACCTTGAAACACACACAGAAAAGACCTAGAAAGATCCTTCACTTCTGCTAACATCGACCAAATACTTTTGCTACTACACCCAAAAGGCAATGACGTACTTCCTGTAACCCAGGATACCGGTCATCAACAAATATGGTCCTAATCGAGCCGTATTTTATATCGACAGATATGTTATGCGTTTTACTCATAACATCCATATATTGTTATGTGGAGAAGTAATTATTTCTATGGTATATTTTGGTATCTTTTTTTTTAAGGATTTCGTAGCTTAGAATATCTTGCCCTGATGTTAAGTTCGACTTCTCGTTTATTACGGTTTCTACTTCCTCTACAGTAATTTCAGAGTTTACCTATGATTTCGCACCTACATCATTTAACATTCCTTTTTAGATCTGTTATGAGTTTTCCTCTTCTATATATTTCTTTCTGTCTCAGGGTTTTCCTAGCACTTACATAATAGAAGTATCTAGCTAGGGTATTTGCTTTTTGTTTGTCTGACTCTGCCCGTTCTGGAATTTGTATAGTAGGCATTAAGAATGTTGTTCGGTTTGGATTTCCTTAAGGGTTTTTAACCTTTTCCACACCTCTGTAACAAAATGTGCGCTTGGTTTAAGAGTTTGGCAGAAGGTTTTCCTGTAAGCTTTTTATTTTTCTTGCAGTATTGTTTAGGGCTTCAACGAGTCTGTGTCAAGTATCTAAAGGACTGCACATTCCTAACAATGCGAAACTATTTAGACTGCAACTGGGGAATGGGCTTGAAATGTCAGTACAGAGAAATTTTACTGTGCCGAATGTTTACAAGACAATAATATAGGGCATTTCCTACTAAAATATAAGAAGTATAAACAAAAGAGAACACCAATATTAGATTATTTACAGGCATGCAATTCACCCATAACTGTGGAAAAGGGGCTGAGAATAGACAGACCTAGAGAAATACACAATATATTAAAACAGAACATAACAAGAACAAATATTAATGGGCTGTATAATGAATGGTGAGGGTATAGCGTAATAGTAACGGTGCTGTAGAAATTCTAACGTACATTTATAATGACAAATAAATAGTGACTTTGGTATCATCCAAAACACCCTGGGCTTTCAAACCTTTCTCCCTCTTATTAACACAAAGACAGATATAGGAAAACTTTCATTGTCTGACACGGGCTAAAATTCACGTGCACATAATTTAACATTTTAATTTACTCAGTTTACAATAATTGGAGAGGAGAAACGATACCATGATCAGTTATCGGCAATTGACATATTGTCTGGAATTAAAGACACTATATATATATATATATATATATATATATATATATATATATATATATATATATATATATATATATATATATATATATATATATATATATATATAGGCCTATATATATATATATAGCCTATATATATATATATATATATATATATATATATATATATATATATATATATATATATATATATATATATATATATATATATATATATATATATATATATATGTTATTTTATGTAATGAACTACACGGTATCGAAGTAATAATGCACTTTATTTACACATAAACTGGTTTCTGCTATACACATGTCGCTTGACTGAACTGGGACTCAGCGTTCAGCAGGGCGGAAGTCCGATTACTGACGCTATGCTCTGCGTATGCTCTGTCAACATCCAGGTGTAGCTAAAAGCTATTGAAACGGAATCGTTCTGTATGAAAACACAACATTCCTCCCCAGCAAGTTATGATCAAAGATTAAATCTGATGGGTGGATGACGTGTCCTTTCTGGTCGCGTTGGGGGAACTGGAACAACCACTGATCTGTCTTCTGTAATCTCAAGTTTGGTGCCGCTTTGTTGACTTGTTCTAAGATTTCTCGGTTTAGCAGAAAGTCATCATAAGTATTATCAGTGGCTCTGCAGTGCTTGAGAATACTACCTGGTCTCATCTGATTTTGATGTCGTCTTACAGTCTGGTGACTGTCCACGCGAACAAGGTACATCATGCTTCCCAGTGTGAGTAGGACTTGTCCGTGCAACCATGGATCACCCTTTGAAGAAAAATTCTTGACAAACACAGAATCTCCACTGTGGAACTTAGATACCTTCTTTCCACTGGGCCTACTTTTCGGTGTTGTCTGGGGCATTATCAGTGATAACTGTGTCCTGGGTTGACGGCCGTGATGTAATTCTGCAGGTGATTTGCCTGAGACTGCGTTTGGTGTTGTCCTGTATGCGAAAAGCAATTCATCTAGCGCACGGTATCGAGTGCTTCCTCCCCGGCAAATCTTTGTCATATCAGACTTGAAAGTACGAACAAAGCGTTCTGCTTCGCCGTTTGAAATGGTGATGTTGTGAGGTGCTCGATTCCATGTGATGTACAGAGGCTACGAAACTGATGAGATGTGAATTGTGTTCCGTTGTCAGATACGATGGTATCTGGAAAACATTCATGGAGGAAAACTTTGCTGAGTGCACGTATGGTTGCATCTGTTGTAATAGACGTCATTTTCACGATGTATGGATACTTGGAGTATGCGTCTATGATAATTAACCATGTTCATTCACGAATGGACTGGCAATATCCACGTGTATCCTTTCCCATGGACGTTTGGTAGCTGGCCATGAATGGTAACGCTGATGAGGGCTAGTCTGATTAGCTTTACATGCATCACAACCAGTCGTTACAGCTTGGATGTCTGCATTGATATTTGGCCATCAGCAGTGTCGCCGTGCCAACTGCTTCATCCTAACAATTCCAAAGTGACTTTGATGCAAAATTTAAATAATTTTCTTTTGAAGAGATGCAGAAACTATGACTCTGTTTGCTTCAGCTTGCCATAGGAGTATACCTTCATGAACTGAAATGTTCATGCGACGATCAAAATAAGCTTTGATGTCCGTGTCCTTTCGAGAAAGAGATTCAGGCCATCCCTGTAATATATACTGTCAAACTCTACTGAGTAACTTGTCTTTGGTTGTTTCATTTTGAACCAGTTGTGCACCCAAAGGGATGTCTGCTATAGCATCTTAATTCTCCATAGTTATAGAAAAACATGAAGCTTCTGACTTGTCAAACTCTGGATCTGCTCCCATTGGAAGTCTTGAAAGAGCATCCGCGTTAGCGTGTTTTGCCGTTGGCTGTATTTTATCACAAAGTTATATGACATCAGAAGAATAGCCCATCGTTGTAAGCGTTGCATAGTTAGTACTGGTAACTTGTGATCTGGAAAAAATATCGCCAACAAGGGTTTGTGATCTGTCTGAAGTTCAAAAGACCTTGAGAGTCCGTAGAGGTATTGGTGAAATTTTTTCACGCCAAAAATAATAGACAGTCCTTCTTTTTCAATTTGACTGTAGTTTCGTTCAGCTTGAGTCATCGTCTTTGATGCAAATGCAATAGGTTTTTCTGAACCATCTTGGTATCTGTGCGACAAAACTGCTCCTATGCCGTAAGATGATGCATCTGTTGCAAGGATTATCGGAAGATTTGGATCGAAGTGAATCAGCTTTGTTGCATTTATAATAGCTGCTTTAAGAGCTTGAAAAGCTTCTTCCTGAGCTTTGGACCAAAAAAATGGAGTATTCGTTTTCCGTAACCTGTTTAGGGGTGCACATAGCTCAGAGTAATTGGCAATATATTTATGGTAGTAATTTATTTTGCCGAGAAAAGATTGTAATTCCATCAGATTCTATGGTCTTGGTAGTTGCTTGATAGCTGCAATACCTGATTCTGAGGGACGTAAACCTTCAGCTGAAATGATGTTGCCTATGTACTCAACTTCTGACTTGAACAATTCACACATGGACTGGTTACATCTGAGTCCATATTGTTCTAGGCGTCTGAATAGTTCTTCTAGTGATTGAAGGTGTTCCTCGTCAGATTTACTAGTGACAGTTATGTCATCCAAGTAATTTGCACAACCTTCCTGTGACTTGTTCAACGAAACGCTGAAATATTGCAGATGTATTTGAAATTCAGAAAGTTAGCCGTTGATACTGGTATAAGCCTTGTTGTGTGTTGATGACAACAAGCTTTTTAGATTCATCATCAAGTTTTATCTGTAAATAGGCATCTAAGAAATCTATTTTGGTAAAGTGCTTCCTATTCTGCAATTTCTGGAATAGTTCCTCTGGTCTAGGAAGGGGGTACTGTTCAACTTGAATCTGAGAATTTATGGTTACTTTGAAATCACCACAAATTGTAACAGTGCCATTTAGTTTTGGAACAACTACAATAGGTGCAGCCCAGTTACTGGAATGTACTGGTTTAATTATTTCTAAATCTTCCAGCCTCTTAATTTCTGCTTTAACTGCGTCCTTTTGAGCAAATGGTACTGGACGTGGCTTGTGAAATTTTGGAACTGCTTTCTGGTGAACATGTAATTGAGCCTTGAATGTTGTGCATGTTCCTAATCCTTTGTTGAAAACATTAGGAAATTTGCTGCAGAGTTCTTTCACTTGAGCGATGGCTTGCCCAAAGCATTATTTGTGCTTCAGACAAAGTTAATATGAACGCTTCTTCTTCTTCTTCTTTCGTTCGCTTGAAATATATTGTCTATATCTGCAATGTTGTTTCTTGTATAAACTTCACTGTCTTTTGTAGTTCATACAGGGGTCCATATAGTTTTGCTTCCAGTGTTGTTTCTCTGGGCCAGTGGGTTTGCCTCAATATATCATATTCGGGGCAATCTTGCAGTACGTGCTCCGCTGTCTGGGGTGCCTGTCCACATGTACACATGGCTGAATTGCCAATCTTGAATTTTGTATACATGTGGCTGCGGAGGCGGTTGTGTCCTGTTCTGAGGCGCAGAATGACTATTTGTTCTGATCTGTTCATAGCTTGGTAGTCATCCTGCGTTGATGTTGGTGGCTTTCTGATAGATTTGATCATCTTTTTCTTCTGACGGTACGTTACTGGTACATCCGGTTGTTCATCTGCAGCACCTTCTTTAGCCAGTCCGTCTGCTCTCTCGTTTCCTGGTATTCCACAATGAGACGGTATCCAGTGCATGGCGACCCTGCGCTGGTTGCACAGTTCAGAAAGTAGGGCCTGTATAACTGGCAATTTTCTGGACTGAAGTGCTTGGAGTGCTGATCTTGCATCTGTCAGGAATACTACAGGCTGTGGACCGAGATTGGTGTTCAGTAGTTTCTCAGTTGCCACCTTGATTGCCTGGACTTCTGCATCATAGTTGTTACAGAATTTCCCCGTTGGTACTCTGACCGTATCCCTAGTGTTGTTTGGGTATTCTATGTACACTCCTGCTCCTCCATTCTTTACTGCATTCTGTGCTGACCCATCCGTGTATACTCGGACCCAGAGGTCCTGTGGGTATTTATCATCCAGGAAACTGAGAGTGACTGTCCTACGTTGCACCCTGTTCTGTTCATCCCTGTCGAATATTCCTTTCACTTTTGTGTGGATGTGTACTGGTAGTCCATGCTCCTCTCTCCAAGGGGTTTGTTCTGGCACAGACTTTAGAGGGCTGTTAACTTCAGGCAGGTCTGAGGTTTGTCTACGAAATCGTTTGGCCTGGTGGATAAAGCTGCTTCTTTTCAGTCGCCCCATTGCTAGGTTTTGGAATCTGTCCTTCATTGGATGGCTCGGCATACAGAGGAACTTTTCTGCCTGTGTTAGCACTTTCGTGTCTCTGCGTTCTCTCAGTGCTTGTATCCTCCCCATTTTCTCCATCTCCACTATAGGCGTTGATTTCATTGCCCCCGTGATGACCCTAAGCGCCTGGTTTTGCACCTTATCTAGCTCTTGTAATGTGGTGTTTGATGCTGGACACCACGCAGCTGACCCATATTCCAGGTGTGGTCGTATGCCCTGCTGGTAAACTTTACTAAGTATTTTCCCGCTGGCTCCCCATGTGGTTCCACTTAGTTTTCTCAGGATGGCTAGCTTCCTCCTGGCCTTTGTTGCTGCCTTGTTGATGTGCTGCTTCCATGTCAGCCTATCATCGAATGTAACTCCGAGATAGGTGGGTTGTTTATCTTCTCTCAGGAGCTCTTTGTTTATCTTGATGACACCAGCTTTTTGTTTGGGAGAGAGGGTGAAGAGCGTAGTGCTGCACTTGTCTGTGTTGATGCTGACACACCATCTATTTGCCCATGAGGTTAAGGCATCTATAGCTCTTTGTAGCAGTTTGGTGGCCACTGTTGCATGCTCATCTGTGCACCATATTACCAGGTCATCAGCGTACATTGCCACTTTCATTCCATGTGGTAGTTCAGCAACCAGGTCATTGATGTAGACTAGGAAAAGTGTGGGGGAC
The DNA here is from genome assembly GCA_024509875.1 of Oreohelix idahoensis. NCBI lineage: Eukaryota > Metazoa > Mollusca > Gastropoda > Stylommatophora > Oreohelicidae > Oreohelix > Oreohelix idahoensis. The sequence continues at coordinate 260,955 of JAMPIV010013021.1, read as the reverse complement.
AGAACCCCTCCCTGAGGGACGCCATGACGCAGTAGAATTTTCTTACTCTTGAGGCCATCTAGTTGTACTCGGGCTCTTCTGTTATGCAAGTATGCTTTCACCCATTTGTACATCTTACCATTCACTCTATAATTTCTCAGTTTCTTCAGAAGCCCTTCTTTCCAAACCTTGTCAAATGCTTTTCTTAGATCTATCCATGCTGCTAGTACCAGTTTCTTATCTTGGAACGCATCCTCAATCTCTTGGGAAAGGTAAGTTGCCTGATCTTCGGTGGAATAACACTGCCTAAAGCCCGCCTGCTGTGGTACAAGAAGGTTTTCACTTTCAAGGTACCACTGTAGCCTGAGGTTGATGATACGTTCCATTGTTTTGCAGAGGCAGCTTGTAAGGCTGATTGGTCTGTAGCTGGAGGCAGTGGAACTGTCTTTTCCTGGTTTTAGGAGTGGTATCATGATTGCTTCCCTCCAGGTCTGTGGAACTCTGCCTGAGTTCCAACAGATATTGAAGATCTGCAGCAGCTTTGTTTTTGCTGCGGTTCCCAAGTTCTTAATCATTTCATTGGACACTCCATCAACTCCTGGCGACTTTCTCATTTTCAATTTGGATATTGCAAGCTCCAGTTCTCTGAATGTGATTGGTGCCTCCATAACTTCAGGTATGGTTCCATCTCGTCCTGCGTGTTGTTTCTCACGAGTCTCCTGTTGCTTCTCTGGGCTAACTTCGATGTTGTTGTCTTTAGCAAAGGAGTCTGCAAAGTGATCAGCTGCCTGTTTTCCCATGAGGATGTTTCCATCTTTGTACAGAGCAATCCTTGAGTTTCTCTCTGTACCTTCATCGTTAAGTTGCTTTACCAGCTTCCACAGTTTCCTCGTATCTCTTTCAAAGTTCAAGGACTCTGTTTTCTCCTTCCAGCTTCTTCGCCTGGCCTGCAACTTGGCCCTTTGAAATTTGGCCTTAGCTTGCTGGTAGTTATTGTGGTGTTCTTGGCATGGACTGGTCTCTGCCTGCTTTCGAGATGTTTCCACGTCGTTGTGCAGCTGCTCTAGTTCACTATTCCAATATGGTTTGTAGTGCTTACGAGCCCCTCTAGGTATTGTTTCCCGAGCAGCCTGTAATATGCATCTGCTGAATTCATCAACTAGCTTATTGATGTCTTTGTCTACAGTCAGATCTCTAGCCAGTATACTAGTACGGTGCTGGTACATTGTCCAGTCTGCCTTCTTGTAGTTCCACCTAGAGAGAGTGCTGCTCTCCTTGACAAGTTCATTTTCCACAATTAGGAAGACTGGCCGGTGGTCGCTGCCTCCAAGTTGTTTCCCTACAACGCGTGTGGTGTTCCACTCCAAGCTGGGTGAGTGGAATGCCAGGTCTGGTGTAGAGGTGGTGTGCCATGATCTCGAGTAGAAGGTTGGTGGGTCGATTGGCTGGTTAATCAGGATAAGCCCATTGTCATCCTGCCAGTTTTCAAGCTCCTCACCTCTCCTGTCCATGTGATCATAGCCCCAGCTCTGTGAGTGGCTGTTGAAGTCTCCGCATACAATCAGTCTTTCTTTTGCTGGGATTGTATCTAGTGCCAGTGGGCGGTCGCTCGGACAGTAGTAGTTGAGCAGGTGGAATTCTGAACTTTCTGTCCTGAGATGAAGCATCTGGTATTCCGCCCCCTCCATATATGTTTCAAGCTGACATGCACTGATGTTATTCCTCACGAGTGTCAGTATTCCACCTTTTCGCCTGTCTATTCGGTCAGATCGGTAGCACTGGTAGCCTCTGATTTTGAAGGCTATGTCTTTGTTGAGGTGGGTTTCTTGCAAGCAACATACATTTACTTGCTCTTCATTCAAGATATTTTCGAGCTCTAATTTTTTGCTGTAGCCGTCTTTTTTACTATTGACGCCTTCAGCATTCCAGTGCATTATTTTAAATGGTCTTTTCTTTGCTTGGCCAGTAGCTCTATTCTCATGCCTCCTGGCTCCCCGGGGCAATTGAGAAGGACCCCCAGTAGTAGGGGTTGGGCCCTTCCGAGGCAGAGGGCCCGGCACTGCGCCTGCCTGGGTGTCCGTCACAGGGCGAGTGCCATAACGTTTTGCAGATATAGGCATACTTCCCATAGCGCTAATGCGTGGCATCCTGATTGCTGTGGTGCGCCTCTTGGCTGGTTGCCTCCGTCTTCAGCACCTTGACTTGCTAGGGCAGACTGTGGTCTTGCTCGAGTCTAGGAGGGCCTGGCCAGTCTTGGTTTTTCAGCCGCTGATGGCTGTACTTGAGCCCCATCTCCACGTCAAGGAGCTGGCCTTGATGGGGAATATGAACGCTTAAAAGCAGGGCACCGTGAGGCTTGCTCAGGCATTATAAATATTTGCCACAGTTTGGGGTGAACATTCAAAACAAGTTCACGAGAAAACGTAGGGTGACAGATAAATAAAACGAGTGTTCAGTAACAGCTCAGCTCACGGTTAACAGAGCGTGCGTATTTTCGCATGAGTTGTAAATCAAAGGGCAACCAATTGTGACGATATTCTAAATACAATAGCTAAATTAAGTAATATTATAGTGCATAAAGTCAAAAATAAGATAGAAAATAAAAATTGAGTCCAGCGTCTTCTTCCCCCACGCCAGCTAGTATGCGGGTTTTGATAAGCCTAATAGCCGAATGGAGGCTACTGTCTTTTCCTAATTCGTCCTTGAGATTAAATGTAACACTTTTGCAAGTTCAAGTCGTATTTCCAAGACGACAGAGTGAAAGAATAAAAGAAAAGAAGGGGAGGGATGGAAAAACAGAACCTAGGGTACGCCGTCTCGAGTTGATTTTTTAAAAAAAGCCAACTCGAGCGACAAAGCCTTGGGCGATTTTCAAATTACGATACTAAAACTAAAAAATGTTCGTCAAATTGGTCACGCAGACAGCCTTAGCTCTTATAAAAAAAATGACGTAATTCTAACGGACTACGGACGATTCTTGTTTTTAGTTTGAAAATAGTTGTAAAAAGAAGTGAACAGGTGGCAGTTTCTAGATCTGAACGACTAACAAAGAAAAAAATATGGAATTATGAACCATAATACATAGGGCCATAAAAATTATATATTCGGATGCCTTATGATTTCCTGAGCAATAATATGGTGTTAGTTACACACTAGTACAATAATTAACCAAGATATTGGCAAAAATACTATGTATTGTAAGAAGGACTGACGGAAAAAATCATGCCTGCTTGTTTTTTTCATAGCCTGTTTTTAAAAAAACTTTTGGGGAAATAAGGATTAAAAGGTACCTGTAATTTGATTGGCGGTGGTTAAAAGGAAGGCGAGATAGGATTGGTTGACCTAAAACTTAAAATATATTTGCAGTAGTAAACATAGTAGTTTGAGAGTTTTTTTTTTTTAAAGTTTGATTCAAAAATAAATGTGTGCATGGTCCCATTGGCCAATGCATTACATATTATCGGAAACGTAGACTGCTCGTTGCCATTTTGAGAAAAATTTTCTGATGAACAAGGAGCAATGAGCAGGCTTGTGCTTTTCAAACCTATAGAAAGCAGTTTGGACAAGGCAGATCTAAAGTGTGCCAAAATTGTTTGCCAGTCATCGTTCGCTTGTGTATATTTCATTGAAATTTGTGGTAAGGTAGATTTTATTAACATTTTATTTAAAATAAAGTTTGAATGTGAGATACTGCAATACGACTGTAAGTAAGTGGGTCCATGGCAGACTTAGGCAGAGCCTAGAGATTGATCCATCATATGATAGGCTATCAGAGAGGTGTAGAACTACAAGATTATATATAATTGTCATCAAGGAGCATAACACCTATCCTATTGTATGGAAAAGATTACTACTGGAATTGCAGAGGCGTTGTAACCATTAGGGGAGAGGAATACTGGTATACATTGTCACCTCAAAATATAATGGTGAAATAGGTTGTCATAAAGAGCTGACCCTATTTGTTTGTACTGTGCCTGTAATTAATTGTGGAATATTATTGTATACTTGTTATAAAGAAGGACGCATAACCTTCTTATTTCAGGGTTTTTGGTACTGACATTAACGTAGTACCAAGCTCGTGGGAACTGTTTGATTCCTGACACTGTTTGCATATTTCGGGCACATGCTGGATGCCATTGCCTTTCAAGAAGAGTAACTGATTGTCCAGCGAGCATATGAACAGATCTACCGGTGTTATCCTTCGAAGATAAGTGCCTGTTCGGCACCAGGAAGCTCAACCTCTAGTTTTAAAATAAAGACTGTGAATATTGGAAAAACATTCCACAAGTGTAAAACGAAAAAAGAAAATAAACGATAGGATATGATGTTAACCAACAACCTACCATTATATACCAGTATTAACCAAAGTTAGAAAACTACAACTACACACTTATATTATAATAACATTTGTATTATGGACAGAAGATCCATTATGTTATGTAATTGATGTAAATACTTCTTTTGATTTCACTTTTGATTGTCAGTCCTGATTCAAAACAAACTAGAATCAGGACAATAAATTGTAAAAATTTAACGTTTACCCAAAATTCAACCACTGACTTACTAAAGATAGTCTTTTAAAGTGTAGTTTGTATGTGATTGTCGTAGTACTGTTGTGTTGTGATAATAAAATAGTTGTTTATATGTTTAGTTGGTTAATGCAACATTACACTACATATTCATAACCCTAGACATCAAACGTAGTCATCATACATTTTAGTCAAAGAATAATTCTGAATGAGATCATAAAGGTGGTAGCAGAAAGGTACCCTGTAAACTTACCATAATATTTGTTATATTCAGGGACCTTCACAGCTGACCTCATTCAGTACACTAAGAGTACATAACAACATTTCTTAACATCAAATCCACCACACCAATCAGAGTACAGAAAAACAAGTTAAGTTAGCGAATCAGAGTATGGGTTGAGTGGTACGAGGGAAGAATGACCAGAGGTCATTAGGGCAGTCCGATTTGAGAAACTGAAGTGGCAAGATGAGTTTTGCCGGGCTCTCAAGATTTATGTCTGTGGGTGTACAGAAGTTTTCCCCTGAAGTAATATAGAGATAGAATGAGAAATAGTAATATTCAGGAGATTAGATAATGCTGTTGATAAGAAGTATACGTTCAGAATTAGCAGTGATAGTAGGAAATGTGATTTTGTGAGGATTCTGTGTGCTGACAGTAAGTATGCTCTTCACTCATAATATGTATGAACAATAAGTACGAATAAAAAATATTTCAGAAGTCAAGATGAGATGCTACAAGGTTAATAACTCAGTTGACTAAGTAAGAGCATTATAAGAAGAAATGTTGCAGAAGACACAAGATAAACTGCTACAAGGTGGATAACAAATGACTAAGTAAGAGTCAAGAAAGAAGAAGACAGAGAAGAATATCAACATCATAGCCAAACTGGGCTTTTGAATAAATAAATTATAAGATGTCGTCAGGGATAAGTATGACGAGTAAGAGTTTGGAGAATAATGATATTTATGAGATTACTCAGGTGCTCTCAATGTAAGTATATTTATGCGGCTGCAGATGTATTTGAGTATTGATTCATGAACATGATTTATATAATGATTGTAACAGAGGTACTAGAGATGAACCTGACAGGATTAGTCAGAAGGGAATAAATTCCAAGGAGTTTTGAGGTAGATTGAGCAAACTGAAATAGAGCTTAAGGAGGCTAAATAAGTACTTTGAGATGATATAAGCACAAAGGGGATTAAGTGCCTACACGCCTTGAGATGCGGAATGTATATTTGAAGCACTTATGTATTTGAAGCACTTATGATATGACTGCAGGTGTGCTCTATATGAAGAAGTACCTGCATCTTTGAAGAATATATGTATTATGTAAATAAATGGATTTTGTTTTGCAAGAGAACAAACAAACTGCTTGAGTCTGTCCTTGAAGGTCGTTGTTGAATGCCAGATTATTAATCACTACAATAAAAGCACTATACGAATCAGTCACTGATTAACAGCAGAGAAGGGTACGAACGAGTCGAGGGTTGAAGGAAAGGAAGTAGTTCATCCAAGAATTGTCAACTCTGGCGGAGAGGGCCAGTACTCATACACTACTAACTTAAACTTGGAAGATATACAAAGGAGACTGGTGTGAGTCACATAACTAGGCCTGCCATCTGTCACCTAGTAATATAATATCAGCTCAGTCACATAAGTATAATTGATGCCGTAACAAGTCTTCAAATAGACACCAGTCACGGTTACACATAGTATAATTGGTGCCTTTGAACCAGTTCTCGGATCACCAGTCCTCAGCACGGTGACACGCATAGTATAATTGGCACCGAGACCAGCCCTTCTCGAGTGACATGGCTACATTACAGGGAGATATAGTGTACCAACAACAACAGCAACAACAACAACAGCCGATATTTGTTCCACCACCACAGGAGCAAGAACCAACAATGGCTGCACTCAAGAGTATTACTGAGACGTTGTATAATGTTGACTTATACGCAAAATATAAACAGATTAGATCAGTGATAACCCCATTTAAAGGAGACTCGAAAGAATTCAGAAGATGGATGAAAGACGCAGACAGATTTGCTACTATGATAAACGCAAGCACAGATACGGAACGAAAGAAGATACTATATTTCTCATCTGACTCTCTCGTTACTGACTTCCTAAGGAGACGTGATATTACATATCCAACTGAGGCATATGAGTCATTGAAGAAGGAACTAACGAAACGCTATAGTGACATTACTAATACGGAGCATGCGTGGTCATTGCTTCGCCGCATCAAACAACAACGTAACGAACCCATACAATCTTATGCAGAAAAATTATTAAATTTGGCAGAAGAGGCATTCCTGAATGGGTTGACAGCATCACCAGACCTAGAGAAGCTTCTGGTAGGAATCTTTATTGACGGACTGTTAGGCAGTAGTACAAAACTGCATATGATTCGCAAGGATCCCAATAAAATAAATGAAGCGATCCAGATAGCGATTACAGAGGGAAATATTCTAACGAGATTTAATCAATGTATTGAGCAGGAGCCAACAGTTGACCCACAAATAGAACATGAACCGATGGAGATTGGACATTCCCGCTCTCGTTGGCGTCGCCCAAGCCGGACGGAAAACCAGGGACATATAAACACAAGTTATCCTCGACATTTTCCCAGACAGCAGAGCATACAACAGGTTAATATCCCTACTTGCTTCAATTGTGGTTTTAGAGCACACATAGCCCCTGAGTGCCGACAACAACATCCTCGCCTACACCAGCAGAGTTACAACAATTCACAATAGTGGTTATGGTAACACTCGTGGGCATAGTCAAAATTTCCGAGGAGCGCACACACCATCCAATTTTGGTACCAGACGAGCACGAATGTACAACAAGGGAAACGGAACAGTCAATCACTAAGCAGGACCGTTAGTGATGACTGTAAAGGAAATGAAGAAGACAACTTCCTTCATCGGAGGTCCGAAAACATAAAGAACAACAATATGGTGTCACACCTTTTCCTCAAGAGACACCGCAGCAACAAATACATTCCATAAATATTACCCCAGATCCTAGTTCATGCTTGATCAAGATTCATAACAAAAATTATCGCGCACTTGTGGACACTGGCGCTTCAGTAAGTTTGATTAGAGAACAGTTATACAAACAAATCAAACACTTTGTAACTTTTCGACCTTCAAACACGTTTATGGCATCAGTGACAGGAGAATCCCCAAGGTCTTGTGGTACAGCATATATTAAGTTCCACATAGAACAACAACAGATTACACATCCCTTTATAATTACACGTGGGATGTCCAGAAATTTCATTTTAGGTAGAGATTTTCTTACCTCTCACAACGCCAGGATATATTTCGACCTGAACAAGATCAATATTAATGGGGAGTACATACAACTACAAGACGATATACACATAGCATCTTTGGTGCGGTTGACAACTCCAGTCACGGTACAGCCTAACACACTTGTGATAGCTAGAGGACGAATCAAGTGTTCTAATTATATTGAACCAGGACAGACAGTACAAACTGAGCCTTTGGAGAATGAGGACATAAATGATGAACCCCTCATGTTTGTTACTGAAGGTATCGCACAAGTTTCATCCTCACGTGATTTTCCGGTCATGATTATAAACACGTCGGGACAGGCTACAACGATACACAGAGGTACAATAGTTGCTAAAGTACAAAAATCGTCCTTGACTGCTACTAAGAACAGTAAGATTACCTGAAGTTAGTCAGAATCGAAACCATTGTTCCCCCGTTCCACGCAAATCCCAAAATTATACCCCAGGTCACCCTACCGACTCTGGCAGAAAAAGTCATTGGCAGAGTACAGATGTTAACCAATTCACTAACAGATATGGAGTTAGGCATTATACACGAGCAACAAGAAAGATGGGCCAATCAAATAGAATAGTGGACAGATATAGAATTGGTGACCAGCGGAATAATAAGGGACGAAGATGTCAACAAACACTGCATAGGTATACGATGAATGACGCAAAACATATACCTAATAATCATGTTACGCCCACATACGGAGAGAGGAAACATAATAAGCAAGATGATACACCGTATAAAAAAGCTTGCAGAAATGAACCTGAACACGTAAATGCAGGTGCAAAGAAAGATGAATATTATAGTTATGCACGGAGAGTGAATCAAATGATCCAAAGAAGAGCACAGGATGGAATATACAGAAGACCAGGTGATAGCACAGGACAAGTTCATTATGTCAATCTTGTTACCCACCATATACTACCAACTTCAGCAAAGCCCTTTGAATACTGTCGTAGTCAACGACAAAGTAGACGTCATATTTATAATACAGAGAAAGAGCATACTCCATGGCGGAAACCCAATACGAGATACTCAAACAAACCACTGTAGCAAGGATACGAGTTCAGATATTCAAATCCCTTTGAATACGGACGTAGTAAACGACAGAGCAGACGGAATGTATATAGAACAGATGAAAAGCATACTCCATGGCGGAAACCCACTGCGAGATAGACAAATAAATCATTTTGTCAGAAAGAAGAGCCCAGATGGTTTAAACCTTCTGATTATTCTAAGAGAGAACAAGAGAGAAGAAGGAACTTCTACAGAACTGAAGAACATAATACGTATGTTAAAACACCTTGGACAGATAATGAGTCCTGCAGACGGAATGACACACCGGATCGGTTGTCACAGTTATTGGCCACATTGAAAGTGGATGATCAACATAAATCCAAACTCAGCACGTTCGTTACTAAACACCAGGATGTGTTTGCACTAACAGATATGGAGTTAGGCAGAACCAACACAGTACATATGGACATTCAAACTACAACAGAAGAACCCATTAGTTTGAAACCATACCACACTCCATTGAAAAACCGTGAAATAGTGGAAAAAGCCATAAATGACATGTTGAATGTAGGAGTTATAGAGAGATCGAGATCAGCATGGTCGTCACCAATAGTGATTGCCTCAAAGAAAGACGGAACGAGTAGATTCTGTTGCGATTATCGAGCATTGAACAGAATTACAAAAACGATTTCATATCCATTGCCACGCATAGATGATATTTTGGCGACACTTGGACATTCTACATACTTCACTACATTGGACGCACGCTCAGGATTTTGGTGTATTCCTATGACACCAGCAGCGAAAGAAAAGTCAACGTTTTGTACACACATGGGTAGTTACAAATGGAACGTTATGCCTTTTGGTTTGAAAGGAAGTCCCGCGACATATATGGCACTGATGGACGAAATTCTACAAGGAATGCATTATTTTGCATTAGCTTATATAGACGATGTACTTATTCATACATCAGGTACTGTGAATGACTATCTAAAGAAGGTTGAACTGGTTTTTGATCGCCTCCGACACCACCAAGTTAAACTCAAACTAAGTAAATGCGAGTTCCTAAAAACAGAAACCAAATATTTAGGGTTTATAGTCAACAAAGATGGTATTCGCCCTGAGACAGATAAAGTAGAAGCAATAAGAAGAATGCCCGCCCCCACAACAGTGAAGCAGGTACGAGCGTATATTGGTTGCTGTGGATATTACAGACGCCACGTTATTAACTTTTCAAAGGCCGCTGAACCACTCATTGCCCTTACCAAGAAATATTCAAGATTTAAGTGGACAAAACAATGCCAAGAATCCTTCGATTACCTTAAGGAAGCTCTTACAAAGATACCATTGCTCGCACATCCAGATATATTTCGCCCAATGATCTTGTATACGGATGCTTCAGATACAGCAATAGGCGCTTGTTTGGTCCAACCCAGAGAAAAAAATGAGACACCTATTATACCAGAAATTCCTAATGAGATTCCTATAGCATTTGTGTCACATGCCCTCTCTGAAACACAGAAACGATGGTCGACAACAGAGAAAGAAGCGTTTGCAATACATTACGCGATACAGAAACTTGATTTTTATATCAGAGGTACCAAACTTACTATTAGAACAGACCACCAACCATTAGTGAACTGGCTCACTAAGACGCAGGAGCAGCCCAAGAAGTTACAAACATGGTCAATGAATTTACAATCCTATGACCCAAAAATTGAATACATTCCGGGTACTCAAATTACATGTGCAGACCTCCTTTCTCGAACGCCTCAACCTAGTACTATACATGAAGATGATCCACATGCGTTCACTGATATCAATGACAATGCAAAGGAGATCAACATTATAAGTTCCAATAGAATAGACGATGAAAACACCACCGCCACAACAGATACCGGTACACAGCAAACAACGGATGTAGACATATTTGATGTACATGCTGAGCAGAGAAGAGATCCCGAAATTCTCAAAATCATCAAACAAATAGAAACGAAACCTACATCATGTAAACAGTTTATAATCTTGCCACATGATCAAATACTATATCATATTGATGAGAAACAAGAAGGGAGACTACAGAAAGTAATTCCACAGTCGGTAATACCTCAATTACTAGAGCAGTTCCATGACAATAATGGACATGTTGGAAGAGATAAAACCATTGACATTATCAAGAAAAGATATTATTGGATGTCAATGTACAAGGACATAGTTGAATATGTTAGTACTTGCAGAATATGCAGAATGAGAAACATGAGACCAACTAAAGTTCCCTTACAAGAAATGAAACCATCTCATTTCTCTATGGAAGTTATAAGTATAGACATTTCTGGTCCATATCCCATTACGCAGTCTGGAAATGTATACCTCTTACACATTGTTGATCAATATTCGGTATGGCCTGAAAGTTATCCTCTCAAGAACATAACGTTAGCGACAGTGACAGTTTTTTCTACAAGAATTTCTACCAAGACATGGTTGTCCTAAGAGAATAATCACAGATAACGGGAAACAATTTGTCGGTAATCCTTTTAAGAAGACACTCCAGACTCTGCATATTCAACATACGACTAGCAGTTTCTATAGACCACAGGCAAATGGAAGAAATGAGAGAATGCATGCTAAATTGCATGATATCCTTGCTAAATATATACAAGGAAATGCACAATATTGGGATATATATATATCAATCAAGCTCTTGAAGCGATAAGAGTAAATATAAACGAGACGACAGGACTGTCTCCGTTCTACATGCTATATGGACGTGAACCTATTTTCCCATTAGATAATCTCCTGCAACCCCAAAGGAAGTATCAAGGTGAGGATCCCATCGAAGTTATACTACAAGAAAAGTATAGAGCACACCAGATAGCTAATCGAAACTCCCAGAAAGCTTTTAAGAAATGGCAGAAGCAGCATGATAAAAGAGCTCAATTAGAACAATTTCAAATTGGTGATAAAGTTTATTACAAGAAGAACGTTCGAGATAATAAATTTGATGCACGATGGCTTGACGGATATAAAGTGCTGGAACAGACAACACCCATAAATTATATATTATGGAATGAAGAGAAGAACATAGTTACAAAAGCACACGCAGCACAGATGAAGAAAGATAATCATCGCCCCACAGCACCGCCAGCTTTACAGAGTAGCAGACCAGTACGAAAAGCCACGTTGAGTTACTATGATTTTACAGAGTCGTCAAGCACTTCACATAGTGAACACGACACAGATGGTGAGCAGAACACTAATGAAGAACAACGTAACACTCCAGATCAATTACAAGATGCTATACATCGCCTGACTCGCTGCAGAGAAAACTCAGAACACGAAGATGATATTCCAACAGCAGAACTAAGAGAGAGATTGATATACAGAGATAATCGTCTACACGAAAGGGATAGTAGTACACCACTATCAGTACATGATAAAGAACCCCATACGTCCATACCAAGTCAAACATACTATGGCAATCAGAGATTACAGCCGTCTGCTTCCAGTCAACACCAGCTTACACATTCCAGTTGGGACAGCGAAGATGAGAGGCCTTTGCAATCAGCAACGAGAAACAACAAAAATCCCCATAGTCGGAGCCTTACAGAAGATCATAGGAGTCGACAATTACAACCGTCAGCTTCCAGTCAACACCAGCCTACACATTCCAGTTGGGACAGCGAAGATGAGAGGCCTTTGCAATCAGCAACGAGAAACAACAAAACCCCCCATAGTCGGAACCTAACAGAAGAACATACGAGTCGACAATTACAACCGTCAGCTTCCAGTCAACACCAGCCTACACATTCCAGTTGGGACAGCGAAGATGAGAGGCCTTTGCAATCAGCAACGAGAAACAACAAAACCCCCCATAGTCGGAGCCTAACAGAAGAACATACGAGTCGACGATTACAGCCGTCAGCTTCCAGTCAACACCAGCCTACACACTCTAGCTGGGATAGCGATGACGAACAGCCTTTACAAGCAACGAGAAGCAACATCATCCACCATACCCAGAGTTCTACAGCGGAGCATATAAACAGTAACAAGGATATCATTGATACGCCTTTAGCACCTGTTGAATCTGAACTTGACACAACAGAACGAGAAGAAAGCGACATCGATTGCATGGATGACACTACCAACACCGGGATACGAATAGCCACTAAGCGCCCTTACCAACCTTCGTCACCAGATTCACCACCAAGAGCGAAGTTGTTACGTCTACCGCAAGAACATGTACGAGCCAGGTTCAAAAGAAATCATCGTCAAGTACACAAACCGTCTCTAGGTTTACAACAACGTACAAATATTCGATCGCCCCCTTCCTCCTGCAGAGCGACTATAAACACGACATCACAATTGATACCAACTTCGTCACAGTACGACAGTCGCCTCTCCAGTAGAGAAATTACACTATTAGAGCTTGTAAAACAGATCTCGAAGTTAGTGTAATCGTAGTAAAGTACTCACCCAGCAATAGTACTAATTCGCAGCACTCACCCAGCAATAGTGCTTAAAGGTACTCCAATCAACATAGTACCCAACGTTAAGTCACTTAATTAAGTTTCTCTGTGTTAATTTAGTGGATATTGATATTCCGGAGCACACTTAGACACTCACATTACTCACTAACCTTTTTAAAGAGAGAGTATAGAACTTTGAAACAGAAAGATACAGAAAATAAACATATTACACATAATCTCATGAGTGTGACAAAGTAGATTAAATACATATAATCTCATGAGTGTGACAAATTAGATTAAATATATAATCTCATGAGTGTGACAAAGTAGAATAACTTCATAGAATCTCATGAAGCCTAACATATATATATCGCATTAAATGCATGTTGATTAGTATAATGTATCAATTTCAGGCATATACTTTTCAGGACCAGACAAAGGGGAAAATGAGAAAAAAAAAGAAGAGATGTGATACAGACTCAGTCAAGTTATAGTAGAGTAAGAAACTCTCTTTGCACTGATGATGAGCGTCCCCACTTGCCATTGCAATGGTTATATAGCGACACCAGGGATACGGCATGGTTGCAGTATTGATACTGTAGGTACTGCTTACTTGAGAAATGATGGTAATGACACTTATATAGTCATGTCTACATTAATTTCAGACACAATGATGTTGGGTATTTTGCTAAGTCTGATATACATGGGTATAACATATATAGCTTCAGACAGAGTTGACGATTTGACTGGTGCATCCAAGGCTAGAATCAGCCGAGCACATCAAACTCTGACTTATTGACATGTCTTTCACTATTGCATTGGGACATTTATTGATGCATGCTTTGCTCTACTACTTAGGTTAATTCTGCTTATCTGTCCGATATAATGTATTAACGACATTAACGGCGGATACTTTAAGACATAAAATGGTACTGACAAACCTCTGTGTCCAGAGTCAGTTACCATGTCGAAAACATGTATATTTCTAAATATTATAAGTGTAGAGTTATTGTTGATTTTGTTGTTGTTGTTGGTTGTATTGGATGAGGTTGAGTATTGATAATATACCTCAAACTAAGTTTGGGCAATTGTAATGAGATAGTGTTACACTCGGCATCCTAATTTTTTTTTCCTTGAGATTTGTTTTAGATATTAAGATTTAGACTTTGAGAATGTATATATACAGGAGCAGAGATGGTGGTATACTAAGTGTAGATGGAATTAGTTGTTGATAGAACACAAATGTCTCCTTATGGGATACATTTGTATAGCCCCGGGGTTGTATGTCACCGTTGGGTTTGCCCAAAGTATTATTTGTGCTTCAGGCAAGGTTAATATGAACGCTTAAAAGCAGGGTACCGCTGGGCTTGCCCAGGCATTATAAATATTTGCCACAGTTTGGGGTGAACATTCAAAACAAGTTCACGAGAAAACGTAGGGTGACAGATAAATAAAACGAGTGTTCAGTAACAGCTCAGCTCGCGGTTAACAGAGCGTGCGTATTTTCGCATGAGTTGTAAATCAAAGGGCAACCAATCAGAGTACATAAAAACAAGTTAAGTTAGCGAATCAGAGTATGGGTTGAGTAGTACGAGGGAAGAATGACCAGAGGTCATTAGGGCAGTCCGATTTGAGAAACTGAAGTGGCAAGATGAGTTTTGCCGGGCTCTCAAGATTTATCTCTGTGGGTGTACAGAAGTTTTCCCCTGAAGTAATATAGAGATAGAATGAGAAATAGTAATATTCAGGAGATTAGATAATGCTGTGGATAAGAAGTATAAGTTAAGAATTAGCAGTGATAGTAGGAAATGTGATTTTGTGAGGATTATGTGTGCTGGCAGTAAGTATGCTCTTCGCTCATAATATGTATGAACAATAAGTTCGAATAAGAAATATTTCAGAAGTCAAGATGAGATGCTACAAGGTTAATAACTCAGTTGACTAAGTAAGAGCATTATAAGAAGAAATGTTGCAGAAGACACAAGATAAACTGCTACAAGGTGGATAACAATTGACTAAGTAAGAGTCAAGAAAGAAGAAGACAGAGAAGAATATCAACATGATAGCCAAACTGGGCTTTTGAATAAATAAATTATAAGATGTCGTCAGGGATAAGTATGACGAGTAAGAGTTTGGAGAATAATGACATTTATGAGATTACTCAGGTGCTCTCAATGTAAGTATATTTATGCGGCTGCAGATGTATTTGAGTATTGATTCATGAACATGATTTATATAATGATTGTAACAGAGGTACTAGAGATGAACCTGACAGGATTAGTCAGAAGGGAATAAATTCCAAGGAGTTTTGAGGTAGATTGAGCAAACTGAAATAGAGCTTAAGGAGGCTAAATAAGTACTTTGAGATGATATAAGCACAAAGGGGATTAAGTGCCTACACGCCTTGAGATGCGGAATGTATATTTGAAGCACTTATGTATTTGAAGCACTTATGATATGACTGCAGGTATGCTCTATATAAAGAAGTACCTGCATCTTTGAAGAATATATGTATTATGTAAATAAATGGATTTTGTTTTGCAAGAGAACAAACAAACTGCTTGAGTCTATCCTTGAAGGTCGTTGTTGAATGCCAGATTATTAATCACTACAATAAAAGCACTATACGAATCAGTCACTGATTAACAGCAGAGAAGGGTACGAACGAGTCGAGGGTTGAAGGAAAGGAAGTAATTCATCCAAGAATTGTCAACTCTGGCGGAGAGGGCCAGTACTCATACACTACTAACTTAAACTTGGAAGATATACAAAGGAGACTGGTGTGAGTCACATAATTAGGCCTGCCATCTGTCACCAAGTAATATAATATCAGCTCAGTCACATAAGTATAATTGATGCCGTAACAAGTCTTCAAATAGACACCAGTCACGGTTACACATAGTATAATTGGTGCCTTTGGACCAGTTCTCGGATCACCAGTCCTCAGCACGGTGACAATGGTATTCCGAAAAGATTAGCACCATAAGGTGTATCTGCAACAACTAGTCTTAGAGTGCATACTTTGTCACCCAACTTGACCTCAACATTGGTCCATCCTTTGATTGGGACGTTAACAGCTCCATAAGCTTTATGTCGAGATTCAGGTGGTTTTATGTGTGGTGATCCGATATCAGCATATCCCTTCAAACCGACCAAAGTGCATGAGAAACCTGTATCCAAGAGAAAGTTTACAGGTTTGTTATTGACTAAGACATTTATGAGAAACTTGTCCTTGTGTTCTTCCATATCATTCAAGTTGACATCAGTACTTGATCTGTCATTTGTTTTCTTTGACAATCTGTCTGTGCTTGAACTACGTCTTAAGCTGCTGTAGGCGGAACGTACTGTACTCCTTGAGTTACATAATGAGGATAAGTGACCCAGTTTTCCAAAAACATTGCAAGTAGATTGCCTGTGTCTACACTGTGATCTTTCAAGCTTAATGTAAAACGCTGGACATGACTTCAGTTTATTGGTATCTAAAGTCTCTTTCGGCCTGATCTGTGATGTAGCAGAACGAGTGAGTGACTGCGACCTTGTCTTTTTATACTGGGGCTTCATTACATGAATGTCTGTCTGAATTGTGTCATCTCCTCTGAGGGTTTCATTGGCAGAACTTGTAGTTTCATATAACGCTGCTACTTGTGAAATCTTCTCCAGAGATGGATTTTCTTCAGATAAAGCCGCTCTGCGTATAAATTCATGAGGTGTATGTTGTAATACCATGTACCGAATACTTTCATCAACCAGTGACTGGCCACATTCATCTTTAGGGCAAATAAATCTGCAATCAGTTGCTAGGCCTCGTAATTCTGCAATCCACTGTGAGAATGTTTGGCCAGACTTCTTCCTTGATTGGCAAAATTTGTGTCGGGCTACAATGAGATGAGTGTGTTGCTTTAAATGTGTGGAGAATTTAGCAATGAGCTAATCGTATGAGAAAATAGACAAGTTGTCTGTTCCGAACAACTTTTGTGCCAGTTGATATAAGGATGTTCCTTTCCAAGATAGAAAAAAAATGGCATTTCATCTTGGTATCAGTCAACACATGTGCATCAAAATGGCGCGTCAGTCTCTTTAAATATATTTCCCAGTTATCCTTCTCCAGTGTATATTCTGGGAACGCAGGAATATGTTGATTTAGGACCTGTGAGGAGGTATTTGCTTCGAAGACAGACAAAGAACTAGCTGTTTGCTGATTCAATAAGAGCTGCATGATTTGTCTTTGCTGTTCTCTTATTTTGTTCTGTTCTGTTCTTTTTTCTTTTTGCTGCTCAATGAGCAATTTTGGAATCATAGCCATTTCTGATTCTTGAGCTGCCATCGTATCAAATGTGGTGAAAGGACAGCGAAATCGATAAATGGGTATCGTCCAAAATCGTGACAAAAGACCGGTTCACACGTGTTGTTTTGTAAGTGCCAACTTACCGGGTTGTAAACACACACTATGATCGTCGTAGTACGAAACTCCTCGTCGATAAATGTTATGTTATTTTATATAATGAAATAGAACTAGAACGGTATCGAAGTAATAATGCACTTTATTTACACATCAACTGGTTTCTGCTATATACATGTCGCTTGACTGAACTGGGACCCAGCGTTCAGCAGGGCAGAAGTCCGATTACTGACGCTATGCTCTGTGCATGCTCTGTCAACATCCGGGTGTAGCTAAAAGCTATTGACCCTGAATCGTTCTGTATGAAAACACAACATATATATATATATATATATATATATATATATATATATATATATATATATATATATATATATATATATATATATATATATATATATATATATATATATATATATATATATATATATATATCCTAATTATAACTCACCATCGTTTGCGCGGGATATATTTGTTCATCTATGAGAAGAATAAAAATTGATTTTGTGGCTGACCATATTATCCGTTACATCCTTCTTAGAAACTACATCTCTTTTGCCTAAAATTTTCTTTCTCTCTATTTGTCCAGGTCTGGCACGCATAAAGTAATATAGGGCGTGTGTAGCATTATAAAACAGTTTTCCGTACTGTCAGGTCACCCACTCCTGTGACATTGAATTAAAATAAGCTTTTATTTCAATTCGCTTTAAGTGTAAATTACCTACTTACTGAGTCGTTCCTCTTCTATATTGAGGTGTAGCGGTTAGCCAGAGGGAGCGGCATGCTATCCTATCAGCTGTCTGCCTTTTGGCCTGGTTCCAGTCCAGTCCTCGGTTTTTCAGGGATTGTCTAATGTTGTCGTCCCAGCGGACTTTGGGTCGTCCAGGAAGTCTGGATCCCTGGCTCTTGGTTTCCCATATTTGTCATGGTATTCGATCTTCTCTCACTCTGCAAACATGGCCAAACCATCATAACTGGGACCAGAGCAGGATTTAGACATGATGAGGCCCTAAGCTATAGGAAGCTGTGGATGCCCCAATTGGTAACAGAGAATAAGGCCGTGTAACAACTGAACTTGGCATACTAACGTTTAAATATACATGTAGGCATACAATACGGTGGTACTGTCATTATAAGTGAAAATTAACATTATAGACCTACTCCTACTATAACTATTTTTATAACGTTTCGTGCCGCTATTTCCCCCCCCCCCCCCCACACACCAGTGTTAGGCCCCTTTAGACTATGAGACCCTAAGCTGAAGCTTGTTTAGCTTAAGCCTAAATCCGGCCCTGACTGGGACTGTTCCACTCCGGTCTGAAAGGCCATGGCGTACCGTCTGGTTGCGGACCCTGTCCCTTCTTGTTAATTCGACCATCTTCCTCAAATACCTCATTTCTGAGGTTTTGTGGTGGATTTTGGGCAGTTATAGTCATTGCTCATTCCAAAGTCAAGACTGGAACATATGTGGGGCGGTACCCAGCCATCTTCGTCTTCTAGGGAAGGAAATCCTCGATTTAGGGACTGAAAAAAATCTATCAGCTGTTGCTCTTCTTGAATGGTCCCTTCATCCAGTCTATGACAGCTACAAAGTATTTAAATTGGTTAACCTGCTCCAGGGCCTGTCTTTTAACATAATATGATGTCTGTTTCCATCTCATGTAAGTGTAAACTGAGAGTTAAAATTAACAAAATAAGCAGGCTATTAAAGATAAAAATAGTGACTTACTGTTGTGAAGCTGTGTCATTACGAGATCATATGTTAGTGCCATCGTGCCTCACGTTGACTTTATTTATTTTTTTCAGTAGTGTTTTGCAGATACTCTTACTCCTATTAGCTGTTAACAATCTTTTCTCTTCCCAATATTATTTTTTTTAAAGAAAAAATATCTCTTTCGACCCTTGATTGGTTATAATTAGGATATATAGTGTTAGTTAATTCAAGATAATAATTTTGATTTCCGATATCAAATTGTGGTACCATCACCTCACTCAGTCCAAATATAGTAAATCAAAAATGTAAAATTGTGTGAATGTATGTGCCCTCCCCTTCCCAAAAAGTCTATCACAACTGCCATGTTGTTAACAAGGGGGAGAAGGGTAGGAAAGTCCAGGTGTCCGACAATCATCTGCCATTATCAACAATCATTACAAGAATCCCACCAGATTCCCACTTTCCCGTCACACCGTCACTAATCCTTATATATTAATTTTTGTTCGAGTTTTCTTTACCGTTTTACACAATTCTCTAGGTCTATCTATTCTCAACAACGGTTCTACAGTTATGGGTGAATTGCCACACTCAAGTACCAAACCCCAAGGTCTTTCATATTTGGACATGTACTCTAATACAACCGATGAACCTTGTGTCTTGGTTGAACTAGTGCCCTAGATTTCTTATAGGGCACTAGGTTGAACAAGACACGCCTGGCCAAAACTAGACAAACTCGTTTAAAAAAAAAAACCCAAAAATTATCTATCCCCACAACTCATTGCTCATGTTAAATATTTGTTACATTTTCATTTTCTATCCATTATTATTTTAGATTTATGTCATATGTTCTTGCAAGCTGATGAAAGCATTCATTTTAAACCTTTTAATAAAAAATCTGGGACGTTACGCACGTGAAACGAACAAAAATAGAATCCATCACGTGATATAACGATTCCTAGCTAGACATCTTTGTTATTTAAATGGAACAGTAGATGCTACAACGTTTCAAATGTAAAGCCACCCGGCTTAATTAAACGATGTCACTGGCCTTTACATTTTTTAAACTATTTGCTATAATACATCGGAAATCTTGAAACAATGTCACGTTTATTAACAGTAGTAGCTTTATTGGAGCTGATGTGGGCACAGATTGGAGCCGACATAGTGGTTGACGACACACCAGGATACGGCCGTCTTTTTGACGGCATAGGTGGACTAAGCGGAGGAGGAGTAACATTTATTCTTTGTTTTAATGCACCATTTAAAAATAATACAAAAAATAAAAAGTACGTATTACTGCACATTTCCCGTAAGAAACCGAAGTCAGGTACCATGTCTAGAAGCGTCAGCGATCACATCCATCCACGGATTAACAAAAAAAAAAGCACTCCACCAGTTCTGTAGCTGATCTTTTCCAATGCCAAAGTATACCTTTTTCTGTCTGTTTTCCTCTATCATTGTTTCATTTTATCTTTCCTGCAGTCATTCTGTATTCGTCTTCTCTTTATCGCATGTCCATTGTTCATAAGCACTTCTCATTCTTTATTAGTAGGCTAATCATAGCTGTCCGTGGGATTCTTAAAATTCCCTGACAAAAATACACAACTGTTACCTCCAGTAATTTTTGGTTTTGTTTTCTCTGTGTCCAAAAAACATTTCCATACATTAAAAGTGATTCAATACAATATGTCGAAACTTTTCTTTGGGACCAGGGTGTATTACATTGAATATTCCTCCTTTAATTAATGAAGTGCTATTTTTGCTTGACATATTTTGTTCTTAATCTAAGTCATACTTTTTCTGTCTGGTGTAATAACTGTGTCTATGTATTTGAAACTGTGTCATGTATTTTAATGTTGTTCCATTTATTGTTACATTGCATTTGGGTAGAGTCCCTTTACTTGGAGATATTCATGTTATAAAAAGATAATCATTTCATCATTCAAACTAGAGGTTTTCTGTCACTTTGGTGTTATATGACAAACATGTTGTTGAGAAACAAAATGACTTTATTAATAATTTAAATCGTATACTCATATTATAGGCAACTTCAAAACTGCTTGTCAACTACCCACAAGAACAGCGAGACCAGATACTTGATTATTTATTTAAGGTATGATGGACCATATAATAGTTATGCACATCTTTGAAAAAAGTGTCTTTCTGGATTAATAATCTTTCTCCTATAAACTGTAACTTAATCTTTGTACTCATCAAAAAAAAAAAATACATATTACAGGAAATGGAAATGACTATTTATTCAAACAATTACATTTATATTAAACATTGAGATTTACATAAAACTGAGTACTCCCTTTCTGCACTGGCTATTCTGTCGTAAATGAACAACAATGACTTTCAGTAAATTGTCTTGTCATATTTTCATGGTCAGCTCTCTAAAGTATTACAGTTTTTTTAGAGAGTCAAGTTTTGACATTTTGGGTAGCTGTTTCTTACAGAATGCAGGAATAACCACTATCTTCTATCATGGATACTAGTATTATTTTTTTTCTTCTCTTCTTTCCCAGCCACATTTTGGAGCCTCACTTCAGATCTTGAAAGTTGAAATTGGTGGAGATGTTCAAAGTACAGGTAATGTCTTCAGTTTGATATTTTATATCTTATCCTTCTTTGTTCCTCATTGACATATAGCATGCAGAGTTTTTTTTCTCCAGCAGTATGTTTCTTGTTCTTTGATCCTTAGCCGCCGACTGTCAGAGCAGTCAGTGGCCATCACGCCTGATGACATCTTGTAGGGCAGCAACAAACTGCTTCCACTTTGTTTCATCAGCGGCCATCCTTCATGCAGTACCCCAGCTCTGGTTCATTCTTTGCATCTCAGTCTCCAAAGTTCTCTTTCACTTTTGTTCAGGGGTCCATAGCATAGCTTTTCTTGTGATGGCATCAGGGTCTCTTCTGAGGACATGGCCAACCCAACTCCAGCGTCTGCCAGCTATGATGGTGTGCATGTCCTATTGGTTGCTCCGAGCAAGCAATTTTTTGTTGGTGATGGTATTCAGCCAAAAAATTCGAAGAATTTTCCTAAGGCAGATTTTGTAGAAAGAGGACAATTTCGACATTTCCTTCTCTGTTACTCTCCAGCATTCCGCACCATAGAGAAGCACAGAAAGTACAGAGCTCTCATATAATCTTAAATTGGTATTTGAGCTGTACTGAGAGGACTTCCAATGTTGTTTAGACTAGCAAAGGCTGTTCTCGCTTTATTTATTCTGTTGTTGATGTCTTTGCCTATCTGGTGTTACTGTGCATCTTCTTCTTCTTCTTCTGTCCTTAGCCACAGACCGTCAAAGCAGTCAGTGGCCATTACGCCTAGTGGCGTCTTAGGGCAACAGCAGATAGGTTTTCTTTGCCATTGTTTCCCATCACGCCTAGTGGCGTCTTTAGGGCAACGGCAAATCAACCCATTTGCCGTTGTTTCCGTAATCGAAGTGACTGGCAACGGGTGATCAGCCCGTTGTGTTACTGTGCATCCTAGGTATATAAACATGTCTGTCTGTTCCAGCTTCTGGTTCCTTATTGTTATGGGCTCTATATTCTATATACAGTATGTTTTTGTAAAGAGTTAAATATTTGTTCTGGTGCAGATATGTCAATATTTAATTTTAGTCCATATCTGCACTAATTCTCTCTTTGTTTCTTTAGATGGAACAGAAGCATCACATATGCACAACAGTTGGGAAGAAAACTACATGAGGGGTTATGAATGGTGGTTAATGGTGGAAGCAAAAAAGGTAAAGAATTAACAGAAGTTTGAGAGAATATATGCACAGTGTATGTACTTATAATATATTTGAAGAGAATATTATGTGTGCCATAGAAACAATTCTAAATACAACAACCAAAAAGCTACAGACTTTCATAAATGGAATCTTGCATAGAATAGAAGAATTGAAGTGGTATGACAAGATCACTAACGTGTAACGAATGACAAGAACTTGACAAGCACCAGTGGAACAAGAAATGAGAAGATGAAGGTGGAGATGGATAGGTCACACATTGAGAAAACCTATTGATAGCATTACCAGACAATTCCTATTTTGGAAGCCCCAGGGTAAGAGAGGTAGGGGAAGACCAAAGAGCGCATGGAAAGGAGAACTAGAGACAGACATGAAGGAGATGAAGAAGACATAGAAAGACCTTTAGCAGAAGGCACGGGACAGGAAGTTGTGGCATAAGTTTATTGAAGGCCCATGCTGCTTTGGGAGTTGAAAGGTGAAAGAAGAAGCAGAAACAATTCTAAGAAATCATGGTCTGTACTAGAACATGGTAAGATGTAAAACAGCCATCCATCATTTATGCCTGCGGGGAGCACCGTGCGTGTAGTGGTGTTGATGGTATTGTATGATGGTGTTCTTACTACATGTAAATTGTATGAGGCCAGCTGTGAAGGCTCCTGAGATAAAATGTATTTGAGAATTATCAGAAGGCCTTTCTTGCTACCACTACGACCTCACACTTAATTTTTTTTTTCTTAATGAATGTGGCTACGTAAAGTGTCTAGGGTAATGATGTGTAATGTGGTGTATAAGTTATAAATACACCCACAGACATTTAAGAAGACTAATAAGATTAACAAGTGTTAAAATACACTGAACTAACTCACGTGTATAAAGTTTTTGATATAATTATATTACATTTATTGGTTCTGGATCAAGTTTTATGTGACCAGAACTTGTTTTAAAAGAAGGATTGAAAATTTATGAAAAAAATGCATGGAATGTTACATAATAAATGCAAGAGCGTACCTATTTAAGTACTAGACTAGTTAGTTTTATTAAAATGTTCGAATAGTCATCTCTTTGGGAGGATAGTTACTGTTTGTGCTGTTGGGGTGGCCTCATCACACCTGTCTATATTGACTACTCAGTGTCCAGAAAAGGTGGGAATTTTTATGGGGATATTAGTCACTACCAATAGTTGGTGAATGTCCAGCAGACCAGAGGCTCACTCATCTTTTTGTAGCTCTGGTGCTGAAAACTTGCGGTCCCACCTCTCCGTGCTGGCGGGCAATAATGGTGGTCTCTGTCACAAGAACTGCACAGATACACTCGAGTACAGTCACCCACCGAATAGACTCTGCTTTGTTGTAGATAGAAAACTCACAGCTCTGCAATCAAAGTATGGGCTATGTGTCAAAATCTATTCTATACCCACGTCTGGACACCACACTGACACAACAACCACATCATACAGACAGGTCAGATCTCTCTGACCAAACAGCACAGTTACCATGGTGGGTTTACATCCGATAGATCCTCCCAGACTATAGATTCTGAAAAATAATTATTAGTTGTCGGCCCTAAAAGAAGATAGGTAATCTGTTTCAACGTTTGATCTATCGTGCATAATCCTTGCTGTAGTTTATGTACCTTGTTGGTCCCTAGACCCTGACTTGGGCGGGGGGTCTAGAGCAAAATCCCTACTTGTTTGTAATGCTAGATTTTGATATGGCAGTATCAAATCACTCGAACATGAAACAATATGCAAAATATATAAAGAAATAATTTCAATCTTACCAGATTATGAATAATTAACACAGAAGTGCTAGCAAAACTCAGCTGAGCTGCTGGCTATAGGATGGCGTCCCTAAATTTACTTCACTTGCTTTCATATGGGAAAACACCACACTTTAAAATCTGTGTCTAACACTGAACAATTATTGAAGAATGACCCCAAATGCGCTCTGAGCGCTAATGATATGCTTGTCTGTGGCCAATCACTGCCTAGTTGTACTTTAAATTTCAAATTTCTACACTAAAGTCATTTCAGTCATGCTTCAGTCAAGTATGGATGGTTATCTGTTAGTCTGTCCGTCTCTACTTGTGTTTCTAAAAAAAATGTGCTTGATTTTTGAAGCAACCTTTCTCTCCCCTTAAAATTTTGTCGTAAAAAGTTATATTTAGACACAGCTACCGCTCAAAAACCCTCTCCTCCATAATAAGTAACTTTGAACATCTGTGTCCAAGGTCGTGTTTTTGTGTGCAAATAACGATATGTTAGATTCAAGGCAGTCTGTGGCTGATGTAAACTACACTGTCTTTTGTCATTAATTTCAATATTATCTATCCGTTTGTAAATTTAAGATCATATTATTTCATTGCTCAGAATAGGCCATCTGGCCAGCTAATTTTTATATTCCTAACATTAATATTAAGAAAAATTACTTTTTAAATTTTTGTAATATTCCTAACATCTGCGTTTTAGCCGCTGAATTCAAATCAAGGCTTGGTATCGCAAAACGTCCAATTCCGTACCTCGTGTCAATTTGGGGGACGTGAATTTTTTACTTTCCGCCATCCCCCCCAATTGCGTCTCCTTAGCCTTGCTACGCAATCTTTCCAGTCATATTTTTTCCTTTTTGATCCTCCGTTCCCCTCCTGTCTAGCAAGTCAATTTTATGGAGGGTGATGACCCGCGGTCTAGGCGATCATGTACATCAGCAGCCTACGCATTATGTTTTTATCCTTAAATGTTATCTTTTGAGTATTTTACCGTTGTATCTCGGTCAATTTCACTACACATCTCCCCACTTGAAAACATGCCTATGGCAAGTTCCAAAACCAGCGATACACATAGGTAAAATTACTCCTCACGTCTGCCACTACTCTAATTTTGATCACAGGGGTGCCGACTGAGGAAATCTGCACCGACATTCAATTTGCCTGGGATATATTGGATACTGAACTGATACGGTTGAAGCAATAAAGACCACCTCAGCAATCTTGCGTTTTCATGCTTAGCCTGAGACAAGAACACGAGAGGCTGATGATCCGTCTCCACCACAAAAGTCCTACCATACAGATAGATTTGAAACTTCTTTATTGCCCAGATTAATGCTAAACATTCTTTTTCGCTTGTGGAGTATCCTTGTTCTGCCTTATTCAATTTGCGGCTTGCATAAGCGACTGGTTTAAGTTCCCCATCAGGTGCAGCTGATCTTTGCAACAAAGCCCCTCCAAGTCCTACATTACTTGCATCGGTTCTTAAGACAAAGTCCTGTGTCAAATCAGGCAGTTTGAGAATAGGCTTGCTAGTGAGTTTTTCCTTTAACTCTTGGAACGCTAGTTCACATTGTGCAGTCCAAATAATTTTATCTGGAAGTCCCTTGCGAGTCAGATCAGTCAGAGGAGCACAAATGGCGTTAAAATTTTTGATGTATTTCTGATAAAATCCGCATAACGACACGAATGATCGCACGTCCTTTTTGGTTTGCGGCCTAGGTGCTCTCTGCAGTTTTTCCAAATTCTTAGGATCAGGGGTCATATTACCCTGATATACAGTGTGCCCCAAGAATTCCAACTCTTTGCATCCAATACAACATTTTGTTGGCCTAGCAGTTAAGTTCGCCTCCCGAAGTCTATCAAACAACATCTCCAGAGCTTCAATGTGTTCTTCAAATGTCTCGGTGGCGACGAGAATATCATCCATGAAATTTGTGATACATGGGTTATTCAGGGGGTCCAACAATTTTCGCATCATCCTTGAAAACACACTCGGAGCATTTTTCAGTCCGAATGGTAGCATATTGAATTCATAATGTCCATCCGAAGTGCTAAAAGCCAAATAAGGTCTCACTTCAGGCTTCACTGGGATCTGGTAATAGCCTTTACTAAGATCCACCTTTGAAAAGTATTTTGCCTTGTTCAGTCTGGCAAATAGCTGTTTTGTGTCTGGTAATGGATCCACTTGTCCTTCTGTGACAGCATTCAGTTTCCTGTAATCTATGCACAGTCTGTGTTCCCCAGACGGTTTCCTCAACAAAACGACACTAGAACTAAAAGATGATTCACTGTGCGAAATAATCCCCTCCTTCAATAAATAATCTATTTCTTCCTTTAATGCCTTCTCCTTCGCGAACGGAATAGAATAGGCTCTCATACAGATTGGGTTTGAGTCTACCAGTTTCATGTCATACTGTAGCAAATTTGTATGGCCTGGTTTATCTGTTAATACATCTGTATGTTCCTCCAGAACCTGTTGAACTCTCTCCCTCTGATTTTTAGTCAGGTGCTTACTGACTTTTACCTGTGCTGCGGTTTCACAAGGATGTAATGGGTATTCATGTGAGGTGAGTGGTTCCTTTTGCATCTGGGTTGCAATAGCTAAGGTCAATAAGGGGGTGCTTTCCTGGAGTGGTCTGTCCAGATACTTCTTTAGCAGGTTTACATGATAAACTTTTTCCTTCCCCTTTTTGTCAATTTTATAGTTTGTTCTAGACACCTTCTCTAGAACCGTATATGGACCTTGCCAACCAATTTGTAATTTATTCTGGCTTCCCGGTAGTAGAAGCAGCACCTTCTCTCCGACTGCCAGTTCCCTGTCCTTTGCCTTCCTATTAAAATATGCTGCATGTTTCTTCCTGGCTTGTTTCAAATTATCATTTGCCAGTTTCCATCCAGCTTTCAAACGAGTGGTCAGTTCGTTCACGTATTGATACGATGAGGTAACAGTCTCTTCCGCCTTCTCATCTGTCCAGGTCCTTAATAGAGCTTCTAAAGGCCCTTTTATTGGCCTCCCAAATAGCAGAGTTGCGGGAGCCATCCCGGTTGAACTATGTGGTACCTCCCGGTACGCAAACAATGCGGCGGGCAGGAATTGATCCCACAGATCCGGTTTTTCGTGTGCCAGCTTTCTCAGGATAGAAATGAGAGTCCCATTGAACCTCTCTACCTGGCCGTTCCCTTGTGGATGGTACGGACTACAATGAAAGTGCCTGGCTTGAAATAGCTTAAAAACTTCTTCCGTTAGTTTCCCCTTGAACTGAGAACCATTATCCGTCAAGATTTGATGCGGGAATCCTAATCGGGTAAATATTGTAAGTAGTGCCTCTGCTACATGTTTTGAATCAATTGATGGCAGGGCTACCGCCTCTCCCCACATAGAACAAGTGTCCACCAGAGTAAGGATGTAACTGTTCCTCCTCTTGGTCCGAGTGAGAGGTCCTACAATATCCACTGCAACCCTCTCAAAAGGTGTTCCCACTATGGGCATTTCCCCTAGAGTTGCAGGGGCAGTCCAGTGCTTTGGAGCTACCCTTTGACATTCTGGGCAGGATTTGACATATCTTTTATATCCTCCGTTATCCCTGGCCAGAAGTAATGACAAGCTATACGCTGTCCTGTGGCGCTGATCCCCATGTGACCACTGAAGGGGATTGCATGTCCGAGTTCCATCACTTTCTCTCTATATGCAATGGGAAGAACCAGCTGGTTGTGACCATTTGTTCCAGTTCCGGCCTTCCTGTATAAGAGTTTGTTCTTCATGAAATATTCCCCCTTGCTCGGAGGTGTGTGGCATTTGGGTAATTTTTTAAAACCTGGCTGGAGTGTCCTATCCTCAGCCTGCGCCTTCCTCATCTCCTCTGGATGAGCGTTTATAGGTTCACCTTCTTCCTCCTTCTTCTGTGACCTGGTCTGCACTGTCGCCATGATCACAGGTTTCTCGGGATTCCCCAAGAAGACGTATCTACACCCCAATATCAGAGGGTAGATTGGTTCATCTATCACTGCTGCTCTGATTTCTCCTTCCACATAGCGAGTTTTCACCGTTATCCTTGCGATGGGAAGTGTCATGAGTGGTATGTCCTTAGTCGCCCCTTGTATTTCCACTGTTTCTGTGGTATACTGACTTGGGTCCACTAGGCTAGACTTCACAACTGAATCATAATCCAAACCTGTATCATAAAGGCACCTTATGGTGACCCCATTACAAATAACATCCTCACAAACTGGGGGGTGATAAGGTTCCTGTTGTCCCTTAGGATTAACCTTTAATCTTTGCGTCCCCGACTTCATTGCAGCAATGTTTGAAGGTTTCCTTCTACAAAATTCGGTGTTATGGTTATCCTTCTTGCACCATTTGCACCATCTTTTTCCTTGGTTCAACGGTTTTCTTTCATTGAACTTTTGGTCATTGAACTGTGAGTTTCTGTCGCGATAGTCATTTCTTGGCCGCTCAAAATTTGTCCTGCCTTTATTTCCCTGCTCTCTATTATCAAATTTATTAAATTGCTGTGGAGCTTTAAAATTGTCTATGTGCTTCTTTTTAGCACCACTTACCTCTGCCTGAGCTGCCTGATACCTCTCAGCAACATTTAAAATTTCCCCCAACTTCTCTGCACCCTGTTCCATGAGAAATTTTCTCATGTCTGGAGCCATGGACTCTCTCAATTGCTCAATCATGATCATTTCTTTAAGATCTTGGGTCTTCCCCAGAGCCGTCCATTTCTCCAAATAGGTTTCTATTCTGGCAGAAAATTGGTGGTATGTCTCCCCAGACAACAGTTTGGCATTTCTGAATTTCTTACGATAAAATTCACCATTCTTTTCGTACCTTAATAACAAAGCCTGCTTTAACATGTCATAATTGTCTTGGTCTTCCCTGTTCATTTTGGCAAATACTTCGTAAGAAGTACCCCTCAATCCCTGTGATAGCTTTAAGCTCCACCTCTCTCTCTCTAACCCATATGTAGTAGCTAATAACTCAAAACGTCCTAGGTACCCTTCTATGTCATCGTCTTTCTCAACAAAATGGTCTAAATGAAACCCCATAGCTGAGTTTGAGGCTCCCATACTGGGCGTAGCATCTGAGGCAAAAGGGCTGGCACCATTTTCAGGAGCCGGGCCTTGTAATTCCAGCTCCCTTAGTCGTAATTCATGCTCCCTCTGCAACCTTCTATCTTCTGCTTCCCTTTCGGCCTTTTTATCTTCTGCCTCCCTTTCGGCAGTCAACCTTTTTTCGTCTGCCTCCCTTTGCTGTCGTTTTTCTTCTGCCTCAATCTGCAGCCTCTTAATTTCTCTATCAGCCTCAATTTGTAACCTCTTCTCTTCAGCTACCTTTCTATCTTCCCTTTCAATATATTTATCACATTCAGTCGTTACGTATTGAATTAAAATTTGACCATCCATCCCCATCTCCTTCGCAGTGAGCACAGCAGCTGATCTAAACTTTGCTAGCTCGGCCATACTTTTTGGACAATATAATAATATACAAGATAAATCTCTAACCAGTAAATACACTAAGTACTTCTAATTACTATATGACTATAGTCTAACTAATTCTAACTAACCAGTTAACTAATTAATTATTACTGGCTGTGAAGATTCACCAACTTTTATCTGCAGGGACACTTTTAATTTTAAAGGAAATTTTACAATTTATTTCCCTACTTTTATTTCTCCCACCAGGAGATCCTAATTTTACTGTTGGGCTAATTATCCCTGGACAAGACCCCAATTTATGTAGTGGTGTTGATGGTATTGTATGATGGTGTTCTTACTACATGTAAATTGTATGAGGCCAGCTGTGAAGGCTCCTGAGATAAAATGTATTTGAGAATTATCAGAAGGCCTTTCTTGCTACCACTACGACCTCACACTTAATTTTTTTTTTCTTAATGAATGTGGCTACGTAAAGTGTCTAGGGTAATGATGTGTAATGTGGTGTATAAGTTATAAATACACCCACAGACATTTAAGAAGACTAATAAGATTAACAAGTGTTAAAATACACTGAACTAACTCACGTGTATAAAGTTTTTGATATAATTATATTACATTTATTGGTTCTGGATCAAGTTTTATGTGACCAGAACTTGTTTTAAAAGAAGGATTGAAAATTTATGAAAAAAATGCATGGAATGTTACATAATAAATGCAAGAGCGTACCTATTTAAGTACTAGACTAGTTAGTTTTATTAAAATGTTCGAATAGTCATCTCTTTGGGAGGATAGTTACTGTTTGTGCTGTTGGGGTGGCCTCATCACACCTGTCTATATTGACTACTCAGTGTCCAGAAAAGGTGGGAATTTTTATGGGGATATTAGTCACTACCAATAGTTGGTGAATGTCCAGCAGACCAGAGGCTCACTCATCTTTTTGTAGCTCTGGTGCTGAAAACTTGCGGTCCCACCTCTCCGTGCTGGCGGGCAATAATGGTGGTCTCTGTCACAAGAACTGCACAGATACACTCGAGTACAGTCACCCACCGAATAGACTCTGCTTTGTTGTAGATAGAAAACTCACAGCTCTGCAATCAAAGTATGGGCTATGTGTCAAAATCTATTCTATACCCACGTCTGGACACCACACTGACACAACAACCACATCATACAGACAGGTCAGATCTCTCTGACCAAACAGCACAGTTACCATGGTGGGTTTACATCCGATAGATCCTCCCAGACTATAGATTCTGAAAAATAATTATTAGTTGTCGGCCCTAAAAGAAGATAGGTAATCTGTTTCAACGTTTGATCTATCGTGCATAATCCTTGCTGTAGTTTATGTACCTTGTTGGTCCCTAGACCCTGACTTGGGCGGGGGGTCTAGAGCAAAATCCCTACTTGTTTGTAATGCTAGATTTTGATATGGCAGTATCAAATCACTCGAACATGAAACAATATGCAAAATATATAAAGAAATAATTTCAATCTTACCAGATTATGAATAATTAACACAGAAGTGCTAGCAAAACTCAGCTGAGCTGCTGGCTATAGGATGGCGTCCCTAAATTTACTTCACTTGCTTTCATATGGGAAAACACCACACTTTAAAATCTGTGTCTAACACTGAACAATTATTGAAGAATGACCCCAAATGCGCTCTGAGCGCTAATGATATGCTTGTCTGTGGCCAATCACTGCCTAGTTGTACTTTAAATTTCAAATTTCTACACTAAAGTCATTTCAGTCATGCTTCAGTCAAGTATGGATGGTTATCTGTTAGTCTGTCCGTCTCTACTTGTGTTTCTAAAAAAAAATGTGCTTGATTTTTGAAGCAACCTTTCTCTCCCCTTAAAATTTTGTCGTAAAAAGTTATATTTAGACACAGCTACCGCTCAAAAACCCTCTCCTCCATAATAAGTAACTTTGAACATCTGTGTCCAAGGTCGTGTTTTTGTGTGCAAATAACGATATGTTAGATTCAAGGCAGTCTGTGGCTGATGTAAACTACACTGTCTTTTGTCATTAATTTCAATATTATCTTTCCGTTTGTAAATTTAAGATCATATTATTTCATTGCTCAGAATAGGCCATCTGGCCAGCTAATTTTTATATTCCTAACATTAATATTAAGAAAAATTACTTTTTAAATTTTTGTAATATTCCTAACATCTGCGTTTTAGCCGCTGAATTCAAATCAAGGCTTGGTATCGCAAAACGTCCAATTCCGTACCTCGTGTCAATTTGGGGGACGTGAATTTTTTACTTTCCGCCATCCCCCCCAATTGCGTCTCCTTAGCCTTGCTACGCAATCTTTCCAGTCATATTTTTTCCTTTTTGATCCTCCGTTCCCCTCCTGTCTAGCAAGTCAATTTTATGGAGGGTGATGACCCGCGGTCTAGGCGATCATGTACATCAGCAGCCTACGCATTATGTTTTTATCCTTAAATGTTATCTTTTGAGTATTTTACCGTTGTATCTCGGTCAATTTCACTACAGTGCGCAATCCTAAAGGGAAGACATATAAATGAAACGAGCAGATGTGTGAAAGGCTTGTATATAAAAGGTCAAAATAAGGAAACATTTGCCAGTAGATCTCCTAAAGAAGCTATATGAAATAAAGACTATCTGACACTATCCTAATGTTGCACAGTGCATATTTTAGTAATATTTGAAAAATTGTCACAAAAATTATATGTGTACAAGTGTGTGTGTGTGTGTGCATGTGTGTGTTTGTGTGTATTTGTTAGATAGAGTGAGTGAGTTAGATTGGGGAGGGAGGCACGATACTACAGCTTCAGTAATTAATCTGTTGATGTATTTGACATTGGGGAAAAAGCAGGAACTTTTGTTACAAAATATAAATTTTTGTGTTTTGCTAGTTGTCAACATCTCTTCTATCAAAAATGTATTGTCTATCCAAAATGAATTGTCTATCCAAAACTATAGTAATATGTATAAAGAGCAACACTAAATACATTTAAAACTCCTTTGCTCATATTCTTGTCCTTCTTTTGCATAACCAAAACCAAATGCAGAACATAAATGTGGCCCCTCATTGTGAAGGAGAAAAACTTAATAAGTCAGTTCTTGAAGGTTGTTCAATGTGAAAAAAAAAACGTTACCACTTGAAACTGTCTACGGCGCTTAACAGTATGAGATGCTATTAATGAAAAAGCCATGATCAACATGGTAAACTGTTGACATAAACTAAAATTGATTTATATTTAAATCATTTTTCAACATCATCTTCATTATTATCATCATCACCTTTCAGCTGCCCAAGGAGCACAGGCCTTCATCAGATGTATGCCAGGTTCTCCTATCCTGGGCCATCTACTCAAGATCTGCCTGTGCCTTGTTTATCCTGTTTTTTTCTGCTGCAGTCTGTTTGTTTAGAGTACAAACACTCTAGTGCCAAATCTGGAGTTTTTTGTAAAAGAGAATTGAGTCAGCAGCCAAGACTCCTTTCATATGAGGTGTTCCATACGATAAGGACAAGCTCATCATTTTTATAAAAAGAAATATTGCCATTTAAAGTTTGACTCAAAATAAAACACCATAACATTGCTAAATTTAAGCTGTCTCAATAAATGAGTTGCGCATTCAAGATTTTTATTCGAAGAATACAGTAATGTTGATGGGAAATGTATATCAATAGTGTCTGTGATGAATAAAAACGTGTAATAACACACGCAATTTAACGGTACTGTGCTTGCATCCTCTGATTGTTTCTTATCT
The DNA here is from genome assembly GCA_024509875.1 of Oreohelix idahoensis. NCBI lineage: Eukaryota > Metazoa > Mollusca > Gastropoda > Stylommatophora > Oreohelicidae > Oreohelix > Oreohelix idahoensis. The sequence goes on along the minus strand of JAMPIV010013021.1, from coordinate 226,822 downwards.
GTCTTTGTAACCGTATTGGGGGAGAGGGAGAACGTGCTGGTTGTAGGGGCTGCTGGTTCTAATACTGCAGCTCATTATCATTAAAATCTTCTTCTTTATCGACTGTTTTGGTTTTATCGCTCTGTGCGATTAGAACATTTTCCAAGAACTTCTTCTGATGTGGTGGTACATTAACAAGTAAGTCGATGAAATCCCGCACTTTTTCATTGCCAAGATGAACTGAAGTTGCATACTTTTTTTGGTAGAATGTTAAAAAGGTAAATCTAGTCCTGTAGCTGACCCTGCCATAGGGGAGTGAAGTGTTAGAGCCTTCACTTTACTAGGTCCAGCTTTGAGAAGTGCATCGACTAGTTCCCTTCCTTGCTGCCTTTTCCTTCCCTAACTTATGAGCAGAGTTAGGTACCCATTTACACCTGGGTAGACTGGAACATGACACCATCATGTTTCGAGTCCGGTACCTCTGCTGCGAGAGAGCAGTGCTCTAAATAATATGCCATTTGGATGTTCTAGAATAATTAAAGAGAGATTAAAGGTTGGCTGGTTCCATGCTTTGGTCGTACCTTTCTGTAACTACAGTTACATAAGTGAAGACAGGTATTAGGTGGACTTAATGGCATATCCTTTGTTTGTACTGATTGGGGCACAGAAAAACCATTGCACCCTTGAAGCTGTTGATGTAGGACACTATAGTAGAAAAATAAGGATTTGTCCATTCTGACCACCGTAATTGGCCTAGTCATAGGACCTCATATGAGCATGGTATAGTGGTCTTCAGAGTACACCTCCATGTTTTTTAGTTTCTTCACAATGTGACTGAAATTTCTATCGCAAAGCAGATAAGAATGACCAGGCACCATAATGTAAAGTTCTCTGTCATCGAACTTCTCTTCGTATACGATCAAGCTGATCACACCATGCCAACAGCAACAGGTTTCAATGTTTTGACACTAGTGTAGGCTTCACTAGAGTTATTTTTTTTTTTTTTGTCTCTTGCACACATTTCCATGTTTTTACATTGTTCTGACACTTCCTTCAATAGTCACATTGTTGAAGCTAAGATTCACTGTCATTGTTACTCATTATGAGGAAAATTATTATAAATAGATAACGAAACACAATCGAGGAATGTAAAATGCATGTGCTAACGTGTTTGTAACTGAGGCTAAACACGCCTTGGCTAGCACAGAAGACTGCCCCTCTGATTGGATAGCATTGTGGCATCTTTGCCATTGTCATATGCACTTATAATTTCATTTCTGAAGCCGATGCGCTGTTAACGGTGCACTGTAAATAAGTTTAAAATTCAAATGATAAGCGTGAGTCACCCTTACAGTGATAAGGCACTATAATAGAGGAGAAATTTAGCTATTTGGATATGAAAAAAACCTACTTTTGGACTGATTGTGGGTTCGCCCTTGTTGCACAGAATGCCTCATATTATTGAACTAAAAATAAATAGTAACAGAAGCAGTTATGAAGCATTGCTGTCAGTGGAACCACTTTTGCATTTTGAGTGTATATTTTAGTAACATTATTTTTCCTTTACCTTTCATAGTTCATTGTTTTTCAGTTTATATACTTGAATTAAATACACTGCTTTCCTCTATATCTGGTATGTATTTTGTTTCAGAGGAATCCAGGCATCAAACTGTATGGCCTGCCATGGGGTTTCCCTGGTTGGATTGGTCAGGGAACAAGATCTCCCTATGCGAATCCAGGTGCCCTTGCTGATTACATTGTCAGATGGATTAATGGTGCCAAGATTCATTATAACCTGACAATAGATTACATTGGGGTATGAGTTTTGTTCAGAAATTATGCATATTAAAAGTCAAACATAATCAAACTGTAATTATGCGTACACGTATTGAAGGAAGATTGCTTATTTAAAGCTTTACGTGTAAATGAGATGAACGACTTAGACTGACTTTATGTTAAAGACCTTTTTTTTTTGTTTTTAAATTTTTTACTTTTTAGAATCTGCCATTTTCTGTAATTTTTATACTTTTCACACTTAATAGGGAAAGCCCAATTTTGATGCATTGGTTAGAAATATGGAGGAACGGGTAGCTGAGTGGTTAGGATACTAGTCTCTGAAGTCTGGAGACACGAGTTTGAACCCCGTTAAGGTCTAGGTTTTTCCTATCGGGTGAGGGGGCTAAAAACCTAGCCTCCACACTGTGTGGTGACAGCAGGGGGCGAGCAGCCTTTATTCCTCTGCCCTCAAAATCTCCCCCGGCGGACCTCAACAATGATAGTTTGGACTGATTGTGGGTTCGCCCTTGTTGCACAGAATGCCTCATATTATTGAACTAAAAATAAATAGTAACAGAAGCAGTTATGAAGCATTGCTGTCAATGGAACCACTTTTGCATTTTGAGTGTATATTTTAGTAACATTATTTTTTGTAACAAAAAAAACGATAGTTTTTTTTGTAATAGTTTTTAGGGAATAAATATAGCTAACATTTATTCTATGGTTGAATAGAAACACGATTTATTATCATTCATTCATTTCCCATTTCGCTCCTTATGGGGCATGGAGCCATCACTGCAGCTGATCCCTCGCAGAAAGTCTTCACTAAAGCATTTATTTGCTCTTACAACAGTGGTTTCTGTAGAAATTCATTTTACATGATGACGTTGCCAGTCATATGCCCAGCCTCATGTTTGCCTTTTACGAAATGCCTCAAAGAGCAGTAGCCTTATTCTTTCTTTATCACTTCAGAGAAATCTTCAGGAACTCTTATATACTTAAGTATAATTTATTTCAGATCTGGAATGAAAAGCCTTATGATATAACATACATTAAGGTAAGATTATGTATTTGTGGTGTAATATAATGAAATTGACAATAAGTGGGAAATATCTGAGAAATTGCTATAACAAGAAAGATGTTTCAAAACATTTGATGTGGTGACAAAAATTATTAAAACAATTTTGAAGCACAAATTGTAAAAGATCTGGCAAAATGTTATTCATGTTTCTTCTTCCTTGTTCGTCCTGAAAAGGACGTTGGTTGTGTTGTGTCTGTTTACACCAGAGCTGCGATATCTGCGCCTTTCGCCGACACATCCGACTTCAGCACGGCATTTTTTAGCACCGGGTTTGCCTTTCCTCTTTGATCCCTACTCTCTCAGCCAGACTGCAGTGATGCAGCCTGTTTCCAGGACCACCACGTGGAGGTGGAGTAGGGTCTTGGTCAGCTCTGGTTCGCTGACCCTAACGCAAGCAGTCAAGCTATGGGTCGCTGACTGCATTCTCTATTGCTGCATCTTTGGGTCCCATGTTTTAAGAGAAATAAAAAGTTTTTATTTCGAGCATTACGAGCCTCGCCTTTCCTGCTTTGTAGTCTTCCACAACTGACTTGAAAGGCAGCATAAGCTTTGCCTTCCTTCAGTACAGTGCTACGTCTGACAGACATGTTGATACCCGTAGCTGTTTGTTGACCTTTCTCTCTATAACTTTCACTGTACTTATGCTTATTTCATAAAAAAGCCGTGGCCATAGCAATTTAGAGATCAACGTGAACTGGAGGCACCACAGTTTGAACTTTCCTATGAGTCTGCTTTGGTTTATAATCAGCAGTCCTCTGTCTGCCATTTCTGCTGTCATGCCTTTGAGTCTTTTAATGAGGCATCATACACCCTGCCAAGACTTTTAACAGGTTCCACAATGACAGCAGGGATTCTTTGGTTTGAAACCGTGAATGTGACCTCAGATGTCTTGCCTTTCCTGATAGACTTCTGGACTTCTTTGGTTTGAAGTTCATTCTGCACCAGCTGATTAGTTCATTCAGGCACGCTAACATTCTCAGGGTCTGATGTTCATCTGATGTCAGAATTGTCGTGTCATCCATGAATGCTTTAAGCGGTGGCATGTGTCACCTTCCATTGAGCTTAGGACCTTTCGCAAATCCTTCAGCCGCTTTGAGGATTAGCCAACACGAATAATATCAGAGTGATGGTACATCCCATCGCAATTCCATCTTGTAGGTCGATCCACTTCATCGTGTACTCTCTGGTTGAAAATCTGACAGAGAACCCTAAGAAATACAGCTTCAACATTACTGCAATTTCTTGTGGAAAAAGGTACATTTCCAGGGCCTGCCACAGCATCTGGTGTGGAACGAATCCATACGCAATAGCTAGATCAAACCAGATTACATGGAGATTTGTTCTGTCAGACTTTGCCTTTTGAATTCCCTGATCATTTGTTCATTTAAGATGGACTCCATTTGCTTTTCTCCATTCTTTGCTTATGAGCTGGTTTCTCCATGCTTTTTTCAATAAATGCAGCAGTCGTTTGAGAACTTCAGGACATCTCTTATATACAACAAATGGGACACCATTAGGACCTGGAGCTGACTTGCACCGTGCTTTCTGGACAATACTTTCTATTTCTTGCATTGTTGGGGGCTTGTGTTTTGAATTCAGCTCCTGGCATACTAGGCCATATAAGGCCTGCCATGCTGATGAAAGGCTTATCTATGTGACCGTCTGAATAGGTCATTCTAAGGTATTCTTCCAGATCTTCTTTCCTAATGTTTAGTGTTCCCGACCATGGCTGTTCAAACAGTTCTTTGACAAACTTGAAGAGTTCCTGAAGAATCTTTCTCTATCCCTCCATGTTTCCTTCTTTTCCTGCAGATTATTTTATGCTGCTACAGTGCTTTGTCTCTTTTTGTGTGTTCTTTAATTTATGTGTCCAGTTATGTAATACCTGTTCTTATAAGTCTATCCGATTGCCCAGAGACCACCTCCTGTGCTTGACATATTTCATTAACATTTTCTTTGTCTCAGATATTTTTCACTTTAAAATGTTAGTTATTGGATAATAATTATTTAGCTTATACATTTCTATAGTTGATCTTATTTTATTTATTTTAAAAAAAAATGATCTCATGAAGCCAATGAGGTGCTTTGAATATGCTTCTTCGTCAAGTGCCATGCCGTTTGACGCATGCAGTGATATCTCTTCGCAACTACTTTCCCAATGTTGTTTATCAATATTGTTTTTGATTGTTTCCATCCCATTTTGTTAAGCCATCCAGTATCTTCTCTCTTTGTCACACTCTTATTATCTTTTTGTTTCAGCAGTCTTTCCTATTGTCACAATGTATTCCAGCTTTCCTTTTCTCATAACATGCCCGAAGAAAGTGGACTGCTTTTTTTTGTATTTGTAATAAGCTTCATTTCTGCATTTCCCTATTAGGATATCTTTTTAACCATCGAAGGTATTCTTACATTCTTCTGTAAAACCACATTTCTATGGCCATCAGGGATCTTCTTTCTTGTTCACTGTTTATCCATGACTGAATGCGGCTGGTACCAACGGGCTGATCACCCGTTTGCCAGTCACTTCGATTACGGAAACAACAGCAAATGGATTGATTTGCCGTTGCCCTAAAGACGCCAATAGGCGTGATGGGAAACAATGGCGAAGAAAACCTATCTGCTGTTGCCCTAAGACGCTACTAGGCGTAATGGCCACTGACTGCTTTGACGGTCGGTGGCTAAGGACGGAAGAAGAAGAAGAAGAAGAATGCGGCTGGACTGTTGAGATGTTTGAAATCTGGTCTAACAATCGCTAGGATTACCTGTTTTGCTCAAGAGCATCAATAACTCCACTATGCCACTTAACAAACTGACAATGTTTCAAGATGGCAGGAAGGCTGGTATTGCTTGACTCTAAATTGTTGATTGAAATAAAAACTCATCCACTTTAATTACTACCTGTGATGATTGGAAGTTTTTTTTTCAATTTAATCCTCTGTCTTTAGTTTTAATGGAATGTTAAAGTTAAAAAAAACTATTAACAACAAAAAAAAAACACATGAAAAGGCTTTTGGTGACTCTTTTATTATGAAACTAAGATGTTAAACTTCTTCATAATCTTGAAATCTTGACGGGTTACTTATGAAGAGAACTGTTACATCTGAATTAAATAGATTGTGGGATCATTCCAATGGGTGTTCAAGATAACTTTCACCCAAAGCACAGTGCATTGTGCACCATATCCATATTTCTAGAAAAGCTGGCGCAATTTTTTTCAGGTTGTGGGGATGTTTTGTACCTAGCAAACTGTTACGTTCGCAGTTTATTGCCCTAAATTTTTTTGGGGGGGAGAAATATATACCTTTCTTCTTAATAAAATATTACATATTCCAAGTGTGGATGGGTGCAGAATAATTAGGACATTTAGTGATTACTGAGCTGCTGTCTCACTTATTCCACATAATGGTTTTTGTCTCAACAGACTTTACGAAGTGTTCTAGATCAGAGAGGATTTCAGAATGTTATGATCATAGCAGCAGATGAAAAATGGGAAATTGCTGATGACATCAAGAAAGATGCAGACCTGGCCAGCATTATTCATGCTATCGGGTATTCTTAAATAACATTTCTGTTGTATCCATTAATTGAGTATTCTTAAATAGTGTTTGTATTTGTGTCCATGCAATTGGGTATTCTCAAATAACTTTCCCGTTGAATCCATACTATCTGCCATTGTTAAATAATACTGAATTAGTGTTGTGTCTATGCTGTCCGGCATTTTTAATTAGGTACTCTCCAAAAGAACGTTGCCGATCGTTCTTTTTTAGAATATTCACTTGGAGTTATTTCCCTTTAGCAGTGTTTACAAGTATCAGTTGTAATTAGGAACTGTCACACTATCTGAGGTGCAAAATGCAGAGACAATGGAACAAAATAAATGTAAAAAACAAAAAGAAAGGGGATAGACTGCTAATTTGATGGACCGGTTTATGAACTGATGTACGAAAGTCGGTCCGTTAAATTAGCATTCTATCCATTCGTCAGTCAATCATAAGGAGTACATCAGTCAGTCACTTGGTCCATCAGTCAATACATGAATCAGTCTGTTAGTAAGTTAGATATTTAATATTTCATCAGTCTGTGAGTCAGTCAGTGGGGGATACTTATAAAAAATTAATTACGATAAAAGTCAGTTAAACAATAAAACAACAGCCTCATGCTTTAACAACCCGTCTCTTTCTCCCCTCCTCCCCCCACTCATTTAAAAAATTAATTTTGTTTATAATTGTCTCTGCATTTTGCACTTCAAATAGTGTGACAGTTCCTAATTACAAGCGATACTTACGCACTATGTTACATGTCCACGAAACACTGCTAAGTGTCACGTAGAGATTATGAGCAATAAATTTTCTATTTTTCTCTTCTTTCTATACCCGTGTTCTCTATTTTATTATCGCTCTTTTATCCTTTTCCTGTGTTTTTCGCATTCGTACGTTTGCGACTATAAACATTACTATTTTCCCATTCAAACTTTCGCCGAGTGTCTGTTCTCATTTAGAAACGCACTAGTGATATTATTACGTAGATGCCAGGCTCGAGAGGTTATTGCGTAGTGGACGAAACTGTGAATATTCGCTTTCGCTAGACCTATAGGCGACATTTTGTCTGCATTTTCACCTGCCACAACGAGTTGCATCGGCTGAGCGCTTAGGTGAGGCCCGATAACCGACATCTCCTCTGCGCAGTTTGAGACATTTGTCTGGAAATCCCAGCTGACAAGGCACTCACTGTTGGCCCTGGTCAGCGTGAGGTGTTCTTCTTCTTCTTGCGATCGCATCTTTGATGTTTACACCGTCAGACGAGTTCTCATGATGAATTCGACTGTTGTTTGAAGTTCATCTTTAGCTCCATATAGCTTTGAGTTTAGTGTTGAGTCATTGGGCCAGTATAACTTTCTTAACTGGTCATACAGAGGACAATCCTGTAGAACAGTGTTTCTCAACGGGGGCGGTACCGCCCCCTGGGGGGCGTTTTCACGATGTCTGGGGGCGTTCTGATGGGTCGCAACGATTGGGGGTCACTACTTCCATTCAGGGGGGCGTTTGTACATTTTTACAAGAATCAATATGAAACAATTACAAAAGATATTCCCCTTTGCATAGCTTGTAACACGATAGTTTTTATTTGCCCTGCGTCCCATGGAGTGTTTCAAGGATTCCAAACGCAAAATTTTAGTACCTGGGATGTTACCATTGTCAGGAGACAGTAGCGTTTTTGGATTCTATCAAAGAAGAATTTAGCATCGAAAGAGAAGTATTGCGAAACGACGTGGCCTATCTTTCAGATATATTTGAAAAGTTAAATGAGGTTCTTCTTAAGCTACAAGGAAATGAGATCAGTCTGATTAAAGTGAATGGAATTATCATGGGGTTCATCAACAAATTGACATTATATAAAAATAATCTTAGTCGCTGATACCTTTTTCTCATTTTCCATGTTTACTGCAGTTAGGTGGGGACAGGCTTAAAGATTCTGATTTAGAGGTTTATTGCAGTCATTTGGACGCTATTAAAAATGATATGAGCATAAGATTTAAAGACTTGCAAGAACTAATAATACTGGATTGGGTGATTAATCTGTTTGAATCAGACGTGGAACAAGTTAGTCAACATTTACAAGAAGAATTAATTGAGCTACAAAATGACTTCTATGCAAAAGAACGATTCAGTCACACACATTACGAACAATTTTGGATCCAGCAGAGGCTTGCGTATCCCGTTCTTTGGTGTGAAACTAAATTGCTAATTACAGCATTCCCAACATTGTATTTGGTGGAGAAGTTCAGTGCAGTAGTGTTTCTACTACAAAAGCAATGAAACCGACTGCAGATTTGTAACAGGATTTTAACAAACTCAGAACCAAATATTACAAAACTGGTTGAGTCACACCAAGCGCAAGGATTTTATTAAGCTTCATTAGTAAGTGAATTTTTATATAATTATATCATTATTATCAATTAATAATTTTTTTAATTTTTTCATGTTTAAAGTGGTTACATAAGGAGAGGCTTAAATATTCAGATTTGAAGATATATATGCAGTCATTTAGGCGCTATTAAAATATGATTATGATAGTTATAGAGTTGTAAGAACTAATTTTATATCATTTGCTCCGCCAATTTGTAATTCAAGGATAATGAACTTGCGGTGTATATAATTCTGTACTTAAACACATATTTAATATAACTATGTGTTACGTACATTTATTACCTAAGGGGGTAGTCTTCGGTCCTGCCAAATGTACGCACCTGTCTCAATATAGTTATATTATTTGTGCGGTCGAATGATTCGTGCACTGACGTGCACAAAGCAGTGTGAGTTGCTTTGGGACGCACGGGTAACCTAGTTGAGTAGTTTCTGACGTCATGATTTGGAGGGGCAACATGGACTGTAGTCATTTGTCTTGATTATCGTGTCGTGTCAGTATTGTGCTATTGTCTGTCACGCTGTTGCTTTCACACCATTACATGTTATAAATTACATTATTGATTATTAATATTTGACTATTATATGATGACTTTAATGTACAGTTCTTGGACAGGAACTGGTACCTCTGATTAGATGGTAAAAAAAGTGAATATTTTTAAGTAACACTTATTAGAGTGAAAAAAAAAAAAAAAATTATTAGACATAATGGATATTTTGGATCATTTTCTCCGGAAGGGAGATAGAATGGGTAAATGGGGTTCAAGTTGTGAGGAATATGCCATTGAACATTTCTTACTTCAAATTACCCAGGATCTCAAGAATTTTGCTTTTCTTAGGTGCAAATATGGCTTTTCACAAGAGAAAGCAGTGAGACTTGCTAAATTATTATCAACCATTTTTTATGATGAAGGAAAAATAACTACTCAAGACAGTAGTGTTATTGAGGTGGATGAGTTGAAGAAAACCATAACGAAGCACAAGGGTAGGGAGATTGCCCTTACGAATGAGCTGCTACAGCAAAAAGGGGAATATGAGAAGAAGTTGTTGGCTATGGATTTTGAAAATTCTGAGTTAAAGAATAAAGTGACGGTGTTGATAGAGGATAACAAGAAATGTCATGACTCTTCTTTTAACCAGAAAAGAGAGTTAGATAATGAGGTGATCTCCTTAATGAACATATTTTTCGAAGAAGATAGTGACGATGAAAAAATACCTACTGCTATTAATACTACTTTGCAGATAGATTGCAATACACACGTGGCTCAAATTCAGAGCCTGACATCTGAGGTAACTCTTTTGAGAGAAAAGTGTAATATGGAAAAAACGATGAAACAAAACATGAAAGTTTTGGATAAGAAGATAGCAGATCTTACCTTGGCAAATCAAGAACTTAGGAATCTTCTATGTCAACAGGAGAAAGTGTCTCAGGGAAAACAGATAAATATTGAAAAATTACTCATGGAGAAAAATGAGTTAGAGAATGAAGTACGCTCAGTAAAAATATTACTTGACAAGGAGAAGAAGGTCATTGAAGAATTTGATAAGTTAAATATGACTATGAAGACAGACTGTCATGCTCATTTGGCTCAGATTCAAGAACTTACATCTGAGATTCCTCTTTTGAAATTAAGGGTTGAGGAACTTACGAATAGCCATCAAAATGCCATTGAGGCACTTGAAAAAGAAAAGGCCATTAATAAAGAACATGTCAGGAAACACACTATCGATGTTGAACATCTAACTCAAACTGCTGCTGCAGAACTCGAAGTTAAAGATTTAAATATTATGAATGGGATTGCTAGAGAGCTAGAACTATTCAAAAGGAATTATGAGAAGTGGAAGTCAGATTATGTAGAGTTGAAAATAGAAGCTGAAAAACAGAAAAAATTGATAATGAATCTTAGAGATAGAAAAGTCAGAAAGGGAAATAACAAGAATTGCCATTCTTTTAAAGGGAAACAATTTTGTCAAACTTCTCTGTATAATGTATCTTCTAGCCAATCTCACAGATCACGAGATTTTCATCAGAATAATTTTGGAAATAATCAAAGCAATAATTATTATCATAATGGGAAATTTAAATCACAATCTTTCAAAAACAGACAAGGTTATCAAAATAGACAGTATGGTCAATGGCACAATGGTAATGGTCATACTAACCGTGATTTTAACGTAAACAAAAATGCAAATACTAGCAATTTTGGGGATAATAACCAAAATCGATCGCTACGAAGATATATATCTTCGAACCAGCCACGACAACACTCTAATGTTGCTTTGAGTGATACACATTCAAACAAGGAACAGGATAATAATGTTAATGCACATAGTGCTATGTCATGTTCTCTGGATTTCGAACAGGTCAAGTCTTGTGATGAGAGTAATACCCCATTCCAGCCCAAGGCGAACACAACGCTGCGATGCGGGCAAATTATACCAAACCTACCAGCGGCTTGTACGGCCACGTCAGCTACTGACTATGGAACAGGAAGCCTTAAATTAAATAAGGGTTTTATAAATGGCATTCCATGCTCTCTTTTATTTGATTCAGGCTGCAGTGCTGTGGGAGTGCGGAACTCTTTGGTCGACCCCGCCTGTGCAACTGGAGAGACCATCCAATGTGTTACATTTAGTGGGACAGTGGAAACATTTCCCACGGCTGTTATTGAGTTAAATACACCATTTTTTTTCAGGAAAAATCCACGCCTGTCTTCTTCCGAATCCAATTTCTGATGTCATCCTGGGTCGCATACATGATATAAAGGAATGTACCCCACAGCAAATTGCTGAATGGGAAAAGCAGCATATACAGGATGCCTATGCATTTAAGTCTATACCTAGAGTTGTGTCACATGCACATGCTATTAACATGTTGGGTAATGCTAATGTATCGGAATCTAGTAGTGAAAATGATTCCATGGTTCATTACGCCACTGTGGCTAATGGATTACAACCTTTACGACATGCTTCCATTCTTAAGAATGATATTAAGGTTTCAACGCAACCTGTGAAGACTAGTAAGTCATTCCGGGGGACATATACCTTCCCTCGACTTGATCAGCAGGCAACTGATCGTAAGAAAAAAGTTACGTTTGTGAAAAAGGAAAATGATGTTCCTAATAAAAATAAGAGTGGTTGTAACTCCGTTGGGAAAATTAATACCAATAAGGTTGCCAGTAAGATTTTAACTTTGCCCAGCAAGCAGGTGTCTACGACATGCCGTACACCTACACCTGTGTCTGGCATAAGTAATAATAATCAAGTACAAAAGTATGGTACATTTAAGAATAATCCTAAAGGTATAAATAATAAATATTATAACGTACCTAAGAGGACTAATGTTACCCATCAACCTTGTTCACATTCTTGTGACTACAGTACCACTTATATTGGTAGAGGTGCATCTTCTCGCACCATCCTTGTGCAAAATCTGCCTCAGCGAACTAGTTGGCAAGCACTAGGAGATTTTCTCAACCACACGGCAGACGTTAGGTTCGTGCGTCTGTTACCTCATACCAATAACAGGTATGGTGACGCCGTGGTTACTTTTAGGACCAATCGAGATGCTCGCATGGCTATCGAGCGGGACAATGGTGTGTATTTCCACCACCATTCTCTCCGATTACAATTGGTTCCTGATTCTGCGTCACGCAGATAGTAACCTACTATATTGGATTTTGATTTCACATTCTTTGATGACTCAGCCTATGCAGTCATCATCTCTTTCTTGTAATGGTTATTTGTTCTTTTTCTAGTTCTCATGATTTTTTTCAATGGAATTTTATGCCATTCGGATTAATGAATGCGCCAGCTACCTTTGTACGCATGATGCGCCGCATATTGTCTCATCGTCCCGATGTCATTACTTATATAGATGACATCTGTCTTTTCAGTGACTCTTGGGATGAACATATTCATGGATTAAAAGCTTTACTTTCTACCTTACGGGATTATAACTTAACAGCGAAACCTTCAAAGGCTTTTGTCGGTTTTCATGACATCTCATTTCTGGATCACCGCATAGGTCATGGTTTCATGTATACAGAAGACAGTAACGTCTCTAAAATTTTAAACATCTCAGCACCTAAGACAAAAAAACAAGTTAGGTCGCTTTTAGGACTAATACAGTTCTATTCAAAATTCATCCCTCATTTGTCTACTATAACTGCACCTTTGTCTTCTCTACTGAAAAAAGGCACATCTAATGTAATAAAGTGGTCGCAGGATCACCAAACGGCGTTAGACTATATAAAACGATTTTTTTCAAATGAACCTTTTTTGAGGTTGCCTAACAAAAATCTCACCTTCATCCTTCGCAGTGATGCTTCTTCCTACGCTATCGCTGCAGTTTTGATGCAGGAATATAACGGCACCTTATTTCCGGTGATGTACGTGTCCAGAAAACTTACGGAGAGCGAACTCAAATACTCCGTTCTCGATAAGGAGCTCCTCGCATTAGTGTGGGCAATCACAAAACTGGAACGTTACCTTCTCGGTTCACACTTTGTGGTGGAATCTGATCAAAAAGCTCTTACCGCACTGAACACTAAGAATGTCAAATCATCAAAGTCAGCGCGTTACGCTATAGCGCTTCAACCATTCAATTTTGAAATACGAGCTATTCCTGGAGTGAAGAATGTGTTCGCAGACTGTTTGTCGAGATGCCCAAGCGAACTTGTCGAAACTAAACCACTTCCAGATGGTGAAACATCCTCACCGATAACGTGAACAACTTTGTACATTATCAATGATTGTACATCTATAAAGACTGTTTATATAACTGAGGTATTCTTATAAGTATAACTTTCATGATATACTTACTTATAGATTATAACATTACTTCTTGTGTGGTAACATTTTATTACTACGTGAACATTGATACTATAGTAACATTTTATTAGAACGGGAACATTGGTACTACAGTAACTTTTTATTAGTATGTAAACATTGTTAAGAGCGACAAATATACATTTGTTATTCCTATGGAACATATTACACTACATATCGTGTTCGAGAATATATTTTATCGTGTATGGAACATTTAGAACATCATCTCGTCGATTACTAACTAGTTGTAACTGAACATTGACAATGAGTGATATTGGAATTACTTAGAATATATTAGTAACTGGTTATTTGTTGGTAATTAAGAAATATATTAATTAGAATAATTCAATTTAATCTATTTAATTGATTATGGATCACACACATACTAACTTTCTTAGTTGTCACGTAATATCTACATTCACGGGTCTTAGTTATGATATCTCACTGTTAGATCACTAGTCAACTGTACTAGTGTTAGAAAACATTAAGTGTGTTGATTCTTAAAGTGTTTAATTTTGCATTGCTTCATTTTTGCACATTGTATTTTCAATTTTTCTGTTTTATTGATTCTCTTGTCATTGATCATCATCAGTGTTGCTGTTCATTTTCATTTTTGAAATCATATGTTTCAAATTTTTTTTGAAAACTTAGTTGAATTTTATTATCATTTTTTTTAAATGGTTTTTTTCATTTTCAACTTGTTTTTACTTCGAATATTACCACATCGTTCCAAAGTAGGTCGAGTGTGGATGTGTGCTTTAATGCATACTATCATTTTAGTTATATTGATTTCGTTTAATATTCTTTTCTTAATATGGTATAACTTTATGCATTTCATATCTTGTTGTAGTTTTGACTCACCTCTCCCGGGTACTAAGTTCAAAAAAATTAATAGAATTAATTTTTTTAAGGGGAGGTAATAAGGGAGCTGTTACGTACATTTATTACCTAAGGGGGTAGTCTTCGGTCCTGCCAAATGTACGCACCTGTCTCAATATAGTTATATTATTTGTGCGGTCGAATGATTCGCGCACTGACGTGCACAAAGCAGTGTGAGTTGCTTTGGGACGCACGGGTAACCTAGTTGAGTAGTTTCTGACGTCATGATTTGGAGGGGCAACATGGACCTTGTTTATGTCCGTGATTGAGATATTATTATTGTATTCATGGCACGTTTATGGAAGCCATTTATTCTAGTGATCTGTATTGGTCTTCAGGTCGAAACCAATAGCAGCAATGTCACGTAAGTTATCGCCCCACTTCTTATTGTATGCTGTATTGTAAGGCCGCTCTTATACTAGTCTAGCGGGAATATGTTATTCCTAGAATGGACCTACAGAGTCGTTAGCCTTTAGGATTCGTATCGTAGAAGAAGGATTCCTACGAGTGGGAAAGAAGTTAATTTGATTGCAGTATTCATATGTGTAAACGCCTTTATTGTAATGCCAAAGTCGTGGCATGATTTTGAGAGGTTAGTTAAAACCTAAAGATACTAACTCAGATACCTCTTCATATATGTACCAGTGAATGATATATGGAGTCTACGTTATATGGAACTATGTCTTGGATAGAAACAGTCTCTTATTGGACGAATGCGGGAGTTCGTGGTATGGGAGTACATGCTTAAGTGGATGACCTCAAGCAAGGTCAACGGACATTCCCTTGCTGTTAAAACCTAGTATGAATATTATTGGATTCTTATTACTTACGTGAGAGAGGATTTTTGATATGAATGACCAGAGATGTATCGTTTTATCGGAACTGTCACTACTATGTATAAATTGTTCATCGTACCTGTCAAGGAACATTGTACCGTCTTGTCAAACGTCTTCGTACCACGTAATAAATTATAATAACTTTACCGACGAGTTGAGTATGATCATGTTGGCCTGATTTGCCTTCCACTCGTTGAAGTTCTGTTGGATAGCTCTTCATCTAATTTTCATTCTACATTCGCGTCAAGATGCTAGTACATTGGTACATCTGCTACTAGCTATCATGTTACCCGAAAAGAGCGCTCAACACTATGCTTTTATAAATGTGCTTTCTCTCTTTCTTTATATTATAAGAAAAGATAACTCATTTACTGCATTGCTTTTTTAAAAGTATAGTGGAATATATGTATTTGTGTATACACGATAAAGAGCAAGGGGGTGCTAAAAGGTTGGGGGCTTTTTAAAATATTAGTTGTCAAAAGGGGGCGTTGCTACTATCAGGGTTGAGAAACACTGCTGTAGAACATGCTCAGCAGTTTGTTCGTTTAATCCACATGTGCACAGTGGTGAAGCAGACAATCGTAGCTTGTGCATGTGTTTATTCAGTTTGTTATGCCCTGTCCTGAGGCGAAAAATAGTTATCTGTCCCTGCCGGTCGAGAGTGTGATAGTCGTCTTTGGGTTGGTTCTGTTCTCTTCTGATAGTCTGGATAGCTCTCTTTTTCTCAAAGTATGTGACTTCATTATCTTCTTGTTCACATTCTCCTCCCTGTTTTGCAAGTTTATCTGCCTTTTCATTTCCGGGTACACCACAATGAGATGGTACCCACTGAAGTATGGTTCTCTTTTGGCAGCTACCTTGTTTAGTTCATTTCTCAGATGCGGGAGTTTACCACCCTTGAGAGCTTGCAGGACAGACAGTGCATCTGTGAGGATGACTACCTGGTGGCAGTCAGAGTTGGTGTTATAAATCATATTTGCAGCTTGCTCTAGAGCTTGAACCTCTGCTGTATAGTTGGAACAGAATTTACCAGTGGGAGTGTGCCTAGTCTCATAGTGGTTGTCAGGATATGAGATAAAGATACCGGCACCTCCATTCCTAACAGCATTAGTTGCTGATCCATCTGTATAGGCATGTATCCATGATTGATCGGGATAGCTTTCTTGGATCATACTCAATGTAGCAGTTCGTTTTTGCAGATCATTATACTCACATCCACTTGTGAGACCACTGAATGATGTATTAATTTGGAGGGCATTGCTGGCCTGCTCCCATGGTACAGGGTATAGGGTGGGCTTCAGTGGTGTTGTCTTCATGGATAGGTCTTCTTGATGCTGTCTTTTAAGTCTTTTTCCCCGATGCACAAAGCTGCTACGCTTTAGACGTCCCAATGCCAGATCATCTAGTCTTGCCTTCATTGGGTGCGTTGGCATACTGTTGTACTTTTCCATCTGGATCATGGTTTTTGTGTCTCTTCTATGGGACAATGTCTGTAATCCAGCAACCTTCTGCATCTCTGATATTGGTGTAGTTTTCATGGCTCCTGTAATGAGCCTGAGAGCTTGATTTTGCACTTTGTCCAAAGACTGCAGATGTGAGTTAGCAGCTGATGACCATGCTGCTGAGCTAAACTCTAAGTGTGGTCTTATTACTCCATTATAAATCTTCTTTAGAGTTCGTTCATTTGCTCCCCAGTTGGTACCTGCTAATTTTCTGAGTATGCCTAGTCGTCTTCGGGCCTTTCCTTCTGCATTTTCAATATGCTTATTCCATGTAAGCCTTTGGTCAAATGTCACCCCAAGATAGGTGGGGTAGCTTTCTTCCTTGATCACGGTTGTCCCTAGGTGTATGTTAGCTGCTTTGTCCTTGGGGGCGAGGGAGAACAGTGTTGTGGAGGTTTTGTCTGTGTTTATTGTGATATGCCATTTCTCTGCCCATGACACTAGCATGTCTGCTGCCCGCTGCATTCTATAATTTGCTGTGGTGACGTTTTCATAAGCGCACCAGAGTACTAGGTCATCTGCATATAAGGCAGCTTTCACTCCTGCGGGGAGATCTTTCACCAGGTCATTGATGTAAACAAGGAAGAGTGTTGGGGAAATTACTCCTCCTTGAGGTACCCCCGATAGAGCAACACTTTTCTGCTCTGCAGACCGTCAAGAGTGACTCTAGTTCTCCTGTTATGCAAATATGACTGGATCCATTTCATCATGTTGCCTTGGATTCCGCTTCTCCTAAGTTTAGCAATAAGGCCATCTTTCCACACCTTGTCAAAGGTCTGCTTGAAGTCGACCCAGATCATTAGGACCTTTTTCTTCTCCTGGAAGGTATCTTCTATTGCTTGGGACAAGTAAGTAACTTGGTCTTCTATACTGCAGCATTCTCTAAATCCAGCTTGTTCCGGCACCAGGATCTGCTCAGACTCTAAATACCATTTCAATCTGTGGTTGACTATTCGCTCCATAGTCTTCCCAACACAGCTTGTGAGACTGATTGGCCGGTAACTTGCAGCCTCGGTCTTACATTTCCCTTTCTTTAGTATGGGTATTGGGATGGCTTCTCTCCATACTTGGGGTACCGTTCCTTTCAACCAGCTGTGGTTGAATATCTCAAGCAGTTTTGTCTTTGCTGCTGAGCTCAGATTTACTAGCATTTCGTTGCTGATTTTGTCTGGGCCGGGTGACTTTTGGAACTTAAGCTTGGAAATAGCATTCTGTAGTTCTCCTAGTGTGATGGGTTCCCTCATTGGGGCAGGAGTATCTGTCTGTCCCATGGTTGCCAGTATTTCTTTTCTTATCTCTCTCTGATGGTCTATGTTAATGGGTAAGTTGCTTTCTGAACTGTATCTTCTAGCAAACAGGTCTGCAGCTTGTTTTCCTCTGAAAAGTTTGCCACCTTCATCCAATATGATAATCTGCCTAGGTGAGGAACGCTCTTCATTTAGAGACTTGACTAATCTCCAAAGTTTCCTGCCGCCTTTCTCAAGGTCCAGCGATGCCGTTTTAGTTCTCCAGCTTTTCCGTTTTTCTTCTAACTTTGTTCTCTGAAACTCTGCTACAGCCTTTTTCCATTTGTTGTGAGTTTCAAGTGAAGGCTGAGACTCTGCGTCCTTTCTAGCCCTGTCCATAGCTTCCTGGCGTTCTTGGAGTGTGCTGGACCAGTATGGTATGTAGTTACGCCGGCATCCTTTGGGAATGGTTTCTTTTGCAGCTTGTAGTATGCATCTGTTGAAGTCTTTTACCACTTCATTAATGTCTCTGTTCTGTACCTTGAGGGAAGACAGCAGCGTGTTTATCTGATGCCTGAATAAACTCCAGTTGGCTTTTTTGTAGTTCCATCTTGTAATGGCTGGGCCTGTACTGAGAGTTGCACTCTGGACAGTAAGAAAGATTGGGCGATGGTCGCTTCCCCCTAGTTGGTCTCCTACTTCTCTACTAATAGATCCAGCTATATCTGGGGTGGCGAAGGCAAGATCTGGTGTTGAAGTTGTGTGCCATCCTCTGGAGTAGAAGGTAGGAGTATCTGTGGCATTATTGACTAGGATTAGGGAGTGATCATCTTGCCATGTTTCAACCTCTTCACCTCTTTGATCCAGATGGTTATAGCCCCAGCTCTGGGAGTGGCTATTAAAGTCTCCAACTGCTATAAAGTTGGTGGCTGGTACCTGTATAGAGCTGAGACTCAGGGGTTTGTTGTTTGGACAGCAATAGTTCAGGAGTTCTATTTCCATCTTGTCTACCTTTATCTGCAACAGCTGATATTCTGCTCCATCCATGTAGGTTTTCCTTTCGTGTGCATGAATGTTATTCCTTACAAGAGTAAGTACTCCTCCTTTTCGTCTATCTTGTCTGTCGGATCTGAAGCATTGATATCCCCTTATTTTAAAGGTTTGATCTGCTTTCAAGTGAGTCTCTTGGATACAGCAAACACTGACTTGTTTCTCATACAAGATATTTTCCAGCTCTGTCTTTTTGCTGTATCCAGCCTGCTTGCTGTTCACTCCCTCTGCATTTCAGTTCATCATGACAAGTGGCACTCTGGGTTTCTCTTTTTCTGTTTTGTTTCGGTCAGTAGTTCTCCTCCGCCGTCTGCTGACTCCACAAGACGGTCTAGAGGGTCCTCCAGTAGCTGAGGGTGGGCTCTGTCGAGGCTCAGAGCCCGGCACTGCACCTGCCTGGTGGAGCTCCACAGGGCGAGCACCAGTACGAGATTTATTTGACGGTGTACTCATCCATAACAAAAAAAGCGAGTTGCGTGATACTGTGGTTTAGCGTGAGGTGTGAAAACGCACGAGTGTCAGTTCATGGTAGTCTTCTAGTTTATGTAAGGTGTTTAAGAATGAGAAGGGGAGATTATTTCGTTTTGCGAAATAAGTTGGGACCCCTTTGTCCTGGTTTAAGATATTTACCGGAGTTTGAAACTTGATTTTCATTCATTATCCAAAGTCGCAGTAGACAGGTTGCTCGTGAATAGAATAAGCTGTATAGCGAAGTTTCTCAGTTTGTTTCGACAATTTGTTGAACTTCTAGACTTCAATAAATATATCAGCGTATGATTCTAAAGTTGTGCGACCACCTGTAGTTCTGTGCTGAGGTAAATATATATATATATATATCTAGATTTTGTGAGTGATTAAGTGATAATCGCTTATTTCATATTTCACTTGTTAGATTTGGTGCAGAGTGCTAAAATTTATATAGTCTGTATTATTTTATAGTGACGAGTTACAGTGGAAAACAGAAATTATAATTTCTAGCTTAAACTCAGTCGGCTATTAATGAATTAAATTTAACTTCTAAATAATCAGACGAGAGAATATACTTTAAAACTAACTTATAAATTCTAGATGCCTCATGAATGTTGACGGAATACGTAGGTATTCCTAATTCATGTTGATTGATTTTTTATATATAACTTATTTCACGGGAAAGTTTAAATGATAAGTCAAGCTGTACGCTTGCAATTTAAAAATGTAAGTTATATTGAGTACATAATATGTAAAATATTTCATATGTGTTTTTCTTTATTCAGTGAATACTGGGGTAACCCAAATTTTGCCGGCGTTTAGTACAGAGACATACCTGTGAGAAACATAAACATTTTATATCTTTAACCACGTGGGTTTTCAAGTACCACCTGTCTGACAGTGCATGTGCCTTCAGAGATAGACAGAATACCAATCCCACTAACAGGTTTTTTTTAAAGAATAAATGCTTATACTGGGCCTTTGGGCCAGAACATATTTTCCTCGAACTCTGTGTTGAGACTACTTTGTGGCGAGAATATTACAGGAAATAAACATTAACTTTTCCGACATTATTTGACCAAGTGGATGGTGAACCAAGATTATCTGTTGGGAGAAGTTGTCCACCGGTCATCTTCCTAATTAAGGGAAACCTCGTGTGCTGACATTGTGTGCCCGTTTAAGCCTAATCCTTACCTCGTGAGTCAAGTGACACTAACTTTAGTCTGAAATAACTATCGCATGAAGCAGACGCTCCCCGGATCCATTTTGATGAAACCAACAAACAAATCTGCAGAGCTGGGATCCGCTTCATTAAACGACAGTAACAGATAAAAAGTGTGTGAGTGTCCCAAAGTTTGCGCCAGACGGCGAACAACAGCACGATTGTAAGTATATCAGGGCCCTGATGAAAGAACCGAGTGAAAGTAGACTGAAGGATGTTCTTTGTTTGATTCACCCACGTTGTAACTTTTCTTTATGCAAGTTATTGCTAACAATATTTTCCCTTAGAATAGAGCAGAATATCAAGTCTGTCCGTACCTTAAAAAGGGGGAAATATTAGACCTAATCTTATGTATCCGTGACTCTTTGGGGCTATCACTGTCTTCTAACGGGACTGTGAGCTATACATCGAAGGGAAGGATCCTACCAACTGGTCTATCATTTCTTGTAGCAATTCCTTGATTTTATGACTATTTGTATATGCTTTGATGTAATTTTTATATGTTGTGAGAGAAGTTTGTTATGATAATTAAACTACTCAATAATTATTCCAGCGTGTTGGTCAGTTTCGTTCCAAATTATCTATATAATCACTGTTATAGTTTTCCCACGTCTGTGTGTCTAACTGTCGTCACTTGTAGGTGCGGGCACGTGAGTGGATAGAGATATATTAATATATACATAATAATTTTATAGACTGTCTGACTCATCTGGATCTGTTGTAGAAGATAGGCGGAAAGAGAGAGAGATTCTCGATTTCTGGGACAGCCTCTATAAATTTCTTCCATCTCACTCGTGGAAATCTATTTCTATTTACTACCTCTCACTGTGACTATCACTTATTCTAATCTATTCAGAAGGGACCAACCCAAGTCTTAATTTTCCTATCAAAAATCTACGACACTAAGGCACGAAACACTGCTAACGGGAAATAACTCCAAGTGAATATTCTGTTCAGAATGATTGGTAACGTTCTGTTGGGGATTACCTTTAATTACGAGGGGCGTTCAGAAAGTAATGCACCACATCGTTTTTCTCAGGAGCTGTTTATTCAAAAAGCATGAAATGTATACACAATATACATGGATATGTCATGTAAACATTGGTATTATTCAACATAATCCCCATCAACTTGTACGGCTTTATGCCAGCGCGAAACAAGTGCATGTATTCCTAGCCCGTACCAGATTTTGTCTTGATCATGTAGCCATTTCTTCGCTGCATGAATCACTCCTTCATCATCTTCAAACCTTGTCCCACGGAGTGCATCTTTAAGGGGACCAAGTAGATGAAAATCAGAGGGTGCCAAATCGGGACTATAGGGTGGATGGGGTAGTACAGTCCAACCCAATTTGGTGATTGCTTCCCGTGTTGCCAGACTTGTGTGAGGTCGCGCATTGTCGTGAAGGAGAAGCAGGTCTGCTGGATTCTTGTGTGGCCAAACTCTGCGAAAACGTTGATTGAGTTTTTTCAATGTCTTAATGTAAGCTTGCGAATTGATTGTCTCTCCTCTTGGCATAACGTCCACAAAAATCACACCTTCAATGTCCCAAAAGACAGTGATCATGACCTTTCCAGCTGAAGGAATTGTCTTGAATTTCTTTCTTCGTGGTGATTGCGAATGATGCCACTCCATTGACTGTCTTTTTGTCTCAGGTTCAAAATGATGTGCCCAGGTTTTGTCACCTGTAACGATCTTAGCCAAAAAGTTCTCTTCATCAGCATTGAAACGCTCCAACAATTCAGAAGAAATTGCTTTCCTTTGCAATCGGTGGTCATTTGTGAGACTTCGAGGAACCCATCTTGCGCAAACCTTAGAAAATCCGAGAGTTTTTATAACTGCATTTGCACTACCAATGCTGACTGACAGCTGTAAGGCCAATTGTTGAGTAGTGATTCGCCTATCAGTAACAATAATGCCCTCAGCGCATTTCAACATTTCTGCGTTGGTGGCTGTGGCAGGACGTCCACAGTGCGGCCGATCAAGCAGCTCCGTATCTCCACTTCCTGATTCTTTGATTATCTGAACCCAGCGACTAACTGTACTCCTGTCAACTGCAAAAACTTCCATACACATCACATAGACGCCTGTGAATGTTCACAACAGTTTCCTTCTCTGCAACGAGAAGTTCTATCACAATTCGCTGCTTATAACGGAAGTTGCTAACACGCTCCATTTCAACGGTTTAGGGCAGACATATTATTTGGCTGGTTGCAGTGCAATTTGGTGCACACAATTGTCACATGCCATATTTGAAGTGTGCAAAATTTCATGCTTCTATCTTCATTATTAGCTGAGAAAAACGATGTGGTGCATTACTTTCTGAACGCCCCTTGTACTATCTTTACAGTCAAAATCAGTTGGTTCCCTTGGATGCCATAGGCCAGTTATCAATCACTGTTGTTTCTCTACCTCTTTGTTTGTCTCTGTCCGGTTACATCCTCCATTTCTTCTGAATACACATTAACAGCTACTAAAACAGATATCTTCTTCTTGTCTTTGTTTTTCTGTCCTTAGCATAAGGATACAACTGCAGTGATGGTTTCAGTGACATTCTGTTTTAAATGTTGACAGCCACATACACAGAAGTTAATGCTTTTAAAAATTAAAACAAACATAAAATGCAAAAAAATTATAGTTAAGCTTCTTCATATAATCAGCCAATGTATTTCTTGAAATTTGTTTGCATTTTACACCAGCTTCATCTTTTTCAGATGATAATATTAAAGTTGCATTATTACCGAATTAATTACTATATTTTGTTCTTTTTATGTTATTCGGTTGTATCTAGAACTTTGCCGGATATGAGTATGTAAAATTTCTATTATTTAAACAAAAGCATGAAGAAATTACTACCACAAGAGCCTATAAAGTGCTTTGGTGCTGGCTTCCTGCAAGGGGACTAATAGCAGGGTTGGTCTCATGCTTCTTAAGGAGCATGTAAGAAAATGATGATGATGTTTATAAAATATGATGATGTGTATACAATAAATATATTTTCCTCTTTAAATTTCAGTAGAACGTTGATTATCCGCATGCTAATTATCTGAACCATCAATTATCCGAACCACCGCTGCCGCAAAATAAAATTACAGAATCTAGTTTTAGTGCATTAATTTATTATAATTTTGTTTCTCTGGAATTACTTGTGTTTGTTTTTTTCTGTTTATGTAAAAAAAAGTTTGATTTATAGTTGAAACCATGTAAAACTATTAGGTAAGTTCAAACTAAATATAATATACATTGTTTCTTCAAAACTGTCGAAATCTTCTCTGCCGCTGACTAACTTCCCTCTTTTAACTCGCTCCGGAGTTAGAGGAAAACAAGGCCTTGATTTCTGGCTGTACGAAATTGAAACCGGTCTCGCTGCCACGTGTCGTTGCTGGAGACTATAATAGCGATGAGCTCGGGCGATGTGATAAATAACCCCCGTTCCCGCTCCTCACTGGGAAAACCCGTAAGTTGGTTTTTCTTTTGCTTCTGACGATAACTCGAGTCCACTGACTACTGAGGTATGTCCTTGTGCCGTGGGTAAATTGGTATTTCCAATTTACGCTCCCCCACTGATTGCCGGGACTCGTTGAAATTAAAAGAAACAGCTTCCAATGTACACCCTCTCTAAAATCACTTATCTCTAACATATACGATACATAAAATAATTCTATCCACGTGTCACTTCAATCTCACTCCTTCTCCCCTTTCTCTCGTTCTGCACAACAATACATAATACTATTATCCCACGTGGCCTCTTCATCCCCCCTCCTTCTACTAAAATCTGCCAGGTAAAATAAACAATAGCCCAGACACTGTCTGACAGGTTACATGGCCGTTACGCATGACTACCCACGTGTTCAAAACATTGCAAAATAGGGAAATCCTTTTACCCATTAACACAGGAGTTTTCCTGGCTTACTCCAATTTAAATTAAATCTCGCCGTAGGAATGATTTATTTCCCCAAACCGTATAATTCACTGATAACATAAATCTCCGACTGCATTCCTCACATTTAAGGCTCAGAAAAATTACCGTACCCACCAAGGATTTCCCAAAATA
The DNA here is from genome assembly GCA_024509875.1 of Oreohelix idahoensis. NCBI lineage: Eukaryota > Metazoa > Mollusca > Gastropoda > Stylommatophora > Oreohelicidae > Oreohelix > Oreohelix idahoensis. The sequence continues at coordinate 201,995 of JAMPIV010013021.1, read as the reverse complement.
ATTACATTAGAAAATATACAGGAATAACTGGGGATTTACCCAACATTCTACAAAGCACACGTGTCTCTCATAACTTCACACGCTCCGATCTACTGCCAAAAAATCCTAAAAAGACTTATGCACACTTTTTACGTTTACATCGTTCTACAAAGATAATAATTAATGGTGCTACCATTTAAACTTTAAGTTAATGTCTCCCACGAACTTAACTTACGGGCCGAGATTTCTCAAAAACCCACTAAGTAAAACGATTTTAAAAAATATTTACATACCTATTATCGTTTTTTTGTTCCCACAATGGAGACGATAATACGAAGTCTTGCGGCTGACACTTATTTCTACATATAGACCGAATCCCCGTTTTCTGTCTCATTATATACAAGAGAAAACACCCACGCAAATATACTCCTACGTATCTGCTCGGACCAATGGCAGCTCTAGGAAAAATCAATACTAGCCCTTACGCAAATCCCGCGTTGTCCGAAAATTTGCGTCACATTACGTGATGGCCACATGTGTCTGGCGCGTCATACAGGCATGCCCGAAAATAGCAATTTTCGTAAACAATGAAATTTACGGGAATCGCGAAAAATCAGAAGAAAGTAAAACTGGCCGAGTGAAAAATAAACCTACCGACCTAAAACGAACCCATTAAAATTATCTCCTCAAAAATACCGAACACGATATATTCACATGAGAAGAAACAAGGCAAACCCATATAATTACAAAGTGAAGAGAAATGGTGAAAACTCAAACTAGAACCACAGAATCGGGCCTGTTTAAAGACAGAATTACAGTGTAGCATCACAACGTATTAGATCTGAAAGTTCTTTTTTTTTTTTTTTTTTTTTTTTTTTCGTACGCCCGCTAATACTCGAGGCAAAATCTCAGGTTATTATTAATTTCTAACCTGACATTGATTTTTACGTGAGTATCCTATTTTCTTGTACAGAGACAAGTGTCCCTCGCCATTCAGGCAGATACTCGCCGTTTTCGGAGGTACCCATTAGAGCTGGGACGGCTCAGGAGCCGCCAGTCCCTGGTCGACGACACTTCTTCAAATGTTCTCGCCAGGTCTCGAGTTAATCCAGTCCAAATCCTGGTAGACGAAAAATCTTCAAATGCCGTCGCCCGGGTTTGATCCTGAATCACCCGGTTGCCAGAGCGGTGTTGTAACCACTACGCTAGCGCGGCTCCTGAAAGTTCTGAATGGTTAATTAAGTGAACACCATCATTCACCGGTATATAATCCAAGTCAGAATTAGTTTCTAAAGCAGGTAAACTATCACTTTCTGATGGTTCATTCATGTCCAACGGATATTGTTCTGGTGGAACTGGGATCAGACACGTGATTGGATCATGAGGCAATGGTTTCAAAACCGATTCAATATTTTGATAAACCACAGACTTTCTAGTTTTAAAAGTGAAACTATGGATAGTTGTCAAGCAGAAGTAACAATCAGTAGCGTGATTTGTCGGTTCACGCCATATTACTGGCACTCCAAAAGGCATCAACTTATGCTTCAGCGATTTTCGTAACCAACCTGCCAATGTATTTGCACAAGTCGAACAAACTGCATTTGGCTTCCAAGATTTATTTGCGTCATCAACTTTCGAATCGAAATAAAGTTCATATGCTTTCTTTAGTAATGGTGTAAAGTTTTTCTGGTGAACACGATCGGTAAAATATCCGCACACGTAACAGAACAGATCAGCCGAATTTCTACAACTTCTCGAAGCCATATTTCGCTCAGAATTATTTCAAAATACAGTAACTATTTTTAAAATAGCGTAACATATGTCATGCATCTTTTAGCAGTATAAAAAGTAGAATTATTTTGCATTTTATTAATTTTTAATAAGTTATATAGTAAAAATGAAACGGAGCAAATAACGGTTTCCCAAAAATATATTTATTCACAAATATCTTAAGAACCCGATGTGATAGAGATAAATGGATTTCAGATTTGAAATCAGCGCAAGAAACCGACCTAAGAACACTTATTCTTATATAAGAAAGAAAAATGTTGTTTGTCAGTGTTATCTGAACTATTTGATTACCTGAACCAACCTTGGTTCCAATTAGTTCAGATAATCAATGCTATACTGTATATCTGCGTACTGATTATTTATGTTAATCTTTAATCTGAAGGTGCCACTATCCAGGTACCTTGTCATCAAGTGATGCAGTAGGCACAGGCAAAAAACTCTGGGCCTCTGAAGATTACAGCACATTTAATGATGAAACTGGAGCTGGCTGTTGGGCTAGGGTAAGTGTTCACTAAGATTAGATGTAACATTCTTAAATGAACTGGAAATATAAACCAGTCAGTCGATACCATTTAGTTCCCCAAGGTGCCAAGGCCTTTAACCCTTTCGCAATGACGAGTTTTTCATTCCAAATGACAACACCATTTTCAGCTTAGTTCGTTCCCTTAATGACAGGATAATTGTAATTTTAGGGGTCATATTTTTAATTTGACTAAACAGTTTATCGTAAAAGGAAACCCATTAAAAGTATATTCTGAACCAGACTACACAAACTCTGACCCTGAATCTGGGTAATCTTTACATTTAGTGCCGTCGAGTATGTATAATATGTGTACTGAGTCAGCTTAGAATTAGGGTAACCCTGAACCTAACCTCAACTCTAAATGGTACGAAAATACACATATTAAACATACTCGACGGCACTAAAGGTAAAGATTACCAGAATCTCAGTAAAAAGAGTTGTCAGAATCATTCATGTTGAATAAATTCAACTCAAACAAGAATTTTCATGCTCTTTTTCCACAAGATGTGTATGGTTCGGCGGTATGGCAACGTCCATGTGAACTTTCGCTTTTGTAAAATCACTTATCAGTTCTACTGTATTCGCTAGCAGTAAAATATTTTGTTCGTTTCAAGCTTAGTGGCCAGATTTTTCAATGCTGAATCCGATTATGCCCAGCAATTGCCAATACGGTTGTAAACAGAAGAGTTCTGGTGCTTTTAAAATAGGATGTATGCCGTACGTCATATAGGTGAATGGGAATGAATATCGCGCTATTTCCGTGACGTACGTGGTACGGCACAGCGACAAAAATTGTGAAGATTTATGCCGTACGGCGTACGTCATACTGGTGCTGAAAGGGTTAACAAACGCATGCCAAGTTCTCTTGTTGCAATGGGCTATGGAACTCGGGACAGTAAACTCTATCCCCCCCTGCATTACAGGAAACATCTGGAAAGTGGAAAATTTTTCTAAGTCCGCAATACATTGAGTTTTTCATTGTATTCGTGAAAGGACAGTGTCTTACAGACAACACGCGGCTTATATTAATGAGGTGTTGGGCGCAAGTAGATTTCAGTTGCTAGCACGCAGTGGCTTCATGCCTCATTGGCTTTGCACAGGTGGGTCAGTGTCTGTCCCTAGTCATGGTGTGCGGTGGAACGACCGCAATAATTTGTTTTAAACATAAGGGTTACTTTCACAATTGCCTCCGGCTGGCAGAAGTGTGGATTTTAAAGCTGCAACCAAGGTAGAGTGGGTTCATTTTCTAGATAAGACAACAGGTGGCGGAGACACTTGGGAGTCATGACCCAGGTGTGCCCACCCTCCTTAGAGTGTAAAGGAGATTAAAGGGCCAAAACACTTGATCGAAGGGGGGACCACTTCTGATGATCAGATTGCCTCCTGTTGTATTGCTCTATATAGAGTTTCTGATCATGTTGCATGCCATCAGCTCAAGGTCTTTTCTAGTCTTCATCAACATTTTCATTTCTGTCTCCATTTCTCTTCTCCATGTGTTCTTTGATCTGCCTCTACTTCTCTTATCCTGGGGATTCTAGAACCTACCATGCATGTCATAAGAAACAACTAAGTAAGGTTGGGCATGGGACCAGCTGTCCCCATCCTGTAGGAACTTTAAACCACAAAAACTTCAACATTAAAAAAAAAAACATGGACAGGAAATAGAAATGCTGGTGAAAAAAATACAAATTTGGAGAAACCAGTTTGGTCCCATAGTTTAGCCTTTTTTTAACTACAGGATTATTTCACAATAAAAATACTGAAAAATATAGTGATGAAATGTTTTAATGTCTGATTGTGCATTATTGTTACAAACCTCTTAGTTCTTTGAGTCTATCTTGCATATATCATGACACTTTTAACTAACACAGAATTAATAATCCTTTCCAGCTCAAAGACTCTGCTTTTATTGTATGCAACTTTTCTGCTGAAACGTTTTTTTTTTTTTTTTTTAACAGATTTTGAATCAAAATTATGTGAATGGTCTCATGACATCGTAAGTAAATGTGTAAAACAATGTCTCAAATCTCCATTTTTAAAAATTTAAAGGTACATGTCGATAAATCCATTGGTTTGGTCATTCTTTGTTGACTGGAACAATTTGAATTTTATACATGATGAAGTTGCAGAGATACAAGCTACACATAAGTTACATCCTGGGTTGCATGCCACTGCTTTAAATTATTAATTTATGTTACATATACTGGTCCTGTTCATACTGGCTTATAACTACTACTAAGTTGTCCTTAGTTGTCAACCTTTGTGAGTATTTTTCATGTAGTTTGTCAAATCATTTCATCAAACCCATGCTTTAACCTTTACAAACTCAAAAGTACACCACTCCAAGGTGCCTAGACTTATTACTGATCAGCGCTTTATACACTGTGTCACCTTTGTGAATAACCAAGTTAATGTTCAAAATGTCTATCCTACTTTCAATAAACTTGCTTTGTCTTTTCTATTCTTTCAATTTATCTTCTAACCCATTAATGCATTTTGCCACACCCCTAGAAACAGCACTCTTTGTTCTGTCTTATTTTATCTTGTTTTTTGTCGCGTCATAAATTTACTTTCGCTACTTGTGCTGTTTAAATTTCATTCATGCTACTGTCATATTCACAGAAGGGTGTGCAATGATTTTATTGAAGTAAATAAATAATTGTGATAGTTTTTTGCCAAAGCAACAACATAGTGTTGAACTAGGTGGTCTTTTATAACAAATTTTTGGCATGTTTTTTCTTATTCTTTTGGATTGTCTGATGGTGATATAATTATAAGACTATGAAAAGATAGGTAGTTTTTTGCTTTTTTTCACTGACAATGTGAACAGTGTTGATACCACTTCCAAAGATAGTTTTAATGTTCTTTTAATTTTGGGTCATACTGTAATTACAATACTGACAGTGGTATAAATTATTATTACATTTCTTTGCCAGTACAATATCATGGAACTTGATTGGCAGCTACTATGAAGGTCTCCCTTACTACAGGGACGGCTTGATGACAGCCACTGAGCCATGGAGTGGCAATTATGTTGTAAAAAGTCCTATATGGGTCTCAGGTAGGGAGAATTGTATGGCCTGGAAAAACAATCAAGAGAAATGGAACAAATATTAATGAAATAGTTTATACTTTTTTTTTTTTTTTTTGCGTACGCCCGCTATTACTCGAGGCGAAATCTCAGGTTAGTGTGTCTAACCTGAGATTGATTTTTACGTGAGTATCCTTTTTTTTCTTGTACAGAGACAGGTGTCCCTCGCCATTCAGGCAGATACTCGCCGATTTCGGAGGTACCCATTAGAGCTGGGTCGACTCAGGAGCCGCCTGTCCCTGGTCGACAACACTCCTTCAAATGTCATCGCCAGGGCTCGAGTTAATCCAGTCCAAATCCCGGTCAAAGAAAAATCTTCAAATGTCCTTGCCCGGGTTTGATCCTGGGTCCCCCGGTCGCCAGCGCAGTTTGGTAACCATTACACCAGCGCGGCTCCCTTTATACATTTTGAAAATTAACATCTGTGAGTCCAAAGGTCTGTATCTGCATGTCAAAAATGAATACAAAGTGTTTAGCCTAACTGAAGGCAACATAGAAGACAGCTATACTTTAAGATTTTAATTTTTCATACCTGGGGCAGTAGGAAGATAGAACTAAATATATCATCTGAACATGCTTAGTTTACGTGGAGAAGGAAATTAGACACAGACATGTAGGGGTTAAGGAAGAAATGGCGAGACCTTTAATGGATGGCACATAACAGGAAGGCTTACAAGTATTTACTGAAGGCCTGTGCCTCATAGGCAGCTAAAAGGTAATGAATGTTTGGTCTGTTCTCCTGGCAGGTAAACTAGAGGTCATAAGATAGAACATAGGTAGTAGAGTGATTACTGCTCGTAGATCCAGAGTTGAGATCTCATGAATGTATGTCATGTGCATAAGGAGATTTGTTTGATGATGATCACTCAAGATGTGTATAGCAAGAACTTTTATGTTTGCAAATCACGCGTCTTCGATTAGTCAGCACACATCATCTGTTTCACATAAGAAATTGTTTGTTTACGGTACTGATGAATTCCTTTATTGGTTTATTGTAAAATGTAGAATCAGAAAGGAGTAAATGCTCATAGGATAAATTGATTGTTTGTATTTGGTATGATTAGTGAGCTGTGAGAGGCATTGAGTGAATGACTTTGTTTGCCTTATGAACAATGTGTGGTTTCGCACATTATGCGACATCAAAACTTTCTGCAGCTGCACTGTTTAGACCAACCAAACATTAGAAGTCTGCACCTGGTTGCCATAGTTTCCCTTACTACTGCTCTTCTGCAGGTTCTCTTTGGCCTCCCCATTCTTCCCTTGCCCTGTAGCTTCCAGTTAAGGAAGTGCCTGGTTATATTGGCTAGTTGATTTCTGATGGTGTATCATATTTATCTCCATTTTCTTCATTTCCAACTGTTTTTGTTAATATTTGTTCTGTCAGACAGGCTTGTGTTAGTTATTAGATCTGGCAATTTGATACAGAGGATGTGATGGAGACATCTGTTGGTGGATGCCTTGAACTTGGACATGATATTCTTGGTGACGTACCATGTTCCTGAGCCACAGAGTATGACATATTTTACATTTGTGTTGCGTTGCCCAAATTAAATTTTCTAGAAAAGGGATGCAGAGTTCTATACTGATAAGAGAGAGCTGAAGGCAAATATTACATTATTTTTTGTGTGGCAATGTTATTGCAGTTTGTTCCTCCTCCTTTGCTAATGTTTCATCCCAAGTACATATATATTTGACCTGTGTGGTTTCCGTGGTCTCTGAAGAGGCATGGTACAAGGTGACAAATATGAGGTTGTTCATGGGACTGGCAACCTCATCATTTAAAACAAATTGCCACATAAACCACTGCTGCGAGAGCATGTGAATGTTTGATGGGATGCTTTCTGCGAAGAAGCCATGCTCCGTACAAAGGAAAATGATGACATATTTATTTGCACTTCTTCAGTGATCTGACCAATGTTCTTTATCAGATCTGTTTGCCTAATACATGTTCTTGTTGTTGTTTAACTAGGGCCGCTGAGCTTTTTGCTCTTTTGCAGCCTATACCTAGTTGAGGACTTCTCAGTATTATGTACACTATATATCTAGGCTTTTCCTGTGGCTTTTCTGCCATTCTGAATTGTGCTATTGCAGTCATGGGCTCCAGTTTCTCCAGCTTGGCTTGCATTTAAAGGATCATCACATCTGATCCCAAGCTAGAAGCATGTAGCATACTGTGCATTCCCAGCCATCCAAGGGGGCTGTCCATCTGTGCAGAGCTAAAATACTGTGCTCTGGTTCTGGGCTCTCCCAAAGAATTGTCACGTCTTGCACAGAGCCACTTCTCAGCTCCCCCTACCTATGACTGGGTCCATAGTGAGATCCTCCTGCATGCAGGCAACCAGGTCAAATCCAAAGAGTTACATCTGGGGCTCAAATGACTTCTCCAAGGTTAGTGGCAATTCTGGGTTCTCAACAAGTTTCACCACAGGGGGAATCCCTGGAAGTATGTGGATGATTTCAAGAGCCAATGAGGGTGTAATTAGCCTCACAGACAGAGGTTCACTTCCACATATGTATATTGAAACATTATGTATAGCTGGTGGTCATATAAGGATGACTCCAGATATGCCTCCATGCATTATACGTGTTGTCATTTCATTAGCTTTATTCACTTTGATATAGCCCTGTTTTTATTGCTTCTACTGTTTGTATTTGTATTATTTCCTTCATGTCTTGTTGTATATGTAATAGAAGACACAGATCATCTGTAAAGTCAGGAGCTTCTAGTTGTTTGTCAAATTTCTATGGCATTCCCATTTTAAAGAAATGATGTTAAGACCATAAATGGATGGCACAGGACAGGAATGCTTAGCATGAATTTGTTGAAGGCCTATGCTCCTTCAGGACCTGAAAGATGATGATGATGATTTCTTCTTCTTCTTCTTCGTTCGCCCTGAAAAGGACGGTGGTTGTGTTGTGTCTGTTTACAACGTAGCTGTGATATCTGCACCTTTCGGTCAACACATCCGACTTCTGCACGGCATTTTTTAGGACCGGGTTTGCCTTCCCATTTCGATCCACACTCGCTCAGCCAGCCTGCACAGCTGCAGACTGTTTCCAGGACCACCACGTGGAGGTGGAGTGCGGTCTTGACCAGCTCTGGTTCGCTGGTCCTGACGCAGGCAGTCAAGCTATGAGTCGCTGACTGCGGTCTCTATTGCTGCGTCTTGAGGTCCCATGGTGATGATGATAGTTAGTGATCGCTGAATGCTATCACTAACCAAGAACTGCATGCTCGGAGTAACCAAGAGGACATGCATACCGTCATAGTTGGGTTGGCCATGTTCTCAGAAGAGAGCCTGATGCCATCACAGGAACAGCTATGCTATGGACCCCCGAGGGAAAGCGGAAGAGAGGCCAACCAAAAACAACTTGGCAGAGAACTGTGGAGGCCGTGATGCAAAGAATGAATCAGAGCTGGGGCACTGTACGAAGGATGGCCGCCGACCGAAAAAAGTGGAAGCAATTTGTTGCTGCCCTACAAGACCTCACCAGGCGTGATGGCCACTGACTTCTTTGACAGTCGGCGGCTAAGGATCAAAGAAGAAGACAGGACAGGAATGCTTAGTACGAATTTGTTGAAGGCCTATGCTCCTTTGGGGCCTGAAAGGTGATGATGATGATAATAGTAATGAATTTTGAGTAAAAGAATTATTAAAGGACTGAGATTTTTCTTGCCGACACATATGTTCATTTGAAAATATTCACCTGTACCTGCATTAACAGGTTCAGGTGTATATGCTTCATTGTTTTAATGTAAAATTTGCATTTATGTCTTCTTTTCAGCACTTTTAATATGCTTTTTAATATTTCATTGTTACCCAGCTCATACAACACAGTTCAGTTCCATTGGTTGGAAATATCTTGCACATGACAATGGTGTTGGAAAGTTGCCAAAAGGTGGCTCATATGTCAGTCTTGTCAGCCCTGATGGAGCTAACCTTACTATTGTCATAGAGACCATGGTAGGAGTCTGATTAAGACAAGCATTTTAATTACCTTGATAATCTGAATGAGCCATCTGAAATTTACAGCAATTGAATTGAGGATTAAGATTTTAAAAGATTCAAAAGCAGAAAGCGGGCCTTCATTAGCCAAATTGTATGATGTTGGAAAGTCAGCCATACCAGATATTAAAAACAACAAGTTAAAAAAAAAAAACTTTAAATTTCACACTGAAATGATTCATAAAATGGGTCTACACAATCAGAGGTATTTGCTGTGCTAGACACTGCAATGACTTTTGTATGAGCAAGAAATAGAATGATGTCCAAATGAACAACTCTTACAAATAAGAGTGAGAGACCTAGCAAAAAGTTCAACAGTGGTGCGGTTGAAAGTTCTATTTATCTTGTTACCATCAAATAATAATACATCAAGCACAAATTATTGCTTTTTTTTTTTTATTACTAAACCCTTTTCATAAGTCTCTAAAACAGTATTATTGATACATTGTAACATCTGAAAAATCAGAAATCCAAGCAACTGCCAGTCCCAATTATTTTGAATTATCAAGGTTCTGTGTATATTAAATTTAGGTCTATAATACAGTTGGGTCTAAATTTAGGTCACAATTTTTCCCAAAGCATACATGGTATAGTTTTGTTCTACTTCGTTTTTTATCAAAACTTACAGTACATATTTATTAGTCTTTTCTTGTTTAAAACTTACATTATATAGTTATCTTCTTTTTTTTTCCTCCAAGCTAACCACTTACAACTTGTCTTTTGATTTTAACACTGATGTTGTTCATGCAAAACACTCCACTATAATTAAACAATATTTTAATGTTGATCTTTTCCTCCAAACATAATACATCTTTTAATTAAATTTGAGCATTAAAAAATGTTATTTGATTTTCTACATGCAAGTGGTAAGTCATTTGTAACTTTTGCTTGTATTATGTTTGCAGACACATGACCATTCTGTTTGCATCAGGCCAAAATTGCCTAAGTACACAGTAACACCGCAGAACATAACTATTAGGCTTAAAGGTCATTTTGTAAGTATTAATGATTACGGTTCATTTGTTCTTTCCTTCACTCATCAGAAAAACTGTTTATATTAAAACTGAAATTGTCATTTTCTTATCAAATTTATCAGTATCATGCAAGTCCATGTGCATTTTTGATTGGTCTGTTTTATAACAGTGAAATCCATTTTTTTGTTGTTGATTAAGTTCTTGTTATAAGAACAGTAATCAGACATATTATTTGTGAATACATTGATTTTCTCAATTTTTTGTTTTCACTAATTTCAGGCCAACATTACCCAGATGAATGTTTGGTACAGCAAGCTAAGTTTTAATGGTACTCAGAGCACAATGTTTGATAAACTGAGCCCAAAAGTGGTATGTTTTCTCTTGTTTTGAATGCCAATTTATTTTTATATAGACACAACGTGTTGCATTTAGAAATGAGTGAGCTTATATTTACACATCTATTCACATATGTCTGGCTGTTGTCTTAGGCAACAGAGAAACATCAGGAAGATATCTTATCTTCAGTACAGTGGTAGATAAAAGTGGCTTTTTTAAATTTTTATTTCGTTGCTACATAAGACTAGTTTTGTCATGGTATTTTGTATTAAGAACTAATATACTTAGGGGCAGAGTGGCAAGAAAACTTGCTCTCATGGCAAAAAGAGGTTCAAAACCAGGTTGTATCATGTTCCAGTCTACCCAGCTTTAAAAATGGGCACCAGACTCTGCTCTTGATTTACGGAAGGCATTGGTAATGAGGAAGGGAACCCCAAACTCATAAAGCTGAGACCTGGTAAAAGGTGAAGTTTCTAATATTTCACTCCCCTATGGCAGTATCTGCTATGGGACTCCCTTTACCTTTTTTTTCTTTTTTAACAAGGACATTGAATTAAGTTGAAGATGATGTGAAGTGCAATTTTGTTTCGTGCTTTTCCCTTTTAGTTTAAAAATAAGAAGATTGATGGGAGCCGCGCTGGTGTAATGGTTACCACACTGCGCTGGCGATAGGGTGATCCAGGTTCAAGCCCGGGCGAGGACATTTGAAAGAGTGTGCGTCGACCGGGATTTGGACTGGATTAATTTGAGCCCTGGCGAGTACATTTAAAGAAGTGTCATTGACCAGGGACTGGAATAGCCTGAACGGCCCAGGAGCCGACCCAGCTCTAATGGGTACTCTCCGAAGACGGCGAGTATCTGCCTGAATGGTGAGAGGACACTTATCAGCGTACAGAGAAAATAGGATACTCGCGTAAAATCAGATTTCGCCTCGAGTAATAGCGGGCGTACGTTTAAAAAAAAAAAAAATTGATAGTCAACATATACATGATGGATTGGAAAGACTTGGTGAGAGATGAATTGAGAAGGACAGCATTGTCAGCACAGAACCTTAAGAACTCAGTGTTCTGAAGACTAAGTGATTGATTAAGATATATTGATGCAGGGACATAGTAAATATGAGTGTTTAAGGATACAGTAAAGGCAGCCGCAGGGCACAGACTACCTTAGAGGAGAGACTTCACTATACCAGGTCCCAGCTTTATGAGGTGGGGTGACCATTTCACTTCCTCACCACCTTTGCTTTCCTTTACTCAAGAACAGAGTTAGGTACCCATTAACAGCTGGGTAGACTGGTGCATTTTGCTGCCAGGTTTGGACCCAGTAACTTTGCCTCAAGAAACATTTTAGAGTACATAATGAAATAAATGTGTTTCTTCTGGTTCTTTTGTTCCCCTGATCAGTTCATAAATGGCCAAGCAAACTTGAGTTTAGGACTGGATGAAATAATAACGCTGACTACTGTGTCTGGAGGTGTGAAAGGATATTATCCTGAACCACCTATCTCCAAAGCATTTCCTCTCCCTTACAAGGATGACTTTGAAGGTTGGTTTTCTTACTGTAAAAATATAATTATAAAACTATCAGTAGGTAATTTCAGTACACTGGTATGTTAATATGCTTGTGTTTTACAGTGTACTAAATGTGTTTCCGTTGAGGAAACCTGTTGACAGCATTACAAGTCAGTCCTTGTTCTGGAATCCACAGGGAAAGAGAGGCAGAGGTAGACCAAAAAACACATGGAGAAGAGAGCTGGATACAGAGGTGAAAATGATGAGGAAAACGTGGAAAGAACTTGAGCGGATGGCACGGGACAGGAAGACTTGGCATGTGTTTGTTGAAGGTCTATGCTCCTCGGGGAGCTAAAGGGTATTGATTGCAATGTGTTTCAGCATGACATGAAGTTCAGTACGGAGAGATAATGAAATAATATTAACAAAAAAAAAAAAAAAAGGTAAAGGTAGTCCCATAGCATATACTGCTGTAGGGGAGTGAAGTGTTAGAGATTTCACCATACTAGGTCCAGCATCGAGAGGTGAAGTGACCATTTCCCTGCCTTGTGGAATTCTCCTTCCCTAATTCAAGAGTAGAGTCAGGTACCCATTTACAGCTGGGTAGACGAGTGTGAAGATGCCGTGATTTGAACCTAGCATCTTTGCTGCGAGAGACCAGCACTTTAACCACTCTATCAATTTGATCTCCAATATTAACAATATTATGATTTATTGACAGCCAGGTCATTACATTGCAACTTACCCTTGCCACATGTCTTAATCGTGAGATGTTATTAACAGTAAAAACTCTTAACTATTTTCTGTTCCCAGCATACACATTGTCTCAGGAGCCCTACATGCTTGCACCTCAGATTGGTTCTCTAGAAGTTGTGAAATCCCAGAATACATCACACGGTCTTGTCGCTCAACAGACTGTTCTGTATCCTCCTCTTAAATGGTGTCCCATCACACTCAGTTTTCCTTATGCTGTTATTGGTAGCCAGAATTGGTAAGCCATTTTTCTAGTTTACACATTTTATTATTGTGCTGTGATCTGACAAACTTATGCATGGAATATTTCTTTATCTTTGTCATCACATTGTTGTTGTTGCTTAACTAAAACTACTGAGCTTTTCGCTCTTTTGCAGCCAATACCAAGTTGAAGAGTCTTTGGTATTATTTACACTGTAGATCTAGGCTTTTTCTGTGACTTTTCTGCCATTCCGAAATGTGTTTTGAAATCATGAGCTCCAGTTTCTCCAGCTTGGTTTGCATTTAAAGGATCATCTCATCTGGTCCCAAGCTAGGAGGAAGAAGCATGTGGCATTCTGTACATTCCACACCATCCAAGGGAGCTCTTCACATATGAAGAGCTTAAATACTGTGCTTTGGTTCTCATAAGGAATTGTCATGTCCTACACACAGCCACTTTGCAGCTCAACCTGCCTATCATGTGGTTCATAGTGAGATCCTCCTGCATGCAGGCAGCCAGGTAAAAGCCAGAGTTACATCTGAGGCTCAAGTGACTCCTCTTAGCTTAGTGTGCAATGCTGGGTTCTCAACATGTTTCACCACAGGGGAAATCCCTGGAAGTGTGTGGATGATTTCAAGAATCAATGAGAGTGTAATTAGCCTCACAGACAGAGGTTCACATCCAAATCTACATACTATAGCATTATGCATAGCTGGTGGTCATATAAGGATGACTCCAAATATGCCTCCATCTATGTCATGACATATATTGTTTATCTGTAACATAACATTCATTTATTTACATTTTCTCAAAGAAATAATTGTGAATATATTGTTCTCTAGTGTTCATAATTAGAGATGATGTGTGCTTAGTTAACATTATTGTATGTTATATTTATTTCATAATGGATGCCAAGAATTTAAGAGATTACAGACTTTTATAAATGGGTCTTTGCATAGCATGGAAGGATTAAAATGGTATGACAAGATCACCAGTATGGAGTGCATGACAAGAACCAGACAAATGCAAGTAGAACTATAGATGAAAAGATGCTGGCAATGGATAGGACACACGTTGAAGAAACCTACTGGGTAGCATTGTCAGACAGTCCTTGTTCTGGAATCCTCAGGGTAAGAGAGGTAGAGAGAGACAGAAGAACACACAGAGAAGAGAGCTGGAGACAGAAATGAAAGGGATGAGGTAGACATGATGAGGTAGACATGAAAAGACTTTGAGTACGTGGCACTGCACAGGAGGACTTGGCATGAAATTGTTGAAGACCTGTACTTCTTGAGGAGATGAAGGTTAATGAATGAATACAAAGTAAAACTGGAAATGTAGTCCGCAAACAATGAATGTAACATTTATTGTACTGTTTGAATATTTTGCTGTTAAACTAGAGTTTATGTATCAGAGACTGAACACCAAGATCATTGTCTTAAAAATTATGCTTTAATTACAAGAGACACAGTATAAATCAAATGTTTGATTGAAAGATTTTATCAGTGAGGCAAAAAATAATGCAGCAGGCATTACCCATCGTGTCGCATAGTTGCTGAGCCAGCCATGAAAACTGCCTGCATGGGAGGTCAGATCATGGGCCATGAGCTGACTCTTAGACTTTGAGTTCCATTGTAACCTGAAAGATGAATCTTAGACACTTATGGGGAAGGCTCTTCATGGCTGTAGAGACATGGTACCTGACTTGTGAATCATATTTTTAACAGAGGCCCTAAGATTTATAATGGTCTGAACACTGACATGGTACCCACAAGGAAAGAGGAAGGCAAGAAACACACAGGGAAGAGATACAGCAATCCCCCACTTAGTTCTGTTAATTCGCTTTTGAAAAATTGAGCGCTAGCCTAAAAAGTACTAATTGAAAATTGATTTCCGATAAGAATTAATAGAATATTTGCACCTTATAGCAATTAAGATCTTGTTCTATGTCATGGATTACCATAGAACTACATTAAACTTTTGGGTCAGTGTGATGCTACACTGTAATTCTGACTTTTAACAGGCCCGACCGATTCTGTGGTTCTATTTTGAATTTTCACCAGTTTTATTTTCTTCTGATCACGCGATTTTCCGTTGTTTACGGAAATCGCTATTTTCGGGCACGCTTTTTCACCATTTTATTTCTTCTCATTTGAATATATATCGTGTTTGGTTTTTTTTTGAGTAGATAAATTAAATGGGTTCGTTTATGATGGTAGGTTTATTTTATTCTAGCATCAGTTTTACTTTCTTCTGATTTTTCGCGATTCCCGTAAATTTCGTTGTTTACGAAAATAATCGCCATTTCCGGCACGCGATATGACGAGGCCGGAAGCACGCGGCCGGAAGCACGCGGGGTTTGCGTGGGTTGATAGTATTGATTTTTCTAGCGCTCCCATTGGTCCGGGATTTGCGTAGGAAGGGAAATCCGCGTGGGCGGTTTCTCTTGTATATATTGAGACAGAAAACGGGGATTCGGTCTCTATGAAAAATTATTGCCTGGCCGTAGGACGTCGTAATTATCGTTCTCCACCGTGGGAAAAACAAACGATAATCGGTATGTAACTATTTTATTCATCGTTTTACTTATTAGTGGGGTTTTCAGAAATTCGCCCTTAGCGAGTCTCGGCGAAACAGTGGGGAGCATAATTTTGTCAAATAAAATTATCCACGGCAAAAGACATATCTCAGGGTCAGAGTACTCGAGTATCGTCAGGAGCAAAAGAAAATTTCCCTATGGTCTCTGGCAGTGAAGTCCCTATGCTTCAGCTGGACCGAGGTTTATTTATCATACAGCCGAGAGCATCGCTATTATAGTCTCTAGCAACGGCAGGTGGCCGGGAGACTAGTTTCATTTTGTACAGCCTGAAATCAAGGCTGTGTTTTTTTTCCTCTAACTCCGGAGCGGGTTAAAAGAGGGAAGCTATTCAGCAGCAGAGAAGTTTTGTCTACAGTTAATCAAGTCCCTCATGCTTGATATCCGAACATCGTCATCACCAAAATCAGGAACAGGTGACAGGGTTACCATACCTAGGTCCTGATAGAAATCGAGAAGAGAGTAACGGAGACGCCGCATCACCAGCCCTCGAGTGTTAGAGAGACACTGAGATCAAGAGAGAAAGGTAGAGAAGGAGGGAGAAAAATAGACAGGACCAGTAGGGTCTGTTCAGTATCCATTTGACGGATAGACACTGAGTCTGCGTTCGAAAAACCAAGTCTATTATTTTTAGCATTTCTTGTGGTGTAGTTATAGGCGCCTATCGCCTAACAAGTAGAAAGCTGTGTAGCCGTTCGTTGAGGAAGAGTCACCAGGACTAAGACAGTAGAAATTTATTAGTGTTAGAGAGGGGAGGCTAAAAGTTGACAGCCCCACCAAATTAGATTTGGTTTAAATCACTAACCATTTTTATTGTTCCTCAGCAGGGTGACAGAAAGAGTGAATGTGATTTGGGAGTTTTTTTTTGTCTCTCGTGTCTCTCAATTTAATTGTTACTTGTTTTCCAGGCCGTGCAACAGTGCACGCTATCGACTGACTTGATGACGTAATATGCCATTTTATGTTTTCCTTGTATGTAAATAAATATATACATATATTATTTACTGGATCAGCTTCTACTATTTACTATACTGTACTTACTTTATGTCGTCTGTATAGTGGTGTTTGTGGTCGTAATTATACACCTTATCTCCTTGTGTTTCAAGGCAGTCAGAGGTGGGGAGACTATAGCCATTTTTTTTAGTCACGAAGCGGCAGGGGGAGATTCAAATCCTGGGTCTATCTCTTGAGCCAATAGTCTCACCTGTCCACAGGCATGTCATTTTCCATCTAAATTCTATCTTCTCAGACTTTCTCATACTAGGGTCTTGCTTTCATTCAGGCACACTCTATAAAATTAAAACCACTTCGTGACAGTCAGGCTTCATTATGCTAGCAATGACAATGCTTCTTGGCCATCCCACCACCCTGAATGAACTTAAAAGTTATATTCCTGCCTCCCATAGAAATTGTGCACAGCATAAGATCAAATATTTTAAGCATTTAATGGGTGTATGGCATAAAATAGAAACAGGGTTATATTGGAAAAGCGCTAATCGAACAGCGTAAGACTGGGGGATTGCTGTACTATGGTAGAAATGAAAGATATTCTGAAGAGAGCTGGAGGAACTAGTAGAGAGACAAAATAAAGTATATGGCCTATTCATCCAGTACAGCCAATGGCACAATTGATAGACTAAGCTATTTAATATATGTGAGTTTTGAACACTTATTTATTAACATACATATTTTTGCAGGACAGATTTGTTCATTGAAATTGAGTTTGAGATCTCAGATGTGAACGCCACAACAGGTGTATTTGTTGCTGCCAGAGTTAATGAAGGAGGTTGTTCAGCATTTATTGCTCATGGAATTTACTTCTTTGCATTTCCAGACACCAAGTACATTGTTGCCAATGATTTAGGTAATGCTTTTTATTCCCTGCATTCTCTTCTTTTCATGAACATTCACTGTTTCCATCATATTTAAAACATCTTTTATATTGCTTAAAAGGTTGTTGAATGCTAATGTAGATGTGTGTTTAAATGTTTCTAGTACCACTCATTTTCTCTTCTGCTTTTGTTAATTTTTGTTTTGTTCCAATACATACACCACTTTTTTTATGTTTGCTTATTGCCTTAGATACATTCTTTCATACACAAGGGCAAAGTTAAGTATATGGACCTTATAGTGTGCATGAATGTTTTTTTATTTTTTTTATTCATAAAATAGGGAATAATATTATTATTTTCTTGCATTTAGTTGTATTTTATCGACAAGAGAAATAAACAAATGCACATCTTGATCCTATATGTTTTTTGCAGCTAGGACCAAAGTACTAAGTCAGGGTTATTTGCCTTCTGGAAAAGGGTGGCATAAACTTTCACTTCTTGTACAGGTAATCATTCTTTTACGTGTCAGCTTTTAGTCACATTGAACTGGGACTTAATGAGGTCTCTGATAAACAGGGTTCCTAGCGACCTGGAAGAACCTTGAAAAACCTGGAAAACGGGAAAAAAATTCCAGGCCTTGAAAAGCTTGGAAAAATGGCTAAAAGCCTTGAATTACCCGCATTGGACCTGGAAAAAAAATCGAAAGTTGTCCATTTTCGGTTATTGGTGGTATTTTTCGTTAAACTTCAGTTACCGTATAATTTTTACTTCCCTTTGCGCACTAAATCCATTTCCAGACGTTTTCTGCAGTTTGTGTTTTCGGCGATTTGCGTTTTCGGCGATTTGCGTTAATGATGTGAACGCCTCTGTTGTTACTCGAAAGCTACTGGGGAAAAAATTGATTTATAACCTCAGACCTAAGGGTCTTTTATATTTGGACATGCGGCCTAATATAACCGACTAGGTTGAACGGGACGCGCCTCGCCAAAATGAGGCAAAACTTTAAAAAAAAAAAAACACCAAGAACTTGTCTCTATTCATTCAAGTTGTGTTAAATCGTTCATTTCAACTGAGGTAAGTAGGCTAATAAATTCATTTATCTCATTTATAAAACATATTTACATAAGTGCAGTTTATAGATAGACCTACTGTACTTGCGTCTGTAATTTACAATGTAGGCCTATTTACAGTTGTATTTTTAACGTGGCCAAAATTAGTGTTTGAATGAAATTTCTTGGTTTACAACTGCTTACGGGAATATGTTTGACACAGTTTAAGATGGTCAGGAATAGAAATTGATGGCGATTCCATATCCTATAGCCTACCCTGTTATCAGACCATGTCCCACTGTTCATTTCACCACATTTTGTGGAAATAAATATATTTTGAATGCTTTTTTATTATATTTATGATGAAGAGACTCTCCACACCTAAGCCTACCTTGCCGTTGGTTGGAGAGCTTGAGTGCCTCAATGATCCCGGGAGCTATGCCGGCGGGAGTTTTACTCCTGGCAGGGTCACCCAAGCCGGACAGGTCCTTGGTGAGGGGCCAGAAAAAAGGGCTGTGGAGTTGGTGGAACCCTATAGGTGTAGATGCAGAACCCACCGGCGAGTGGTACAAGCTCTGGTCTGCACCAATCCACCCCCACTTCATGGGTTAAATGCTTTCTTGCCTCATTCTTCACTGTTTGTCTCCTATCCAATAATCCCCATGGATGACGAAGAGATGCAGGCCAGCGGACATTGCACCTTTGTCCCTCTGTGACAGCCTCCTAGGTGGCGGGGAACGCCAGATATACCATCACTGCAGAAGGGTTGGCAAAGCTGACTGAAGAATGATGAATTAGCTGACCCAGATGTATATGCTATTTTTCTGGCAGGACGTGACGATCCTGGGATACTGATACACTGGACTGCCTCCCTTCTGGGATACTGAAAAATGCATCCATATGACCCCCCTGAAATCATGAACATGCCTCTAAGACAACAGACTCTATACGAGCTCGGGTGTCGCCTCGGTTATCAAGGCCCGCGCTGCCCTTCGGTACCTGGGGAGGGTAGTGAAAAGTATACTACCAGTAATAATAATATATATAACACAGACTCACTACGCAACCTCCAACTCAACATATCAGGAATCCGAAACAAAATACTTGAACTAACCAAGCTTTTACTGGACCTAAAAATCCATGTTGCAGTTATCCAAGAAGCAATGCTACCAAAAGACACCTCCTTCCATATCACAGGCTATACAGTGTACCAGTGCAAGTGTATAAAATGTCAAGGATTAGTGACACTTATCCGGAATGATACACAGGCTGAGGTTTCCGCTCTTGAAACCAATGACGAAACAGATCTACAGGAAGTGATAGTCTGGAGTGGTGGAAAGCCATTGAAAATCATTAACATTTACAACCCGCCAAAAACACACCTTGCTCTGAAGCCTTTCCAGACCACGGACTTGAGGAGAATGATCATTGCTGGTGACATGAATGGTCATTCACCTCTGTGGGGCTACACAGACAGGAACCCAACAGGAGTAGCTATAGAAGAACTCACTAACACTACCACACTCATCCTACTGCAGAATGCTCACACCCCACCAACATTGCTCCACCGCGCCAGTGGAACAAAAAGCAGACCAGATCTCACCCTAGTAACAGCGGATATCCACCCACATTGCTCAGAGTGCTCGACGACATCGGAAGTGACCACAGACCCATCCTCCTTGAGATCACAAACACCAGGGAAATAAAAAGAAATTGCTTAACATCACCCCCATGGAACTACAAAAAGGCAGACTGGCATTTCTTCAGGAGACAAGTACGACAACGATTCGAGGCCATCGACATGACGCTAGACATAGACAAGGTATATAGTAAAATCACTACAGCACTACTGCAGTCTGCTAAAGAAGCCATTCCACGAGGATGTAGGAGAAAGTTTAAACCTTACTGGAGTACAGAACTGGAGGCTGCTGTAAACGAGAGGAAAAAAGCAAGACGGCAAGCTGAGAAACACCCAACCCCCGCCAACAAAGCAAATTATAACCGCCTAACTGCAAAAGTTAAACGTCTGAGCAAAAAAGCAAAAAGAGAAACATGGGTTAAGAAATGTGGAGAGTTAAACTTGCGGAAAGACGGAAAGAAAGCATGGTGCCTCATATCAAATCTCTCAGGAATTAAAAGAAAGAAAAACCCTGAACCCATCATTACAAGCACTGAACCACCACTAACAAGGGATGCACAGAAAGCAGAAGCCTTCAATAAGCACTTTGCTAACGTAAACAAAAAACAACCACGCAAGAGACTTGACAGTGCTATCAGATCACTCACCAAAATGATGGAGAAACAACCAACAGCTAGCTTGTGTGAGGTCTTTGAAAAGAACTTCACTCTTTCAGAACTCAAGATGGCCCTAAAGAAATGCAAGAAAGGAAAAGCTGCTGGACCTGATCGGCTCACTAACGAGATGATCTCAAACCTCTCAAATTATGAACTCTCCACCATCCTTGACCTCATTAACAAGACCTGGAGAGAAGGCAAGTTACCAACAGACTGGAGAAAAGCCAATATCATCCCAGTCCTTAAGAAGGACAAAAACCATCCAATGAAGTAACAAGCTATCGACCGATCTCCTTGACATCAAACCTAGGCAAGATCACTGAAAGGATGATAAATGAAAGGCTATATTGGTGGCTAGAAAGCAATAAGATCTTAAACACCAATCAGTCAGGTTTTAGAAGAAACAAACAGACAATGGATCAGTTGATACGATTCACCCAAGAGATAGGTGATGCCTTCCAAGAAAAAAGAAATGTGCTTGCAACATTTATTGATCTTAGACAAGCCTATGATCGAGTCTGGAGGATAGGCCTCCTCTTCAAAATGCGAAGAATGGGAATATCAGGGCGAATGTACAACTGGTTAAAAGGTTTCTTCCACAACAGAACAATCCAAACAACATTCAGTGGAACAACATCAAAACAAAGAACCCTGGAGGAAGGACTGCCTCAGGGATCGGCACTAAGTTGTACACTGTTTCTTATATTTATAAATGACCTCCCAGATGTCATCACCTGCCAAAAAGCACTATTTGCTGATGACCTAGTCATCTGGACAAAAGGAAAATACCTCCAAACCATCACCAAAAATATGAACAAAAACCTGACAACCATCTCTGCATACTGCCAGTTCTGGAAACTTGAAATCAATGTAGAGAAAACTGTGTATGGCCTGTTCAGTCTAAACAAGAGAGTTAATGAGAACAACATCGAGGTCTGGATGAATGGAGAGAAATTAGCATATGAAGAATGCCCGAGATATCTTGGAGTCGAGCTCGACCGTAGACTTACCATGAGACCCCACATAGACAAGCTGATTGAGAAAGCATCCACAAGACTCAGGCTCATTAAGCACCTTTCTTCCTGTGGGTGGGGAGCAGACCAGCACTCATTACGCCAACTCTATACTGGATATGTGCGCCCAGTAATTGACTACTCACTCCCCCTCCAAACTATTGCAAGTAAAAGCCTCTTACAAAAGCTAGACAAAGTCCAAAATCACGCTCTACGGTTTATAAGTGGTGCCATGAAGACAACGCCGACAGATGCATGCGAAATCAACACCAATATTGAACCCTTAAACCTAAGAAGAGAACGTTCAGCAGTGGAAACATACGAAAGGTATCTGAGAATGGACACAAAGGAGGAGAATAGGAAAATGATAGAGCAGTGGCACCAAAAACACAGAATACAAAAGACATCTTTTCTTAAAAATGCAAAAGAAGCTAGCATCAAACACCACCTACCAGCAGTTAGAAAGCCGATGGTAACTGTCAATAATGAACCACCTTGTTGGCAGGCAACTACTCCCATAGTAAGAACTGAACTCTCTGACCCCTCAGCAGACAAGAACACTCTAGGACCACTACTGAAAAACCATCGCTTTAGAAACTATAGATTCATATCCACAAGACATCATCCATGTCTACACAGATGGATCTGCATTTAAAGCTACCATCAATGCTGGATATGGCGCAGTGATAAAATACCCCAACCAGCACCCAGAAGACCACCCTTGCATCTTTGGCCCTTGCGGAGAAATTTGTTCCAGCTATGATGCAGAAATAACAGCACTAGAAAAAGCATTGTGCCGGATAATCTCAGACTTTGAAAGTGGCATCACTCCACCTGAGGATATTGTTATATTCTCAGACTCAAAATCAGCACTCCAAGCCCTAGAAAGCAAAATGTCCCCTAATATTAATAACATCTGTAGATTTATTGACCAACTGTTCACTTCCTATTGCGTCGAAGTTACACTCCAGTGGATCCCAGGGCATGTCGGAGTCCCAGGAAATGAAAAAGCCGACAAACTATCCAAAAGAGGAGCAGCACTGCCCCAGTTCCCATCAAGTACCACACTGCAAACCTGCCAACAGATCCTGAGAAACAATTATAGGGAAGAATGGCTAAACCAATGGGCTTCCTCCCAGACAGGGCGGCCATTCTTCAAACATCAAGCTAAACCAAACCCTCAAGATCCAGTTAAACAACTGAAAAGAAGAGATCAGAGTCTAATTTTCCAGCTGAGAACAGGCCATGCCCCTGTCAATAAACATTTAAATAGAATAGACCCACTACGTGAACCAAACTGTAGGCACTGCCACCACCATGAGGAATCAGTTGAACACCTGCTGTTACAGTGCCCAAGACTAACAGACCTGCGACGCCAACTACTTCCATCGAACCCAACCATCCACAATACACTCTACACATCATCACAGCAACTGAGGAAGACTTGCACCTTTGTCAGAGAGGCAATGGGCTGTCAAGAGCTACCTGCTCACAGCTAAAGGGATTATATCATCATCATCATCATCATCATCATGATGATGAAGAGACATATCCCGTTCTCCTCTGCAGGGTTATAATTAGGATGTGCCTAGGCCTACATGTTTTCAATTCCAGATAACATGAATAACCGCCGATACATGAAAGTGTCATCACATCTGTCAAATCGCTGTAATTAAGATAAATGAAAATTACCAATTTTGTGCATAGGCCTATGTTATTTAAAATTTTTAAAATAATTAAAAAAAATTTTTTTATCGAAACAAACAGAAACAATAAAACAAAACAAACCCCAACAAAAAAATCAAACAAAAATAGTAAAGATGAGGAGGGAGTGTGTGTGTAAAGGCCTGATGTTTCCGGTTAGATATTTAATAGATTTTCACTTATCATAAGTGTTATAAGGATATCATCATACCTTCACCCTCCCAATTACTATATATTAACTTTTGTTCTAGTTAAATATTGTTTGACTATATTATTCATGTGTTTAGAACTTTGACTTGGTAAATATACATAGCTTAGGTCTACTCATAAGTTAGTTGTGTGTTCCATTTTTTTTTTTTTAACAGAAAAGAACACAACCCCCAGGAGCAGTTTTTCCCTCAGAAACATCAAAACCATCTAACACTACTCCCTCAGACACGTCAAAAACGTCTAACACTACTAGGAGACCTACAGATGTGACATCATTTGTGACCAAGGAAGAAACTCTCAGCTGAGATTATTTGGACTCTTTTTTTTCAGTGAAAAGTCACCATAGTTTTAATTCAAAATACGCAACAAGGGACATATTCTCTTCTGTGGTAATTTTTATTCAGCCTTCAGCTTTATTTCAAGACCTGAAATTCAGATTGGTGCATTTGGAACAGTAGCTGAAAATAGGAAGCATTTTCCTGTAGCACTGAAGAAAAAAACAACTCAAATTGAAAAAGACAAATCATCCTGTGTTTTGTGCGACACAAGATAAGGCATGCCGACAGTCACCTGGCATGATACGAAAAGATTTAACCTTATATCTACTGTTCACTCCAATGTTAATATAAACAAGACAGTTAGAAAGACAAATTCTTTAGGGCAGAACAATTCAGAAGCCAGTGCTTGCAGAAAAATACAGCAAAAGTATGGGAGGGTGTCGACCACTTCAGCCAACTAGGTGCAAGCTACCCCTAACCACACAGATCCTATTTTTATATCATTTCTTAGTTAAAACTGCCCTGGTCAATGGGCACATAACCTACAACACTGCCAACTCTACAAAAAAAAAAGATCAAAGCAAAGGTCAGGATGTCAGTATGACTCTTATTGAACCTGCTATTCTTCGACGCAATGTGACACCTTCAAAACCACAGGTCACAACAACACGACTTACTGAGCACCACTTCATTGATAAATATGAAAGGGCAAGGTACAAATCAGACTGTAAAGTGTGTAAGGCTGCAGGGAACAGAAGCCAGACTTGCATGTACTGCCCAGATTGCAATGTACCTCTATGCCTGATACCCTGCTTCAAGTTATATCACACAGTCAAGGATTATCAACGATCCAGACAAAGACTCTTGCAGAGGCCTACAGCTACAACTTCAACCCCAGTTAATGAAAAAAAGCAGCTCAGACTCCAACTAGAGGTACTTAACTACTCAAACATTTACAAATGCTCATTGTCAGATGCCACTGACGCAGAATACATTCAAAAAAGACAAAACACGAAAAAAAGTTGGTTTTTTTTGCATTTTATTCACAATTTTATTAGCCTTTTATGTTGATATACGTGGTTAATCGTTAAATAAATACGTCAGTCAAGCTTATTTTATTCATTACCATCCATGTCACTAACATTTTATTGCGCCGACGTTGAACAAATTCACTAAAAACTGGGAAAAGATGCCTGTTTTTCAATCTTTTATGATTTTATAAAAAAAAAAAAAAAGTTCTTTTTAAAGAAATCTGCAAACACCTTTGGTAATGGGAGATGGTAATGCTCCGGATTGCTGGTCAGCAAAGTGATAATTATATCTGAGAAAATTAGATGAGGAAAATAGAGTTTCCCATCCTTGAAAATCACGTGCTGGACCTGGAAAAAGCCTGGAAAATGCTTGAAGAAATTTGCTATGAACCCTGGATAAAGTTTATGGACAACTCTGTTATCATTCAGCTTTTATGACATTAAAATCACGTGAATATTGTGCTTTTAAGGAATATATTTTCTAATGTATTTTAGTTTTCAAAATGTTAATGATTGTTTTTATGAAATTAGTATGCACGAATTTAACATCAAGCATGTATCCATAGTAGAAAATCATGTCTCTGGCAACTGATCTAAAAATCCAAAAGAAAAGTCAAAGATTATGACAACAAATCCTGCAAATGATATCCATCTTGTACTTGGAGAAACAGTCCTACAGGCTATGGACTGGTTCAATTATCTTGATGACAACATAGACAGAAAGGTGGAAGGACAAGTACTGTGATATCATTATAAAAAATCAGAAGGCAAATGAGGCTTTCATTGTATTGAGAAATCATTGTATATGGAAATCATAGGAGATATGGTAATTTTCAACACAGATCTGTCTGGCCTGTAATGTGGTTCTGAAATATGGACAACAAAGCAATGACCAATAAGTTACAGGCATTCTTAAATGGTTTGTTGTCATCATTTCCCATAATGCTCCTTGTGAAGCATGGAACCACCACTGCAGCTGGCCTCCTTGCAGGAAGTCTTCACCAAGCATTTATGTGCTCTTGCAGTCTCTATCATTAAGTACTCAGTAGCAATCATGAATGCAGCAGGCCAAGAGTCACATTAGCATGGAAACCAGCACATATAGGCATAGCCAGAAATGAATTAGCAGACAAAGAGGCCAAACAAGGAAAGAGTCTCTATAACAAAAGTATAAGTATGTTTAGGCAGAAACAAAGTCAAGATTATAATTGCAAAGATCATGAATGCTGAGTGTACAAAATGGATAAATGGGGTCTGGCAAGAAAGGTAGCTTTGTATATAAATTGGTCAAAACACCAATGTAAAATGCAAAATTCAAGAGGATTTAAAAATAATAGTTAGCCAGGAGTTGATATGGCTTACGACTAGTGACAGGATACTTTAGGACAGAGGAGCCCACTTATGACAAATGTCAAGAACAAAATACCTTTAATACCATTAGACAATTTTTACTGTATTGCAAGAAATATGAGCTACAGAATAAGCTTAAAAATTATTGCAGTGATTACAGTGTAGAAATGACTGAAAATCTGACTGGCACTGACAGCTCATAGAGACTTCAAAAGCTACTAAAAATTATTTGTTAACAGGATGTATTTGTTGTTGTTTAACTAGGGCTGCCGAGCTTCTTACCCTTTTGCAACCAGTACCAAGTTGAAGACTCGCTATAGATAATACATTGTAGATCTAGGCTTTTCTGCCATTCCAAAACGTTTACAGTGGAAGTCATGAGCTCCAGTTTCTTTCCCGGGTATTTTATCCTGGCTTGGCTAACATTTAAAGAATCATCACATCTTGTTTCAAGTTAGAAGGAAGAAGCGAGGGTCATACTGTGCATGTCCTGCCATCCTTGGGGGCTGTCTAGATATGTAGAGCTAAGATATTGTGCTCTGGTTCTGGGCTCTCCCAAGGAATTGTCACGTCCACACTGAGCCACTTCCCTGTTCTCCCTGTCTGTCATGGATCCATTGTGAGATCCTCCTGCATGCAGCCAGTCAGATAAAAGCTAGTGTTACGTCTGAGGCTCAAGTGACTCCCCCAAGCTTAGTATGCAGTGCTGAGTTTTCAACATGTTTCACCACAGGGGGAATCCCTGGAAGTCTATGAATGACTTTAAGAGTCCATAAGGGCGTGATCAGCCACACAGACTAAGGTTCACTTCCATGTCTGTATACTATAGCATAGCTGGCGGTCATATAAGGATGACTCCAGATATACTTCCATACATGTATTAACGCCATAATAAAATTAGATTAGTGGTTTTTAACCTGGGGGTAATTTTTACCCTTCCCTTTATTCGGGGGGGGGGGGGGGGGCTCAGTCTGTTTCTGGGTGTTGTAGTTGAACTAGGGCTGCTGAGCATCTTGCTCTTTTGCAGCCAATACCAAGTTGCAGACTCCTTGGTATTATCTATACTGTAGATCTAGACTTTTCCTGTGGCTTTTTTGCTATTCCATAACGTGTTGAATTGAAGTCGTGAGCTCCAGTTTCTCTAGCTTTACTTTCATGTAAAGGATCATCACATCTGGTCCCAAGCTAGGAGGAAGAATTGTGTGGCATACTGTGCATTCCCTGCCATCAAAGCGAGTGCTCTGGTTCTAAGCTGCCGCAAGGAGTTTTCACATCGTACACACAGCCACTTCTCAGTTCCCCCTACCTATCATGGGTCCATAGTGAGATCCTCCTGCATGCAGGCGACCAGGTAAAAGCCACAGTTATGTCTGGGGCTCAAATAACTCCTCCAAACTTAGGATATGTGTCTATGATGAAAGTAATGTGCCTCAAGACAACTAGGCAAACATGAAAATGAAAAAAAAAAGCCAGTATGGAATTTATGGGAAGACTCAAGTCAAGTGCCAGTAGGGCAAGAGGTGAAGAAAAGACATTAACGGCAAATAGGACACACAATGAAGAATTCATCAATTAGCATCACAGTATGGACACACTTTGAGGAAGTAATCTATTAGCATCACATGGCAGTCATTGCTTTAGAATCTTCAGGGTAGAAGATATAAAGCGAAACCCAAAAACACTCTGCAACAGTTTGCGCTTTGGCTTAGGCTTCCTCGAGCGGGCTGAATATTGTGGTGAATCTGTGCTCCATGAGGAGTGAAAAAGATGATGAAAATAATGGTGATGATTATTATTCTGTTGATGTTTATAACTTTCAGGGACAAAAAGCTATTGGTGCTTACGATAAAAAAGGTCTCTTCAGTATTGACATCCCCAGCCGTCCCCCAAGTGGATTTGCTGGAATAGGAACAGACAGTTTTGGTCTAGCTGACTTTGACAACCTGTATATTGCCACGAAAGAAGAGGGGCTAGCTAAGATGAAAGAGTACTTCAGCAATCCTTTGTCACAGCCACTTTATTTTATCAAAGAACGTAACTAATAGAACATAAAGAAACATTATTGCGCATTTCTCAGGAATTAAATCCCAGTCAGTGCTTTAATTCGAGGTTTTTTAACCTGTGATCAGAATGACAAAAATATATAAATTTTTTGCAAAAAAATTCTTAGTATTTTACAACGCAATTAAAAAGTTTTAATTACACTTTAAAGTTATAATTGAAAATTAAAAGAAAAGTTAAGTTGTATGTAGCATTTTGGTTTTTTGAGCATGTCAATTTAATATAATTAATTTTAAAAGGTGGATTTTAATTGTATAATCGGAATAACAAGGTATGATATTCATCATTGATACTATACAATGAAACCAATCACAAGGTCTTTTCTATTTGGACATGTGCCTAAATAAAGCTGGCGCCTCGCCAAAAAATGCCAAAACGAGGCAAAAAAATTTTTTTATTTAAAAAACAAATCTAGCTCAAACCTAAACAGTACACCAGAACGACAGGTCTTCTTTATTTAGACATGTGTCCTAATATAACCGGTGGAACTTTTATTTAAAAAGGCAGCTCAACTAAGTCTTTTATATTAGAAGTATGTATTACAGAAAATAATCATGTTTTTTTTTCATTTTTGTTGTTGTTGCAAGTAACAATGTATATAATGTTTGAAAAGAATGTGCTACGAAAAAACAGTAGTAAAAACGTTAAAAAAGGATGAGTTGGACTATTCTTTCTTGGTGCGCCAGGTCGGGAAGGGAAAATGTGTCTTATTAATTTTCTTCTTACTAAAACTCGGAAGCAGAATCTTCTTCTTCTGCGTTCGTCCTGAAAAGGATGTTGGTTGCGTTGTGTCGCCGTTTACAGCAAAGCTGCGATATCTGCGCCTTTTGGCCCAACACATCCGACTTCGGCACTGCATTTTTGGGACCGGGTTTGCCTTCCCACTTTGATCCCTACTCTCTCAGTCTGTTTCTAGGACCACCACATGGAGGGGGAGTAGGGTCTTGGTCAGCTTTGGTTTGCTGACCCTGATGCAAGCAGTCAGCTATGGGTCGCTGACTGCATTCCTCACTGTTGACGCGTCTTAGGTCATGGAAGGAGAATAAAATTGCTTTTGCGGATCCATCATAAAAAATAAGAGTATTTTGTGTGGAATACAGCCAAACACATTTACTCGGTCTTTTATATAAGGAGTATTTTAATTTTATACGCGCATTGATATAACGGACAGAAATTGTGTCTTGGATGAACACAGCATGCCATGACAAAATGATGCAAACATTAAAAAATAATGAAACTTTACAGAGCCATTTGCTTGCCTTTCTAATAGTTCTACTGCAGCAGACTTGCCCAGAAAGATACAGATTGACATAACCAAACCAACAACCAATATTAAATACGTGCAAGTATAAACAGAGCGTCAGAACACCAAAACAAATCTGAATAACAACTAAAACATTAATTTAATAAATCATCAAGAGGAATATTTCAGTGCAGCACAAACAATACAAACAATCAAGGAAGTTATCAAAGAAAATAATAAGCGTCTTGTTTTACGAAACAATGTATGTGTTTGAAGGGGGCATGCTACAAAGATAAGTAGTGAACACGTTTAAAAAAGGAAGTGGTGGACTATTCTTTCTTGTTGAGCCAGATCGAACGCGAAAATATGCCTTATTAATTTGCTTCTTGCAAAAACTCTGAAACAAAATGAAATCACTCTTCCAGTGGAACCATAAGTAATAACAGTATTTTGATTGGCTTGCATTTGCAATTACTGTAAACAATTCACGTGGATAGTCACTTAAAGGAGTGGTCACTAACTTAAACGAAAATTCATTTTCGCTCGAATATCAAAATATTATAGTTTGATTTTTACATTTCCTAAGTTTCCTAAACAGTTACTAGGAAGACCCGGGCAACGCCGGGTACTTACAGCTAGTATAACATAAAGAAACATTATTGCGCATTTCTCAGGAATTCAATCCCATTCAATGCTTTAATTCAGGGTTTTTTAACCTGTGATCCACGGACCCCTATGGGGTCCATGAATGGATTCAAGAAGATCCACGAACATAACCTAAAATTTAAAAGTTATATTTTTTTATATGCTTTTATGTACATTTTATTCCACGAAGGGGTCCATAGCCTTCAATGGACAATCAAAGGGGTAAGTAGTATTCATCGGATAATTATAGGGGTCTGTGGCACAAAAAAGGTTAAGAAACCCTGCTTTACATCACCCCTAGTGTGCCGATGGTCAAGAAAATATGGGCCTAACACTATATTCCCAATATGCCTCAATGGGCGTGTAACGGGATCCTTTACCTTTTACATCATCAACCATGCTTTTAAATCCCCATGTAACCTAGGGCTGCAGTTTGCTGACCCTTAAAATGACATATTAATGCAAGCAGCAAAATACTTGTTGACATAATCATTTATTCAAAATATGTATAAAAATCCAGCAGGAAACTTACATGTTATTGCAGGGCAATGCTCTTTCCTTTATTTCTCTTGCGTCTAAATATTTTTACTAGCAGTCTTTTGAAATGGTCTTTCTCCCACACATTTTTACCAGTAATTGTGCAAATTCATTGCATGGTTTGCCAGACTTTCAACCAATAATCATTTACTATCATTGCTTTACCTTTAACAATTAAGACTCTACATTTTAAATGTTACTTAATTTAGTTAATTAATTTACATTATGTTGTACCTTAGTTTATAACTTTAAAGATCTTTCAGGGTCAACAGCCTTGCCTTTTAGACCCAGACATTCACTGTATATTTCAAGCATTAGCTACATTGCCTTTAATTCGATTTTGCTCACACCCAAGCTTTGTCTCAGCTAAATTTGTTTGATTTGTGTTCATTTATTATAGATTTTTATAAATTAGATTGTAAATTACATGAAATTGTTGCGTAACTAATACACAAGCAGAAGGTGATAATGCTGGCAAAACGAGCAAAGGGTAGACAATCTATTCTGCCTCATGCTGGTTATAAATCAGTTTACCAATATCATGAACACAAGACAACTACTGTATATCCAAAAGTCATCTTAAGGAGCTGGATCTGAAAGACCATATAATCAAAATGTTGAATGTTCCATAAGTTAATGTTGCCTGCACATGCAAGATCACCTATATTTTAACAGTATCACATTGCTATTAAGGGTTCAAGTCATTCAAGTTTATTTAATGATTTTTTTGTGAACATATTTTTGAACAGCCACCATTCTGTTTTTTTTTAAAGAGATAAGAAAGATTTCCAGAAATGTGATTTTATTGTCAGTGGGTAATTTTCTTTCAATGTAAAAGTTAAGAGATAAATTACCCTAATTATTATTTATAACTCTCAGTCATCATCCTCACTTTCTTTTTCTCCCAGCTGATTTTCAGTAGTGGTACTGAAATCAGATTCAGAGTTGGAGTCTTCCCACAGACTGTCATCCTTGCTCCCGTTCACGTTATTAGAAACACAGCATTTTAAAAACTCTTTTACAGTGGATTCACTACTAATTCTTTCCCAGGCTGTGGTTAACCACTGGGCCAACTGAATGCTTGGTTTCTTCAGCTTGTCTGTTGGGGTCAGTGCATGGTTCCCATTAATTAACCAGTCACTATATTCTTTCCATAAGTAATCCTTAAATTGTTTATTAATAGCTACGTCTAGAACTTGAACTTGAGAAGTCATTCCTCCCAGGATTATAACAAGACCAGTTTTCATTTCTGCGACCTGCTTCTTTATTTTCTCTCTTATGTGTCCACAAAAAAGCATCAAGAATTAGAATGCCACTCTGCCATAGTAAAGCACCTGACCAACGTCCCCAAACAATCTTAACTCATTCTAATACATGAGCCGTATGGTGCACCAGATTACCCTACAGACCTACCCATTCCGAGAAAGACATTTAACAAATTAGATATTTTCAATTAGTAAAATTATTTAAATTGCATGCGACAGGATTGTGTAAGTGAGATTCCAGTTCAGAAGTATGTGACTTCACACACAAAAATCATAAAAATTAGATTTTCCATTTGGTTGTGATCAAACTTCTTTAATTAATTTTTAACTGGATACACATTTCGATTCCTGGGCTTTTACCCCCAAGGAATTAAGGAGAACTGAAATTGTTACATGAAAGTGCACAATTTTGATTAATTTTTTCGTTTTGATATTTTATGGTTTCTATACTTTGTAAGACGTAAAAAACAATTATTACACCACATAAGAACTCAACATTGTTTCACAACAATCTTCAGCCAGTTTCCTGAAGTTTGATGCAAAATACATATATCAGCCGAATTAATATATATGTCTACTGCCTGTTTTTAAAATCTCACTCATAGAAAAAAAATGCCTCCATTTTGGGGCCTGGTTAAACCCAAAATACTGCCTGGGTTAGAATGAGTTAAGCCAATCTGCCATCAATTCTTCAGTCATCCACCTCGTTTCCTGTGCTCTAAAAATAATCCCATCTGGTAATTGTTCCATTGGAAGCACTTTCTCTTCAAAATAACATATGGCTGTAGTTTTCTACCATCTGCAGTTACTCCTAGACTGACAATAATTCACAACTTTTCATTGCCTGCAGACCTAACTATAACTGATTTTGCACCCTTCTTGTACACAGTAACACTTGATGGCATGTCAAAAAACACTGGTGTTTGGTCAGTATTTGCCATCTGGCCAAGCACATAATTGTGGGCTTTTTTCAGTTTTATAATATAACACTAATATGCGATCAACTTTTCAGCATAATCTGCTAATAGGCATTGCGCAAGTATAGTGCGATGTCGTAAGCGCAGACCTGAACGCAATAATAAAGAGGCTGACAGAATAGCAAAAGAAGGTTCACATCTACCTCTGCCTGATGCAAGCATAACTTTCGAGGAGGCAAAGAGTTTTATCAGAATCAGATACAGAAACAAATGGAATGTAGAACATCCAGGTCATACACAGAATGATGCTTACTACCAGCTCAACAGAAGAGAACAAGTGGTAATCTTCAGACTCCGCACTAGCCAAAACAGATTGAGATACCATCTATTCAACAAGCTAAAGATAGGAACTACCGATCAGTGTAACTGTGGCACTGATAAAATGACTGCTGAACATCTTCTTCAAAGTTGTCCCTTATATGCGGTACAGAGAAAGCGCATATGGCCGACGCCAGCTCCTTTCGTGGAAAAGCTTTACGGGGATTCAAATAGCCTCAAACTGACTACTGCTTTCTTTGAGAATATTCAAGTAGACGTCTGAGAGTGTACGAAGAAGAAGAACGCCGCATCATTTGCTTACACTACCGTAAGCTCGCCTTAAATTTAGTACATGGGATTTTTAACTCTCTTGCCACCTCCAGTACCTTCATTGTAATAACTTCACGGCTTATTGGGTATCCTTGGTTTAGTTTGCCGTGGATTTATTCGCAAACAAGTCTATCAGTTTTGAAATTTCCCAGTCTTAGGCCCTCTGAATGCTTTTCTTGATGCGCTGGCACTCCTAAATATTTCTTCATTTTTTTCACCAGAGTCAAATATTAGTCTCGGAAACACCAAACTTGTTAGCTGCCTGCATGTTATTTGTTTGTTGCACTTCATATATTGCGCTTAATTAAAAATTCATATCGTAACTTCTGTTTTTTACTTGAGACGCCGAGGAAGCCTTCTTTTCAACATGATCACTCACTTGCGAATCTGCCATTGGTACCGCAATTTTTTAATATCAGTACCGTACCAGCACAGATTCTGCCACCTACTAACACTGACCTACTGAATTACCACTCTCTCGCTTCGTTTTGGCCGTGAGTTAATTATTAGACGCACGCAGTGATTCCAACCCGCACCTGCCAGTACAGTTTCAGCATGCTACAAAATAAACCTCTGAAAGAATCTGCTGTTTCTTCAGTTAAAAATATTAGGCTGCCCATATAATATGAGTAGAGTTTTCTTTCAGAAGGACATTTTTAGGGAAAAAACCGCGCTATAATTCGGGCCAATATCGAATTATGCTTTTATGTACATTTTTTTTCCAAGAAGGTATCTGTAGCCTTCATCGGACAATCAAAGAGGTCCATAGCCTTTATCAGACGGTCAAATGGGCCATTGGCACAAAAAAAGGTTAAGAACCCTGAAATGCAGAAATCCTAGCACAGACATGGATGAAGAATATCAGCCTTGTGATCAAAACATAGGAGCTGGATCCATTATGTACTATACATGAAATGAGACAGACAACCAGGACAACCACTAGATTAGACTAGAGGAGTATAGGGGGAAAGATAAGCCTAAGAGCATATTTGAGACGAAGAGCTCCCAAAAAAACATGATAAAGTGAGAGGCCAAGGACCTGCTTGGGTAGAGATATGTTACTAACATATCTCTACCCAAGCAGGTCCTTGGCCTCTCACATTGTTACCTCTGCCATACAAGCGCCTAAGGAAAATGAGGCTGATGATGACTCATTTCAGTGACTGAAAATATAAAGTTGCTTTATTCTTCACTCCCTCATACTACTTCCACATTTTTTACTCATTAAAAATAATACTCTGCCTACCTCTATTCTCATACCTTAATTAAGCTTCTGCTCTGATCAAATTTTTTCCAATATTGCACTTCTAATCATTATTTGTTGCTTACATTTGAGAGAATGTTGATATTGTTACTTATAAACATATTTTGTAATTTAATGTTGCTGTTGTTATAATTGTTTAACCGTTTGTTGAAAAAGTTCTTTCTCATGTACATATATGTTGCACTTTTCAGTATTTCACTTTCCAGGTATGACTTTAGACTGGATATTTTTTTAAATACATTGTTGAGGCATCAATAAACTTAAACAGTTATGTACGGTACTTCACTCTTATGTTTGCTTTTAATCTTTTATTTTTTTTTATTTTATATTTTTTTGGGTATTCTCATTGGTTGTCTGAGAACAGTTGTGAAATCTAAAGTTGTTGAATTAGAGAACAAACGAAGAAGCAATCATGTGTTAAGACAGTTAGATTGTCAACATTTCAAGACACATCACACTTAAAATGACAAGAGATATGTAGTGAAAAATACGATAAAATGGTGATGAAGTCTTAACAAACAAACACATTAAATACAGATTTCTCCTGCTTTGCCATAAGGAGAACATGCATCAATTCTTATAGTGAGGTAGATGATGTCACACGCAATTGTTGTATTTGTTTCTTTATCACTGTTTCTAGTTGCATAAATCTTTCTCATTGTTGTCTAGTATAGTGTGATTCAGAAATTACTTGCCACATTAAATGCATGTTGCTCAATTTATTCGCCAGCAGATGTTTTGACAAATCCATAAATAATGTCATGTTTTACACCACAAGCAATCAATACCCTTTACCTCCACAAGGAGGACAGGCCTTCAACAAACAAATACCATTTTCTCCTGCTGAATGCCATCAGCTCAAGATCTTTCAATATCTTCTTCATCAATTCTATTTCTGTCTTTAGATCTCGTTTCCATGTGTTCTTTAGTCTGCATCCACTTCTCTTGTTATAGGGATTCTAGAACAAAGACTGCCTTGTAATGCTATCTATTGGTTAGGTTAGGTTTTTGAACCCTGCACTTGAAAACTGGTGTTTTTTGTGTGTGCAAGGGATACCCGGTTCAACCCCATGTGGGTTATAATTTGGGTATACTGTATAGTGTTCATCTTTCCATATAGTGTATTACTTTATTGTTTGTGTTGGCTCTTCCAGGATGTAATTTATCTGCCGTTTGCTGTGGTAATGTTTAATGTCTATGGGGCCTGTAAAGTTTCTTCTTCCATGATACCATGTTGCTCTCTCTCTCTCTCTCTCTCTCTCTCGCTATTGACATCTTTTTTCTGCTGGGCTTTTGTTGGTTTTGAATTGGTGGTTTTTGTTTGTTTGGTTTTTTTAATATAATTCTTCTACTGGTATTGAATGGACTTATTAGTTTTTTTGTTTGCTTTTTTTTCCCTTGTCATTCTAATTTGTAGGTTTCCTCAGTTTGTGTCCATTCCATTGCCATCACCTCTTCTTATCACTTATTCCACCGATACTTTGTTTGGTACTTGTCATCATTTCCACATTGCTGACCTTGTTGTACCATTTCAATCCTTCTATTACACCAGCATTAAAAAGTTTATCAAAATTAAACCAGTTTATGGACCCAAAGACGCAGCAATAGAGAACGCAGTCAGCGACTCATAGCTTGACTGCCTGCGTCAGGACCAGCGAATCAGAGCTGGTCAAGACCGCACTCCACCTCCACGTGGTGGTCCTGGAAACAGTCTGCAGCAGTGCAGTCTGGCTGAGCGAGTGTGGATCGCAATGGGAAGGCAAACCCGGTCCTAAAAAATCCCGTGCAGAAGTCGGATGTGTCGACCGAAAGGTGCAGATATCACAGCTTAGGCGTAAACAGACACAACGCAACCACCGTCCTTTTCAGGACGAACGAGGAAGAAGAAGGAAGAAGAAGAAACCAGTTGATACCGACAATCCTGTATCATCATCCTTCTACTGATACCGGCCGTTTTGTTGATTAGAACCACTAATACAATTGTAATCGTTTGATACACTGGGTATCGTTTGCAGTTGGAGGTATTTATGGTGAAGAAGGTGAGTGTGTTTTGGGACAGTCACTCACAGTAGCGTACACACCGAGTCATGGAATGGTGTAACGTCTGATGATTTTTAACCATGGTTTATTACAATTATAACATCACGTAGATCTAGACGAATACAGTTACATCGAAATATGAATCTTCATACTGCAGTTAACACACCATACGGCCCATACACATCCTGGCCTACAAAATCTCTACTCTTCACATCAGTGCACAAAGACTGCATCTACGGCAGTTATATAATAATCAAGGCCTACAAAATCTCTACTCTTCACATCAGTGCACAAAGACTGCATCTACGGCAGTTATATAATAATCAAGGCCTACAAAATCTCTACTCTTCACATCAGTGCACAAAGACTGCATCTACGGCAGTTATATAATAATCAAGGCCTACACAAATCATGGCCTCCCAAAATCTTCGCTAAACATCTTCCTCATCCACATGTAGCGAAAAACTCGTCGACATCTTATCTTCTGCACTACGTAGGCATCCATACAGAAAAACACATCAGGCTGACCACCTCAGTCAAAAACCCCGCACACACTGATCCCACGGGAACACACGTTGTTCACACAGTCACGAGAATCTACTGTTCTCTTCACACCGCTCTCACTCATACCTGCGGACACTAGCCGCGAGAGCTATTTACCCATCACTCAAAAACGGTTCAGAAACAGTACATTATGACCAGAGTTCACCCGCTATCTGACATACTGTTTTCACGAAACTAAGAGGAGATATTTTTTAAACAAATCCACTACAAATCTGCAAGCAAGTACTCTAACCCAAAATTCAGTCTACTCAACAAGTATTTTTCAAGATCACTTCCCTTTCATCACATCTGCACTCATCACCAGTTTAATGTGCTCTTTTTTAAAAATTTTGCTGTAAAGAAGGCTGCTTCAAAAGGCAGTGGGCAACTGCCATGATGAAATTATCCTTCTCGGACACTTCAATGCCAGAGTTGGAAATGACCATGCTAGATGGAGTGGAGTTGTTGGAATATTTGGAGAAGATACACTAAATCAAATGACAATGGAAAGCGACTCTTCAGATTCTTCACTGAGCAAAACCTTGTCAGTAGGAACACAAAGTTCCCACATAAACCAGATATGAACAGAAAAAATAGGAGGTCATGTGTGCAAGGTAAAAATCCCTCGGCAGTTAGAAATCGTAAAGAGTACGCCATAAGGCCGCTGCCCTTTCAAAATTTAAAAATTCGATGTGAAGATGGTACCTGATGATATATAACCAGATCTCTTTCTCTCTCTCTCTACGTACTCACACACGCACGCATATTTACTGTTTATGAAGAGGAGAGCTAGAGGCAGAAGTTCAAGGTTAAAGTCATAAATGGAAGGACCTCGAGTGGATCGCGCGGGGCGGGAAACCTAAGCGTTAATTTGTTGAAGGTATAAGCTTGTTGGGAAGCCAAATAAATGTTCAGCTCGACCTGAATGCTAGAATGTGCTGGGTCCGACTGCAAACCAGCTTTCTTCTTTCCTAAATCCCCACTTTCGCTTTGAATGTTTCGCACGGCTGTTTGCGAGCGATCTTTTAGTTATTTCCCCTTTTCCCCGACCGCGCTATTTATAGCCCACTTGACAGAGGTCACGTGGTCAGCTTCCTAATGGGAAAAACATGTGGCGATGTTTACTTTTGATAGGGCTTAATTAATGCTTTTAGGCTACTTTTTTATTATAAATACCGGCTTTAATTTTGCGTAAAGCTAGACTAGAAATGTTAGAGTAAATTTTAGAACAAGAACAAACATTTTATCACAATTAGAACAGAAGATATAATAGTCTGAAATAGTGTAAAATTTACGTTTTTTTTATATTTTGTTATGGTTTGTTTATAATGCAATTTTCACTAAATCGGTCACAATCAACATGCATAACAACTTACAGAAATCAAAAGTAGAAAACCTGCAGAAAATGGATATCAAAGATTTGTTTTGGTTTCATGCGTCAAACATTAATTATTGAAAGTTTAAATTGCAAGTCCACATTTATTACCTTAAAATAACACCCCCAATTGTCCCCAAAACATGTTTGAATTGCTTTTATGCTACTTTATTATTATAAATACCGGCTTTAATTTTGCGTAAAGCTAGACTAGAAATGTTAGAGTAAATTTTAGAACAAGAACAAACATTTTATCACAATTAGAACAGAAGATATAATAGTCTGAAATAGTGTAAAATTTACGTTTTTTTTTACATTTTGTTATGGTTTGTTTCTAATTCAATTTACACTAAAACGGTCACAATCAACATGCATAACAAATTACAGAAATCAAAAGTAGAAAACCTGCAGAAAATGGATATCAAAGTTTTGTTTTGGTTTCATGCGTCAAACATTAATTATTGAAAGTTTAAATTGCATGTCCACATTTATAACCTTAAAATAACACACCCAATTGTCCCCAGAACATGAGAGCTAACAATTATCTCAATCATACATCATGAGTTCTGATCCAGTCTGCGCAATGTTTTTCTAATAGTAATATGTGCTGTTTATGAATTGTCTTACTAGGGAATAGCTTTCTGAACAAAGACATATAAGTCTCTATCGATGCTGTTATTGATTCTTTACTAATTGGTTTACTGTGTGATATTTTGTTGTGTACTTTCTCAAATGCTTCTTTCAGTGAGTTGAATTGTTCTTGGGCAATAAAAGCTATGTTAGTTATATCTTGTTTGTCTGTAATTTTCAGTGTTTGTGTAATGATTGCTCTTGTAAGATCTTTATAAACTTTTTGTGTGAGATATCTGTGGCAGTGATTCCCTATAAATGCTCTGCTATTATAAGCCTGTTGTATGATTTTGTGTTTGGCTAGTACCTTGTCCATGTGTGAGCAAACTGGACCAGACCTAGTACACAGATCTTGAAACTGAAGTTTGGCCAGCGCATCTTGTGCATTTTCAAGTCTAACTTTAAAATTATCTGTCTCCTCCTTATCCTCACAAAGTTCAATACCTACCTGAAAAATTCAATTTTAGCTCCTAATTCTTCTGCCTATTTCCAGTTCCTACTAAATCTCTTCAAGTTCTTAAAAGTACTAATGTTTGCATGTATCTCTTGCGAATTCTCAAATATCTTTGCGTCTATTGTATCAGCTACCTGTTCTAGAAGTCTGTGGTGTTTCAAAACAATGCCTAATAAAATATGAAGGTAAGGAGGAGCTACATTTTCAATTTCAATCTCTAACATTGGTTTGTGTAAACAATTATGGTAATGTGCCACTTGCCTTTTATTCCCTTTCCCATATTTCATATATCTATTGTAATCTCTTATCAACATGGCCAAACTTCTTGGTTTGCAAGTTGTATGCTCTCTGGATGTCTTTGATGAAAATGTTTGGTTTGTCTGGAGCTCAAGGAATATACCCATGTCTGTGGTGTCTCCAGCAAAATAAGGAAATAATCCCCGAATAAGAAAACAACAACTTGTTTACCATCCCACTCTAAATATTTTAGTGACTCTATCTGAGCTTTCATGCCATTCATAAATATTTCTAAATTATCATATGTATCTCTGACTCTAGCCATTGATAAAAGGATGGTATTAGATTTAGAATTTGGTTTCTCTAAATTTACTACCTGCATTGTAACTTTGAATGAAAGAAGATATACAAACAGTTACTTAGAATTCGCTGGCAGCCGTCGTGTGCACAGGATTGTCTACCAAAGAACACCAATGGAACAGTCCTTATCTCACACACAATTAAAAAAAAAAATTCATATTATAAATAGAAGATTAACAAGACTTGAAAGATAGATCAAATTATGTGGAAGTAAT
This sequence comes from Oreohelix idahoensis, assembly GCA_024509875.1. NCBI lineage: Eukaryota > Metazoa > Mollusca > Gastropoda > Stylommatophora > Oreohelicidae > Oreohelix > Oreohelix idahoensis. The sequence goes on along the minus strand of JAMPIV010013021.1, from coordinate 161,036 downwards.
CTATCTATAGCTTTACATGTTTTCTGACGCTTATATACGTAGCTAAATATCATTATAAATGAATGAAAATGTAAAAACAGATGGTGCTTTACAAAAAGGTATTTTTTTACTACCTTATTTAAGATTTGTGGGTATCAGGAATGCGTTTAAAGGGATTTAAATGCTATAAAATCTGGTGACAATATGCTTGTTCTTGTAATGCCACACTCACAAAACTGACTACCACACATTCTCAAGATATGAAACCAAAAAAAAAAGTATGTGGAAATAATCTTTAGCTTCCCTTCGAGAAGTCTTTATAATTATAAACTCAAACGAATGGGCCGATTTTTAGATATTAAATTAATAAAAAGATTACTTATTTTATGAATTTCCTTAAATGATGACGCTGTTTTCAAAAGTCTGTAACTCCGTCAAAACTAATTTCAAACAAATAAAAATGCAATCAAAAATAGAACACAGAACAAAGTTATAGTACACAAAAGAATTTTAGCGCTGTGTTTATCCAGAACGAGTGTGTAATGATTTATATTTTACTGATTTTACTCACACATCATCTGATTTTCCCCGCCAAAAACTTAAATAGTCTTTTACGGTGCACACAAAATTTTATACCCGGTGTCAGAATTCCGGTCACCGAAACTAAAAGAGCGCTCTGGTATAGGGCACAAACAGCCTAGCCGTGTTCGCCATTGTGCAAACCGTATCCATTTTTTCCCCTTAAGTGTCATTTCTGGCATATGGGAGCCACGCTGGTGTAATGGTTACCACACTGCGCTGGCGATCCGGTGATCTAGGTTCAAGCCCGGGCGAGATCATTTGAAAGAGTGTCGACCGAGATTTGGACTGGATTATTCGAGCCCTGGCGAAGATATTTGAAGAACTGTCGTCGACCAGGGACTGGCGGCATCTGAGCCTAGTGCCCTGTCTTTGGTATATACTCTCTATATACAGGGCACTATCTGAGCCGACCCAGCTCGAATGGGGTACCCTCCGAAGACGGCGAGTATCTGCCTGAATAGCAAGTGGACACCTGTCCGTGTACAGGGAAAAATGGATACTCACGTAAAAATCAGTCTCAGGTTAGATATACTAACCGGAGATTTTCACCTCGAGTAATAGCGGGCGTACGTGTAAAAAAAAAATTATGGCGTATTGTATGGTGCATGACAGCAATCGAAGGAAGGCCGCCGTATTATTTTCTTTCAAATGCTTCTGTAAAAGTGTAGCATACTCGATTTGATTCAAGTAATGGCTGATTCGGAATTGGTTGTTACTGATACTAACTTTCATGCTCTCTCTCTCTCTCTCTCTCTCTCTCTCTCTCTCTCTCTCTCTCTCTCTCTCTCTCTCTCTCTCTCTCTCTCTCTCTCTCTCTCTCTCTCTCTATCTCTCTCTCTCCCCCCTCTCTCTCTCTCTCTCTCTCTCTCTCTATTTTCTGTCATTCTTAAGGTTTACATACAAGTTGTGTGTTGCAAATAGATTTATTTATCCCTCGGAAAAAAAGAAAGTGTTGGAAGTAATAATTCAAGTGGATTTCTCTGCTTCATACGCGTGTATGGAAATGCTGTTTCGCAACACGTATATTGCCAGTTCGCCATATGTGGAACAGCAGTACAGTAGCCCTACAGATAGAAGATAGATGTACGCTGTAGTAAAATCTGTGAGATAATCGCTTATTTCAGTAAGATTTTAGTCCTATGATGAATAAATACCCCAGCCCTCAGGTGTCTGACTGGTTTCATCTTCAACGCCAGTAGGGCGATGCCTTTAGTGCAGTGGGAATGCTTAAAAAAATGACCCGCCGTAAAAAATCTAACACGCTTTAGTTTCGGTTTCGAAAACGTACAATAAACATTTTAACATCTCGCCGATCTGCTCCACGAAACGGGGGAAAAGCTTGTAATTAACGACTTGCCAGAACTGTGAGACCAAACTGGCGTTTGAATTAACGTAATATGTTAACTTTAACACTAACATTTGTAGTAATTCGGACAGTTCTCAGTAGTAAGAATGAGACGATTGTAATAATTAACGCAAAACACTACCAAAGTTTTGAAAAACCCCTCTTCGCTCTGCACGCGGTCTTTTTAATATATACACGCTGTGGGCAAAGCCAGCAGAGGCAAACACACAGACAATTATTCATTTCCTCCTAGCGGTAATATTCTGACGTCACTCAAACTAGTTGGTTTATTTGAATAGTGAGGAAAATGTTAGAGACGGGGGGAAGATGGCCGACTTGTGTAAAATTTAATTTTGACGATTGACAGTGACAAAATTGAAAATCTAATCCATACTGAAACTGACCATAAAAATCATATGGTAGTATAGCTTAGAGTCCCCTGAGCAAAAATGTGTTTTAAAAAATATGGTAGTCCAAGTATTAGCCATGTTATTGAGAAAATACTAAATGTCTACGAACGCTTGACCGGACAGACTGTTGTTCTTGCTCGTTACACATAACGTTATTGGGGACGCTAGTTTAAAAAAAGAGGCATTGTAGTAATTCAAATTCTATTAGTTGGTATAAGAGTATAGGAGTAAAAGGGGAGAGATAGGAAAAATGTTAACTAAAACGAAACATCTTTTTCTATTGGCATAACTAACGCAGACTGACCAATGGACTACGAAGCACATAGTTTGTTTGGAATTGTTTTGTTTTTTTCAAAACTAAATTCAAAAAGTTGTAGTAGTGCCTGCTTTCATTGGTCGGCTCTAATAGATATTGGCAAGAGGCATAGTGGTCTCGTGGTCATTTGACTAGAAAATGTTATTCAAACAACTACATTGAGATCAGATGGGATAACTTGTAAAATTAACTACTAAATTCACTATCAGGACAAGGCAGAGCAAAACTGAGGCCATATTCTTTGCCAGTCAACGTTATTTGTGACATATTTCTTTGAACTAGTGGTAAGAATGCTTTATGTATTTACATGCTTGATTAAAACTGAAAAAGTCAGATACTGCTGTGGAAAAGTGAAGGACATGCCGGAAGCAAACATTATTGAGTCCTCACATTGAACTGTATTTGACTGTTGCATATTATTATGATTTTGTATTAATATTTTGTATTGGAAATGTTAGGAAGCCTCTGTGTTCTATAAACACTTTTCAACATGCCTAGAGCGTTTATAAGTTAGAAAAGAAAAGAAAAAAATCATATAAAAGGAGATGTGGTTACTCCACGTTATTGCATTGAAGCAAACTATGTAAAAGTACAGTGGCGTATCTGCCATAGGGACCTGTGGTGTGGTCACAGAAGGGTGTGAGTCATAAATTAGGGGCTGATGCACATGAATGCGCAAGAGGCTGACCCCATACTGTCATGTATATATAGGGATAAAAAGTTGTGATCAGGTTGAAAAGGCCAGGGTGTCTTTTTATTGCAGAGTTTTTATTTCCTGTTACCATCCGGTGACAGGAAACCTGATGAGTGGGTGTAAAGTCTCCATTATAAAGTTTAAGCTGTCAGCTGATAGCCTGAAGGAGCTTACGTGTGGGTGCTGATCTACATTGTCTCTACATTGATATACTGACTTATATTCGACCTACGAAGAATCCCAGGTGACATGTTATCAGCTGGGACCTCTGACATTTCATCTAAGACACTAGTTCCTATCAAAATAACATTGAATTATATGGGGCATGATGAAAACAACAGCTCCTCATAACAAATGACAATCACTAGCAACTATTAAAGTTTTAGTCTGTGAATACACCTACAGGAACTCTATATTAACAATATATTCATAGGACCAAGAGTCCATAATTTTAGTTACAACATTATATGTAAATATATTTCCTCATTTTCAAAGACCTGTCCAAAAGAAGTTGGTGGGACAGGCAGATTAAATTGTATAAAGAAAAAAACATTCAAATTTTAAAAGAAAACTTTAACCACCATCTTATTCATTTTTTATAGTGAGTTAAAGTGTATTGTGTTGATGTATCATCATCTTCATTTCACCCCTTGGGACCCAAAGATGCAGCAATAGAGAATGCAGTTAGCGACCCATAGCTTGACTGCTTGCATCAGGGTCAGCGAACCAGAGCTGACCAAGACCCTACTCCACCTCCATGTGGTGGTCCTGGAAACAGACTGCATCACTGCAGTCTGGCTGAGAGAGTAGGGATCGCAGAGGGAAGGCAAACCCGGTCCCAAAAAATGCCGTGCTGAAGTCGGATGTGTCGACCGAAAGGTGCAGATATCACAGCTCCGGCGTAAACAGACACAACGCAACCAACGACCTTTTCAGGACGAACGAGGAAGAAGAAGAAGATTTCATCCCTAGACACTAGAGACATCATACACCAGCCACTAGAATCAAAATACGGACTGTGTGAGATCTAGGGAGGTAGCGTTAGGTTCCCTGATACAATATATCATCATCATCATTCTTTTTATAGTCAGGGACCTACATGTGCTTGACCTCACACAGTTAACACAGACACAACTATCTTTCTTGTTAGGTATAACATCTTAACCTCCCCAGCAAAAATTATATTTGCTACATACGCCCTTATTCCATCTCATCCACCTGTGGTTCCACACCGGGCGCATTCAAAGAGTCTTTCGTCTCTAACTTGAAAACTGACTTTAGAACCATCAGAACATCGCAGTCAGAAAGCCGAAAGATGATTCCTTTCCTTGGTTGCAACATCAGGAGGATGTCCTGTTGTAGCAGGTCTCCTCCTGTAAAACGAACCCGTAAAGACACCAACAGTAGTGATAATACTTCACAGGATAAATTTTTTACTAGTGACGTTGGAATAATGGATGGAATAACAAATGGAAGCACGGATGATATTGATGAAAGCCTGTATGTGACATGTTATGTAAATAGACTACATGAATCCGTCCGCTTGCTTCCCACCTTTGCCCCTCACTCCGTTCAACCTTGCTTCCCACCTTTGTTTCCTCATTAGTATGCATGTTTTGTTACGCCAAACCCAGGAATTTTTCGCTATCTGTCTAACTCATATTTTAGCCACGCCTATTTTTCTTGTTTCATGCGCGGATGAGCTTCTACCTAGATTCGCAACTGTCAGTGCTTTCAAGGGGACGAATCAAGTGCGTTTGCCTGAAGCTCGATGCGAGCAGAGCCGTCAGTATTACGACGACTGACACAGTGCACGGGCCCAAAATCACGTGCAAGGTAACGGCTTTGGAGTTCTCTAAAAGCTCGAGCGAATCCTGTGATGTTGTACATACAGGGAAGACAATCGCTGAGATCAGAAACTTTTGTTGTCGATTGACACCGACAAACAGAGTGAACGGAGAAAATTCTTTATCTTGGAAGAAAACCCCGCTGATTTCCCCTGATTGCCCAAGGCGCGACTTTCGTCATCTTCCAGCGAGATTAACACTTTCTGTATATATATTCCATCTCCTCAAAGTCAATTTATCTAGTTGCTTCAGAATTTTGGAATTTATCTAGCTCGTCATTCTACCATTATAAAAAAGTGGATTATTAGATTCCGTGGAGATTAATTCATTTTTATGATTATGGTAATCGATATTAGCATTTTTCGTGATTTCTTGTGTGAAGTTTATCATTTTAATTCACTGGGATTTCTAGGTGCTAAAACTGTCGTACTAAATTGTGATGCTACACTGTAATTCTGACTTTTAACAGGCCCGATTCTGTGGTTCTATTTTTAGTTTCACCATGTCTCTTCTCTCTGTAATTATATGGGGTTTGCCTTGTTTCTTCTCATGTGAATATATCGTGTTTGGGGATTTTTGAGTAGGTAATTTAAACGGGTTCGTTTTATATTGGTAGGTTTATTTTACTCTCGGCCAGTTTTACTTTCTTCTGATTTTTCGCGATTCCCGTAGATTTCATTGTTTACGAAAATCGATATTTTCGGGTACGCGGTATGACGTGTCCGGAAGCACGCGGCCGTCAGGTAACGTGACGCAATTTTAAGCCACGCGGGTTTCGCGATGATGCGTAGGAGTGGTCCCGGGGTGTATAAATAGCCAGTTAGAACTGTGGGCAAATCTCTTGAAGAAATCTTGCCTGCCGTCAGACTACGTCGATTTATCGTTCTCCACTGTGGGAAAAACCAGCGATAATCGGTATGTAACTTTTTATTAATCGTTTTTTCTTCTTAGTGGGTTTTCGAGAATTTCGCCCGTAGTTAATTTCTTCGGGGACATTAAAACTTAAAGTTTTAAACGATAGTGCCATCCATTATCAATTTTGAAGAACGACGTAAACGCAACAGTGTGCTTATTCTTTCAATGATTTTGGCAGTAGATAGGAGTGTGTGAAGTTGTGATAAACACGTGTGCCCATATTTGTAGAATGTTGGGGGAAACCCCCATTTATTCCTGTATATTTTCTAATGTAATTTTATTGGGAAATCCTTGGTGTGTACGTTAATTTTTCTGAGCCTTAGATGTGAGGAATGCAGTGAGATTTATGTTATCAGTGAATTATACGGCTTGGGGAAATAAATCATTCCTACAGCGAGGTTTACCTTAAATTGGAGTAAGCCAGGAAACCTGTGTTAATGTTAAAAGGAGGCTACGGAATTTAGGACAAAGAAATTCCCTAGTTGTAAAGGTTGGGACACGTGGTCGGCCATGCGTAACGGCCATGTAACCTGTCAGACGGTGTCTGGGCTATTGTTTATTTTACCTGGCAGATTTTAGTAGAAGGAGGGGGGCTGAAGAGGCCACGTGGGATAGTGGTATTTTATGTATTGTGTGAAGAACGAGAGAGAGGGAGAGAAGGAGTGAGATTGAAGTGACACGTGGATAGAATTATTTTATGTATCGTATATGTTAGAGATAAGTGATTTTAGAGAGGGTGTACATTGGAAGCTGTTTCTTTTAATTTCAGCGAGTCCCGGCAATCAGTGGGGGAGCGTAAAATTGCCCATGTGCAAAATTACCCACGGCAACAGGACCTATCTTAAGGGTCAGACCTATGGTCTCTGGCAGTGAAGTCCCTATGCTTCAGCTGGACCGTGGTTTATTTATCATACAGCCGAGAGCATCGCTATTATAGTCTCTAGCAACGGCAGGTGGCCGTGAGACTGGTTTCAATTGCGTACAGCCGGAAATCAAGGCTGTGCGGGTTTTTTTTTTCCTCTAACTCCGGAGCGGGTTAAAAGAGGGAAGCTATTCAGCAGCAGAGAAGTTTTGTCGACAGTTCATCAAGTACCTCATGCTTGACGCCAGAACTTCATCATCATCATCGCAGAATTCAGGAACAGGTGACAGGGTTACCATACCTAGGTCCTGAAAGTAGAGAGAGAGAAGAGCGTAACGGAGACGCCGCATCATCAGTCGTCGAGTGTTAGAGAGACACTGAGACCAAAGGAGAGAGATAGAGATAGAGAGAGAGAGAGAAGGAGGGAGAATATAGACAGGACCAGTAGGGTCTGTTCAGTATCCACTTGACGGATAGATACTGAGCCATTGTGTTACTCCAAGTCTATTATTTTAGCAATTCTTTTGGGGTAGTTATCGGCGCATATCGCCTAACAAGTAGAAAGCTGTGTAGCCATTCGTTGAGGAAAAATCACCAGGACTGAGACAGTAGAAATTTATTAGTGTTAGAGAGTGGCGGCTAGAGTTGACAGCCCCACCATATTAGAGTTGTTTTAATCACTAACCATTTTATTGTTCCTCAGCAGGGTGACAGGAAGAGTGAATGCGAGTGGGTTTTTTTTTTGTTGTCTCTCTATCTAATTGAATGTGTACTTTGGTTTTTTTTTCCGGCCGTGCAACAGCGCACGCTATTTATGTGATTGCTTTTTAATGATGGTTGACATTTTAAATAAATAAATTTAATTGTTAAATAAATAAAATATATATATAATATAAATAAATATATATAAATATATATATATACTGTATATTTACTGGATCAGATTCTACTCTTTACTATACTTACTGTACGTCATCTGTATAGTGGTGTCTGTGGTCGTATTTATACACCTTATCTCCTTGTATTTAAAGGAAGTCAGAGGAGGGTGAGGTTATAGCCAGTTTGACGTCACGAAGCGGCAAGGGGAGATTCAAATCCTGGGTCTATCTCTTGAGCCAATAGTCTCACCTGTCCACAGGCATGTCATTTTTCATCTAAATTCTATCTTCTCAGACTTTCTCATACTAGGGTCTTGTTTTCATTCAGGCAAACTCTATAAACGTAAAACCACATCGTGACATAAATAACGCATAGCTATTTTTATTCCAGATGGTTTAAAGTAACTAAAAAATACGCTAGGCGCTTGATAATTGACGGAATACCATTCACTTCTATCCAGTATGTGTAATTTTATAAGTGACTAGTGTAATATCATGTGGCGAAACAAATAGCTAGTAATGACGAGTGATCTTTTGATAAGAAGAGTCATAATTAGAATAAACACTGATACTGTGCACTGAGTGTTCTACTGAGAAGGGGGGGGGGGGAGATGCATACCTTACCAAACCCGTAACAGTGAGCAAAGCGATAAGAGAGATTAGACACTTGTGGTTTCTAATCTAATTTAATGACGGAGTGGATAAGAGATTTTACTTTTACGCGTGATAGGATAAGGTATGTATATTGTGGTTAAATGTTGTTTTTCTTCCTATTAAGGCGAATCACAAACAAGCTACCAGCGGCAAAAAACGGTCTAAAAACGATCTAATCGTACCAGAAACTATTTCTATTTACTATAGGGTTTTCAATGTTGACCTGTTGGGTCCTCTTGATTCATATAGAGAAAGTCCAAACCGATAAACAATAAGATTTAAGTATAACTGGAAAAACACGATACCCAGATTTTTTTGTATTCAATTTACCAGCCCGCAGTGGCAAAATGTATACACATAACATATTTTCTGACTACTGACAATTGTGGTTCCAAGTGGATTTATCCCGGAGAATACATTGTTCAAAAATCGGCACTCAACACCAGAAAGAAAATCGATTAAAAAAAAAAACCATACCTTCACCATCACCATTATCTCTTGCTAACAGTTACCTACCGGATGTTTACCTTTAGCTTCGGAAAAAGTATTTTTTTTTTCTTGTCTATTGTGAACACATAATCAAAACAGATGTTCTCAGTTAAGATTCAATTTAGACAAACTGAAAGATCCAGAAATCGCAGGAATCTTTGAGGCAACTGTTGGAGGAAAATTCGCAGCTCTCAATTTTTTGGAGGATGATATCAACTCAATCACAGAGAACATGAAAGACGTGCTCATTGAATCAGCAACAGAAATACTTGGTAAAAGAAAGAAAATAAACAAACCATGGGTTACAGATGACATTCTGAAGTTATGTGATACACGGCGGGAAATGAAAAAGGTTAAGAAAGAGGTTCCTGAAGCAGCATGGCAATACAGTATGGTGAATAAAAAATATTAGGAAGAAAATGAAACAGGCCAAAGAAAAATGGGTAGCTGATCAATGTGAGTCCATTAATACGGGGCTAATAAAAGGTAACAGCAAGGCAGCTTTTGACACATTAAGAAAACTATCAAAACCCCAACAGCCCAGGGTAACTGTCATAGAAGATAGCAATGGGGCTCTGCTCAATGAAAAAACAGCTGTAATGAGAAGGTGGACAGAATATTGTAAAGAATTATATAACTGTAAACTTGACACTGACTTAGGCATATTAAACAACATTAAGTGCGAAAACAGGGAACTCGGAAATGCAGCAATATTACGGGAAGAAGTGGAAGAGGCTATATGTTCGATGAAAGGAGGGAAGTCACCGGGTGTGGATAATATCCCAGCAGAGCTCTTGAAATATGGAGGACCAGATATAGTAAAAATCATGACAACAATTTGCCAGAAGATATGGAGTACAAAAAAATGGCCAAAAGAATGGACGCAGTCATTAGTTTTTTTTTTTTTTTTTTTTTTTTTTCGTACGCCCGCTAATACTCGAGGCGAAATCTCAGGTTATTATTTATGTCTAACCTGACATTGATTTTACGTGAGTATCCCTTTATTTCTTGTACAGAGACAGGTGTCCCTCGCCATTCAGGCAAATACTCGCCGATTTCGGAGGTACCCATTGCAGCTGGGTCGGCTCAGGAGCCGCCAGTCCCTGGTCGACGACACTCCTTCAAATGTGCTCACCAGGTCTCGAGTTAATCCAGTCCAAATCCCGGTCGACGAAAAATCCTCAAATGCCTTCGCCCGGGTTTGATCCTGTATCACCCGGTCGCCAGAGCGGTGTTGTAACCACTACGCTAGCGCGGCTCCCGCAGTCATTAGTAATACCGCTTCCAAAGAAAGGAAATCTAAAAATGTGCAAGAACTACAGAACCATTAGCCTTATTAGTCATCCAAGTAAGGTGATGTTAAGGATACTTTTGAACAGAATAAAACAGAAATCAGAAGAAATCTTGTCAGAGGAACAGGCTGGCTTTAGACCAAAAAGAAGTACCTCAGAACAAATCTTCAATATTAGAGTACGTATCGAAAAACATCTCCAACATCAACACGATTTATACCATAACTTCATCGATTTCACAAAAGCCTTCGATCGAGTCTGGCATGAAGGCTTATGGCAAGTAATGAGAAAATTCAATTTTGATACCAACATCATAGATATCATTGAAGCACTATACAAGGACGCAAGCAGTGCTGTTTTTGCAAGCAACGACATTGGAGAATTTTTCAAAACAACTGTAGGAGTTCGGCAGGGATGTATCCTGTCCCCAGTGCTCTTTAATATTTATCTAGAACATATTATGCAGGAGGCTCTCTACGATTATAAATCAAACCATATCGATTGGAGGCCGACCTCTGTGCAACCTACGTTTTTGCTGATGATATTGATCTGATAGCTGGATCAGAATCAGAACTTCAAGACCTTACCTCTAGACTGGAGAAAAGTAACAAGAACGTATGGGATGGAAATTAATATAGAGAAAAAAGCAAGATATTGGTGAATAGCCATAAGAAACATGTTCCGACCAACATTACGTTAAATGGGCAAACGTTAGAAGAAGTTAACACCTTTAAATATCTCGGGTCCACTATATGTAGTGATGGAAGATCAAGTAAAGAAATCAAGACAAGACTTGAGATGGCCTCAGCTGCCATGACAAAGTTGAATGTGATCTGGAAAAGTAACATCAGTTTTCCTGTGAAGATCAAATTATACAAATCACTTGTATTATCTATTCTCTTGTATGGGTGTGAGAGCTGGACACTCACTGCAGATACGGAGCGAAGGATTCAGGCTTTCGAGCATAAATGTTATAGAAGAATTTTGCGCATTTGCTATAAAGAGCACAAAACAAATGTCTATGTTAGAGAGAAGATAAACACCTATGCAGTCCACCAAGAACCACTTTTGTCAATAGTGAAACATCGAAAGCTTGCCTGGTTTGGGCATGTAACTCGTCATGACTCCCTTTCGAAAACGATCCTTCAGGGGACAGTCGAAGGTAAACGGAGAAGAGGAAGGCAAAGAAAATCCTGGGCTGATAACATCAAAGAATGGGCAGGACACGGTTTCTCCACACTTGTACGCATTGCTGATTATAGAGAGCAGTGGAGGACCCTGTCTGCTGATGCTTCCACCATGGCACCCCTACGACCCATGACGGGTTACGGGCTGAGATGATGATGATGAATTGTGAAACTAGAATTAATCTCGAATATCCATATGTTTGGGTACCTGAAACTACCGGATGTGAATTGTATTGTTCAATGTACTAAGTCACTCTCTTATACCAGAAAAGTATATTAAATAAAACTTGGTTATTACCTCAAAGGTAGACTGTAGGCTCATTTTTTATTTGGAGAAAACACAATAAGGGATTATTATATTTTATTGCATAGGCATCCATCTTATAAAATTGTATTGCGTTCACTTTCTTGGTTATCACTGCATAGGTAAGCGAGATTGGATGTGGCCCATATTAACCTTAAATATCAGAAAAAATTTAATTTTTTATATAAATTGTACAACTTCTTTGATTGTTCACTAAATATCATATTATTACTGTATATTTAATATAAAAACTTTGGGACTAAAACTAAAACAATGATACATACTGCTAAAGTTTGACTGATGACGTTATTAACTTCTTTTTCACAATTTTCTTTCTTTATAAATTTGGATGGCATTTAAGTGGGTATTTTTATAATTCTGTAAAAAACCTATGATTCTATTGAATAGGTCTATACCCCGAGGTCAATTATATATATATATATAAATATATATATACATAAATAAAAAAAATGACTGCAAAAAATGATGACATCACAGGATCATATAAAATTATGTTGATCATGTGAAATAAAATGATAGTAATAAAACAACTGGAACGAAAATAATTTAACGTACCCATGATCGAAAACCTGAACCATAAAAAATTGTGAACTTGTTGTACGAATAAAATACGCCAGTTATTGTACGGAAATGGTACAGCTATTACATTTCGTCAAACGACAGCAGATTTGTCTGACAACCAATGTGCAAAGGCCTCAAGAGCGTTTCCAAAAAGTGCAATGACAGAAACTGCCCTAAAATTAAACTTATTCAGGCATCGTGAGAGCCAAGAATCTATTTTATTCATTTCCCTACTTTTTTAACCACTTTTGCTGTTCTATTTAGACGGGATAAAATCTAAACATAAAAAAACCTATCTAAAATTTAGGCAGAGGACAGTTGTCTCAGTGTGTTTGCACGATGAAAGCTATGCGTAAAAGGTCCAGACTTATCTTTTCCTTCATCTCAGGGCTTGGAGGTCTTGAAGTGAAAATCGCAAAGAATGTTGTCCTTGGTGGTGTCAAATCTGTGACCATACATGACACAAGGGATGAAACATTTCTGGATCTTTCCTCCCGGTTTTTCTTGCGGTAAGAGATTGGTTTTCTCAGAGCGAAGTCACCTACACGACGGTTTCCAGAACTGAACGTTGTTAGTGCATTATAATGCCAGTACTGCGTCATCTCTAACAGAAGACTTTCTCAGTGAAGTCGAAACTTGTTCAAAATGCTATTGGATGGTCAAATGTGCGTTTTGGAGAATTCAGAAGTTTGTGTTCTTTTTGCTGGTCGTTCCCCGCATTAAATACTTTGTTGCTGAGTTAATTGCCGGTTGAAGATCATGCAACATAAAACGGTTTATTTCTAAGTCGGTTACTTTAGCTCTTGTAATCGTGCTTTGTTTGGTACATTTTTTTTTTGCGAATTAGGTGAAGGTGTTCATAACGGTAGCAGATTGATGAGCAAGTAGTTCATGTAACCATGATTCTGCAATTGAATGAAGTAATTAATGCCTTCAGATTGAGTCCGTAATATTTAATCACATGTACACACAGGATGATCATTTCAAATAGGAACAGAACATAATGTAATATGAATACATTAAAGTACGAACCACACATTGTAATATAATGCGAATCTTGACATGTACGATATTCTGTAAATAAAACATGGCTACGAACTGAACATGCTTATACTGAGTGCTTTCTGAAACATGTGTGTGCTTGTGTAGATGACGAGGTAATGCTTATATACATACATCATAACATTACATGGTGGCAGCGGTCGATACCGGACTGACGCAAAACAGCTACACGATAACACGTGAGTACAGTATTCGGCTAATTTTCGTCATCGAAGTCAGCCATGGCGGCGAAACAATATCGCAACGCACCGCAAATGAGATTCGCCGGTCAAGACGATAAGAGTGAAGCTTTCTTGTTATGGCGCCAACGCATAGATCTATATTCCAAGACCACTGGTCTGGAAGGACAAACCCTAACTCCATATATCCTAGAAGCATTGGACGATGAAGGTTTGAAAATTTACAACAGTTTTGCTACCGCCATGCCTGTTGAGTCAGCGACCGACCGACCCGTAGCCATATTGGACGAATTTGAAAAACGTCTGATAATAAAGCACACGAACTTTAGAGCGGCAAGATTAGAACTTCACCACCTGCGACAGAAACCTGATGAAAGTTTAGATGATTTCTTCACTCGCATCAAGGAGAAAACAAGTGTATGTAAATTTAACAAAGAAGAAGAAAAAAGAGCGAATTATCGAACAGATCCTTCTCAGCACACCAATGCCAGAGTTCCAGAAATGGATACTGAGCCAGAGTGATACACTAAATTTACAACAACTTCTGGATGAAGGCAGGAAACACGAGGCACAAGCACTAAACATTAAACAAATTCAGCAAGGTACAGTAACAGCCCAGGTGGATGCAGTAAAAAGCTATAAACCCAAACAAAACAAAGCAACTGGTTCGAAGCAACAAGAAAAACACAACACAAGCAGAGGTGCTATGTGTAAATGTTGTGGCCTAAACCACATACAAAACCACTGTCCAGCTAAAGACTCTACATGTCATTACTGCAGAAAGAGGGGCCACTGGATAAAATTATGTTTCAAGAGGAAACAAGACAGTGCTCAACACAACTTTCACAGCAGAGAGTCATCAAAACAAACACACTTTATGATGACTGAGGACCTTGACTCCAGTGAAGAAAGTGATCCTTCCACATTTGATACTGTGAAGATACTAACTTTCAGTAATGAACCAAAGAGAACGCAGGCTTTCTGCAAAGTACAATTCCGAATACCAGGAATTAAAAGGCACAAAGAAAGATATATTCGGTTCAAGATAGACACAGGTGCCCAAGGTAACACTCTACCCTTAAGAATATTCAGACAGATCATGCCTGACAAGGTGGATAAGCAAGGATTTCCCACAAGGGATGTAAAAAGTAGGAGTGGCAGGACAAAGCTAAGAGCTTACAATGGAACAAGTATAGACTGTTTCGGAGCAGTAACACTTGAATGTTTATACAGAGACTCTGAATGGACATCGTCAACATTTTACTTGGTAGATGTTGAAGGACCTGCAATTTTGGGTTTACCAATGTGCGAAAAGCTGAGTGTGGTAACTATTAACAACATTAAAGCTGACAAAAAAGAACATCTTACTCTACACGTCACTGGAGTAGATGACCTTAAACAGCGATTCCCAGAACAGTTCGACAGAATAGGCAAACTTCCAGGAAAGACAAGATTCTTTTTAAAAGACAACGCTGAGCCAAAGATAGACCCACCTAGAAAGTATCCTATACATGTTAAACAGAAACTTGCCACAGAACTAGAAAAGATGGTGCAGAATGATGTTATTAGAAAGGTTGAAGAGCATTCTGATTGGTGTAGTAGTATCACAACCGTTCTGAAGCAGGATGGTTCTCTTCGGGTTTGCCTTGACCCAAAACACTTAAACAACAGTCTAAAGCGCTGTCCACACAAAATGCATACAGTGGAAGAGATAACTCACAGATTCCACAATGCCAAATATTTTTCTAAACTAGATGCTGTACACGGATACTGGAGTGTTGAGATAGCAGAGGAAAGTCAACTCCTTACAACTTTTCGAACACCATTCGGCAGATATTGTTTCAAGAGACTCCCATTTGGTTTGAATGTATCACAAGACATCTTCCAACAGAAGATTGACAACATTGTTGAGCAATGTTCTGGTACAGTGGCTATTGCGGATGACATTGTAGTCTGCGGCAGGTCAGAACAAGAACACGACCGTAACTTGATTAACTTGATGCATGTAGCACAGGCCAATGGGCTAACATCAACAGCAAAAAGTGTACAATTAAGGCAACGGAGATACAATTTTTTTGGATTGCTGTACACCCAGAATGGTGTAAAACCAGACCCTAAAAAGGTTGAAGATATTCATGACATGCCAACACCAGCTACAAAGAAGGAACTGCAACAATTCTTAGGTGCTGTCAATTTCCTAGCACAATTCATACCAAATTTGTCAGCTGCTGCAGAACCTTTGCGATCTCTACTACAGAATGAAACTCCGTATGAATGGTCAGAAGACTACCAATACATATTCAACCACTTGAAGACCCTCATATCATCTGATGCATGCTTGAAATACTATGACATGCAAGCACCCACTTTTCTCATGGTTGATTCCAGTCTGAAAGGCCTAGGAGCAGCACTTTTGCAACCAGACAAAAATCCTGAAGGACACTATGCCAAAGAACTTCGTCCTGTAGCTTACGCAAGCAAATCATTAAGTTCTGGCGAAAAGAAACTTGCAAACATTGAAAGAGAAATGCTAGCTGTACGTTTTGGAATCAAACGCTTCCACACATTTCTTTTCAACCGCCCATTTACAATTCTCTCAGATCATAAGCCACTTGAGATGATTCATAAAAAACCAATAGCTTCAGCACCACCACCACGACTACAAGCTCTGTTATTGGAAACACAAGGTTATGATTTTAATATTCAGTATATCCCAGGAGAGGATATAGGTCTTGCAGATGCTCTCAGCAGATTACCAAACCCCAACAAGACAGCAGATCTTACCCCAAACATCAAAGTTGATTTTGTCAAGTTTAGCGATAATCGGCTTGAACACATCAGAGAAGACACAATGAGAGATCCTATCCTTAACTCTCTCAAAGAACTGATATACCATGGATGGCCAAGCTCTATCAGGGAAGTTCCAACACACATCCGTCCATACTACTCGATGAGGGACGAGTTAAGCATCGAAGATGGTCTGATCCTTAAAGGAGATCGCATTGTTGTACCAGAAACACAACGCGATATCATCCTTAAACAGCTCCATAATAGTCACCTTGGTATTGTGAAGACACAACTGAGAGCAAAGAAAGATGTTTACTGGCCACAGATAAACAAGGACATAGAAACACTATGTAAAAAACTGTTCAATTTGCCAAGAACATGCAAATAGGCAGTGCAGAGAACCTCTCATACCATCAGACATACCATTGAGCCCTTGGAGCATTATAGGAACTGATATTTTCTCAATCGACAATAATGACTATCTTACTATTGCTGATTACTACAGCAAATTTCCCATCATTGAGAAACTTCCACAACCCTCACCATCAGCTGTTATTGCAGACATTACAAAGAAGTATTGCAGCATGTTTGGCATCCCAGATGAAATTAGATCAGACAACGGTCCACATTTCTCAGGTCAAGCATACAGAAACTTCACTAAGGACTGGAAGATCAAACACACAACATCATCACCTAGATACCCTAAATCTAATGGTTTCATTGAGAGACAGATACAAACTATCAAGTCAATCATGAAGAAAACAAGAACAGAGGATGTACACCTAGCACTCTTGAGATGGAGAACAACACCGGTAGACAGTAAGATCGACAGTCCAGCAGAACTTATGTTTGATAGAAGAATTAAAGACCTCCTACCATCTAAGGTCCACTTCCGTCCACAACATAGAGACAGCACATATGATCAATTTCAGCATCGTCAGCAAGTTCAGAAATCCAACTATGACAAATGTGCTAAAGACTTACCACCATTATATCCTGGTCAGCATGTGACTACCTACAACCACAACAATGACACATGGTCAAAAGCAACAATCATTTCCAGAAACCCTGAACCCAGGAGCTATACTTTAAGACCAGACAGCAGCAGCAACCTCCTGAGGCGAAACAGAGTGGACATAAGAGAAATCCCACAGAATACAACAGAACAGAGAATTCCCATGCTTTCAACAGACAATGCAGTAACTCCAGACTTTGGTGCCCCACAAACCCAACAAGCGCCAAGGCCGAAATCACAACCAACTCAAGCTAAACCAGGGACTTCCGCAGAACCACCAGCACTTTACACCACTCGTTCTGGCCGTACAGTGACACCTCCCAGCCGATACAGACAGTGACATATATACTCACACTGAGCATTACACATACTTATCCTTTCTCACATGAAACATTTCGTTGGAAATGTTTGCACACATTTTTTTTTCAAAAAAGGGGGGATGTAATATGAATACATTAAAGTACGAACCACACATTGTAATATAATGCGAATCTTGACATGTACGATATTCTGTAAATAAACATGGCTACGAACTGAACATGCTTATACTGAGTGCTTTCTGAAACATGTGTGTGCTTGTGTAGATGACGAGGTAATGCTTATATACATACATCATAACATTACAAAGTTCAGGGCATGGTTGAACTAAATGACTATGAACCTATCAAAATCGAAGTTATAGGAAACTTGTCTCCTTTTAAATGTCGTAGATCTTACCTCGTTTTATCTGGGCCACTCTGCGGAAAGTCTTTGCTTCTTAAATATTTACGGGAAAGCAAATTCATTATAATCTTTCATACACAGTGTGTCCTAACTAGACAGCACATCATATTTGTAAATGCCAGATACCTGAACCTGGTATTAATAATCCTTTCCGATTATTGTAAACAGATTAAACTAAACGTGTCAAATTGTGTGGATGTGCGCGTGTGTTTTATGTGTCCTAAAATTGTAGACTACACATTATCTGTCCTGATGTTTTTAAAGGAGGAGAAGGGTTTGAAAGCCTGGGGTATTTGATATGATCATAAGTCCCTAATTATTTGTTATTATCAGTAAGTATTGTGAGAAATCAACTAGACCAGCGGCAGGCAACGTAGGAGCTGTGAGGATCTACTTTCGAAACATTGAAATATCTAAAGATCGACCCTGGTAAAATCATGTCTGTTTTCAGGTTTCAGAGTTTTTGGAATGTGCAGTTTAGATGTACCGTAACTTTTTTCTTTGCTGGACGAGCTGCTTCTTGCAACACAGCGGTGAAAAATTAAAATTGATCTTTTACAGATTGTTAACTTCACTTCATAGAACAGATTGTGATGACGGTTTGTTGCTGCCCTACAAGACGCCACTAGGCGCGATGGCCACTGATTGCTTTTTCAGGATCCAAGAAGAAGAATAGAACATGTCGTCTTCCTATCGTATGTTGCAGTGTGGTGTAATTAATCCAATATGTGGCGGGGTGCAGTATCATGTAGAACTGGTCCTAAGGCACCAATTAATCCTTTATGTGGCAGGGTGCAGTATTAGGTAGAACTGGTCCTAAGGCACCAATTAATCCTTTATGTAGCCGTGGTGCAGTATCAATTAGTTGTTACAATGATGTAGTGTGTTATTACTTTATTTATAGAAGCTTTCTTTTCCTTTTATTTGGTCCATGTCTAAGTGTGATCTAGTACTGGCTTATAGCTCGCCAGAGATGGATATTTCTTAGACCCTGTTTAAGTGAGGTGGTTCGTTTGTTCCTTTTATACATGTTGTGCGTTGGAGAGAAATAGTGGTTGAGAAATGTGAACCTTGACAGTACATCTATGTTATCCAACTGACAATCAATTTTCAACAGCCTTGTCCTTTACTAATGAATTTTATTTAACAGCAAAAACTGGTCAAATAGTATCAAACAATGTTCAACAATTATCCATTCTGTACATCAAACAAATCTTAGTTATTTTTCCTTTCATGAAGAATATATTTTCCATTCTTCACCTCAATCCAAGATGCTTCATAATATTCCTTACCAATATCAAGTTTTACCAATTCCTGATCTGCAAAAACGAACTGCTACATTGAGTATGATCCAAGAAAGCTATCCCGATCAATCATGGATACATGCCTATACAGATGGATCAGCAACTAATGCTGTTAGGAATGGAGGTGCCGGTATCTTTATCTCATATCCTGACAACCACTATGAGACTAGGCACATTCCCACTGGTAAATTCTGTTCCAACTATACAGCTGAGGTTCAAGCTCTAGAGCAAGCTGCAAATATGATTTATAACACCAACTCTGACTGCCACCAGGTAGTCATCCTCACAGATGCACTGTCTGTCCTGCAAGCTCTCAAGGGTGGTAAACTCCCGCATCTGAGAAATGAACTAAACAAGGTAGCTGCCAAAAAGAGAACCATACTTCAGTGGGTACCATCTCATTGTGGTGTACCCGGAAATGAAAAGGCAGATAAACTTGCAAAAAAGGGAGGAGAATGTGAACAAGAAGATAATGAAGTCACATACTTTGAGAAAAAGAGAGCTATCCAGACTATCAGAAGAGAACAGAACCAACCCAAAGACGACTATCACACTCTCGACCGGCTGGGACAGATAACTATTTTTCGACTCAGGAAAGGGCATAACAAACTGAATAAACACATGCACAAGCTACGATTGTCTGCTTCACCACTGTGCACATGTGGATTAAACGAACAAACTGCTGAGCATGTTCTACAGGACTGTCCTCTGTATGACCAGTTAAGAAAGATATACTGGCCGAATGACTCAACACTAAACTCAAAGCTATATGGAGTTAAAGAGGAACTTCAAACAACAGTCGAATTCATCATGAGAACTTGTCTGACGGTGTAATCATCAAAGATGCGATCGCAAGAAGAAGAAGACCAATTCCTGGATAATCATAATTTCATATTTGCTTTCTTTCTCAGTAGTTTTTTTCATTTTGTCTATTCTCGGTTTCAAATCCTCTTCTCTCGTTTTATCATATTTATCCTCCATTTTGTTTCTCTTGGCTATTATTATTATTCATTTCACGAAAATACGCTGAAATATACAATAGTAGGACGATGGTACTACTTACTTGAATAGATATTAAAAAAATGAACTCTGCATGTGTACAAATACACATCTGAAATAGTTGAATACCTCAACCTGGGAGCAGGACCGTCACTGACACGTCATTATACACTGCTCAATTCTTTAAGACTGCCGGTTTCAATATTTTCCTGCCGACAATTTCGTAGTGCCTTGGGATGGATACGTTTCATTGGTTGGAAGCTTATTCTATTTGATAAATTATTGGTCAAACATCACGTTCTCATAGCGTGATGTAGATGTCCCTAATTACGTCACTACATTACCATGCGAGGAAGTGGAGGGGAACTGCGGTAAGACGTGGAATACAATGGATGGGTTTGAAAAAAAATCGAAAAAAGATGATTCGTCTTACGAGGACAAAAGACAAAGAAAATAGTCTACGTTACGGCCACAAGGCCTTCGTCAGGAAAGGAAAGAAAGTGAAGGCTAGATAGGACACATAAAAACTAAATAAAAATAAAAACTGGGTACTTCCCTGAAGGCAAGAACCGAAATTCTATCAAAATCGCTCATCAACAGAAAGCGATTTTGATAGAATTTCGGTTCTTGCCTTCAGGGAAGTACCCAGTTTTTATTTTTATTTAGTTTTTATGTGTCCTATCTAGCCTTCACTTTCTTTCCTTTCCTGACGAAGGCCTTGTGGCCGTAACGTAGACTATTTTCTTTGTCTTTTGTCCTCGTAAGACGAATCACCTTTTTTCGATTTTTTTTCAAACCCATCCATTACATTACCATGCCAATTGCCGCCGATTTGTCACGTGGCTTTTTACCCAAAGTTGACGCAGTTAGCTTCACCTTGCTCTACCCTGCTCTTAGCTGTCTGGGGTATTTTTATATTTGTTAAAAAAATCTTCCTTGCTTTTTCTATACTAACTAATGATAGTTTTATTCTCATTATAACCAGCCTCCGGCATGAATAAATGCTGATGGTGGTAGGCCATACGGCCACACGTATGCAGTTCAAGAGTTTTTACTAAGAAAGCGGAAGAAGTACATTTACGCATAGAGATCTATCAAATCATCCCTTGAGAACTACCAATAGATCGGAATCGACTGTTTGCCGACCCCTGCCAAGACCTTCATTTTCCCGCCATACCCTCACTAATAATTGTTTGCTAATGTTTGTTCTTGCTGTCGTACAAATATACAGGGCGGACACAAATTTTTGCACTGCTACAGTATGATAGGAGCAGTGGCGTACTAAGGAGGGGGGGGGGTGCGAGGGGGGTCCGCCCCGTGTGACAGCCAGGAATTGGGTGCCATCTGACACTATTATGATAGTACTTACTGTTAAAAATATATTTGCAAGCGAGTTCCTTTACGGGGAGAGGGTGACAAAGGTATGATCCGTCCCAGGTGTCAGATACTTGACTGACGCCTCTGGATAGGTGTATGTTGTGGGGATGGCCTATGGAATATTATCAAGGTCTCCAGAAATTGACTCGTTAAGAAAGAAGGAGATCTATTCGTGAAAAGGACAAGAAGAAGGAAAGGCGAATGCTGTCTATTAGATAGTAAAAAAGAAAAAAAAAAAGAAAAAAAGGTAAAGGATCCCGTTACATGTCCATTGAGGCTCTGAGCCCCATTTGGGTCTGGGTCGACCCAGGAACCGTTTGTGGCCTAAAAAAATCCCACCTCATCTGGGGATCGAATCATAGACCACTGCGCTAGGAAGCCAGTGCACTAACCACTATGCTACCGCGGCTCCTCGTCTATTTGATAGAGTTTTCTAGTAAATCATGAAGAGTCTTCGGTATCCCTACGACATTTATTTCTTTTTCTGAAATCTCGATAAAGAAATAACCCCCAACATCCCAAATGAAAGATTTCGGCTATATGTAAATACTTGATACAGACAACACGAGTGATACACTAACTGACTAAGTAATGATCAACACAGCTATTGGTTTATTGGTTAAATATTTACACATATAGGTTAGTAGAAATTAAAAATTATTATTGTGAAAGACACTTCACATATAAATTAGTAAAACTGTACTCAATTAAATATGATATTGAAACTATGTAAATAATGCAGCAATGATGGTATATACAGTACAAGGTATTTAGTGTTACCACACTGATGACAAATCTACATAATCTGTGATCATTCTGAATTTCATCAAATGTATAATCATACGGATGTATGCACCCAAAGTCCAGTGTAGAAGTGTTTTTCACAGTGTTGATTGCCTCAAAGATAAAGTCTTATTGTTGTAAATATCGCACATGTAGTAGTGAGAAACTTGTAAGATTTAATGTCCACCGACGCTTGGAAATCTCTCTAGCGTAGAAAAACTGTTGACATTTGTATAAGGAAACTGAACGCTCTCTGAACTTGAAGAAGGCATTGACTTGACTTGAGCTCTTCGTGAAATGATTCTGGTACAAGTAGGTTTCAGGCAATGAACTTGATTGGATGAATTTACGTCATGCAATACACATTTTGATATGATGAATCGCCTTCATGCACTGACGCGTTGAGTAACCGAACTTGGTTCAGACTAGTGCCCTGTATATAAAGAGTTACGATAATTAAGGTTAGCCAAAAAATACGGGTATCGCTGGAAAAAGGACCTTAGATACAAATATGTGCTACTGTGTTTGTAGTTAATTTTGAAAGTCGCGATTGGGTCCTTTTTCCAGCGATACGAGTTTGGCCGCCATTTTTTGGCTAACCTTAGTTGTCGTAACTCTTTATATACAGGGCACTAGTTCAGACTATAAGCTTTTGAGTGATTTGAACTTGATATATATAAGAATCTACTTGTGAATACTTGATCTTGATAACTTGACGAATCAACTTGATAAACAGATGAATAAAATCCTGTCGCCACTGACGCGGATGTGGATTTCCTTCCTTGTAACTTAATAAATGTATAATGTCTTATCTTGTGAATTCTGCTACCCAGAGGTAGGCTTTTATAGCTTCCTTCCGATTAGACGCCAAACACGTAATGTGTCGACTCAGATTTCTGTAGGACTGGGGACATAAAGTGGCTTATAAGTTTCATATCTAATATGGGACTCAAAGATGCAGCAATAGTGAATGCAGTCAGCGACCCATAGCTTGACTGCTTGCATCAGGACCAGCGAACCAGAGCTGGTCAAGACCGTACTCCACCTCCACGTGGTGGTCCTGGAAACTGTCTGCAGCAGTGCAGTCTGGCTGAGCGAGTACGGATCGAAATGGGAAGGCAAACCCGGTCCCTAAAAAATGCCGTGCAGAAGTCGGATGTGTCGACCGAAAGGTGCAGATATCACAGCTTAGGCGCAAACAGACACAACGCAACCACCGTCCTTTTCAGGGCGAACGAGGAAGAAGAAGAATATCTAATATCAGTAGTTGACTTTCTTTTTATAATATTCCTCACTATTGCTTCTCCATAATTGATCACTCTGTTTTTAATTCTCATATTTGATGGTATGCATGAGACACACATGTTAATGTTAAATGAGCATGAACGTGTGTGCCCATGTCAGTCTGCAGTGGTGATCAGTGAATGTGACGTATAGAACTGTAAACTACTTCTTTACATTATAAGTCACAAAAGAAGAATCTTGGATTTGATTAATCATTAACACACAGAAGTAATGAAAAAATGTCTTTCGTACATTTAGCTATGAAGTCATATGCAAAAAGCAATCTTAAATAATAAAAAAGAAAACTTATTAATAATTTTTTATAAATTGTACGCACTCTCTTTTCTTTTCGCCAACTCTATTAGAACACACACAGACTTTAAATTCCACTCGAATGAAATTATAATCCACACTTGAATGAAATTATGGAACAGGCTATGATATCTGAACTTCCATTTTGGGCCGCGATTGTGTGATAATGTGCTGAATTCGGTTGCGCATCAGGTTATATTTTCTGATTGCCAATATGTGACAATTCTGAGGCGGTTCCTATAGCTCTGCCCCTGATCCACTAACTCACCTTCCGCACTTGCCATGCCGCACCTGAACGCTTGCTTGTGAGGCCTGGCCCTGTCAATCTTTGAAAGATAGGTGGCTCTCGCAACAGAATCTTCGACTCATGCCTGATGCCAGGTGATAAGACAAACTGTGGCTTAAGATTGGTCGCCTGATAAGAGAAATTATGGACTCCTACTCACAAAGTTATTTTTCTTTGCGGCCCGACTTGTTTCTTGATGTCCCGACATGCAGACGCATGTCTATTGTCTCACTGTTGTATGGCGGCTCCCTTTATTGTCTCTGCAAGCAAACAAATCTAAGCTCCTTAGCCGTCAATAGTAGACGATCTTTTGTGTCCCCGATGGCTTGAGCTCGAACGTCCTTTGTTTCAAATGCTGGACACGGTATTGTGCCCTGATGTGGTGACACCAGGTGTTTAAGCAGCGTTTTTTTTTTTAATGTAATGATGAAAAATATACCGTTCAACCTCTGATGGGTTATAATTAGGATATATATTGTTTTAAATTCCAAATAATATGAATAACCTACATGTACTTAACTAGAAAAAAAGTTTGTTTTCGTAAACTTCGCTGCTTTATTTTTCAATAAAAAAATCCACACAGACTGCAGGAGGTCCATTAATGCAGACACACTCACTTCTTTTTTACAGTGTAAGATTAACATTGGTACATGTTGTGCAGATTTTAAGCCCACAGATGCAATTCTGCAAAGTGCTGAAATTGCACATGTTGTTTGTAATGCAAAACACTGTGCATCGAAAGAATAGTAGCCTACCTCACGATCACTAAGTTTTTTATATGTAAAGAACAGCATGAGACTATTAGCATGTTTTATATCACACTTATTCAAATGCTAATAGATGTGTATATGTCAATTCTCGTTTTAAAACTGTATTGTGTATAATTTATTAATATATTTTTTGCGTAAGGATTTTTGGATGTTTGTAAGGATTTTTTTGGTCCGGCGTACACGTTTTTGTCTGAGGAGGTTGACAGGTATGAATGTGTGAGATTTCATATTGGACTGACCAGTTTTCTTCATTCTACTCTTTTTCTGTGAGCACGCCTGGCCAGATCTTTTTCCATTTCTGTGTAATCAGATTGCTACTGAAACCGCCACTGCAAGAGCACATAAAGTGCATTAGCGCAGACTTCCTGCATGTGGGCTACAGCATTGGTTGCCCCATTCTTCATCAAATGCGAAAAGGGGACGGAAGGAAGAAGTAGAAAACAAAATGGCGGCGCCCATACGCAAGTGATTCACTGAATTTCAATGGGATTTTAGTTTATCGAAGAAAGAGCTGTAAGTGATGCCAGAACTATTGAAGTGATGCACATACTGCTTAGTTTGATAAATACAGCTGAAATGTTTAAGATAGAGAGCCAAACTTCTAACGTGTCAACAGCTTTTATTGGCCAACAAACCAGCTGTTCAGCGTAGTTTACTTAGCCTACTCAAGTGGCCTTCATAAATAACTACGCATGGTTTTAACTTAAAAATTAGGATAGGCCTACCGAATGAACATCTGTTTCAGTTTATATGAGTATTTGTATCTCGATAGTTTGTACAGTAAAACTGTTTAGCCTACTGAGTTAAGTTTCAAAATAGGCCTAATCTTTAAGGATAAAAATGCTAAGATTGATAGGCAGCGGATGGACGCAAGAAATACCCACAATTATCTTATTGGCATGCACAACAACACAGTGTTTAATGGGATAAATAGAGCAAGGAAAATACACTCATGAGAATATAAATCCACTTTGTTTCTCTTAAGTCCTCCTGTCCCATGCCATCAATCTTGGGTCTCTCCATATCTTCTTCGTGCCATACACGTCTGTCTCTAACCCTCCTCTCCATGTGTTCCCCAACCCCCTCCATCTCTCCAACCTCAGGAACTCCGGAACAAGGCTGCCTGGCAATGCCATAAATATGTATCCTCATCGTGTGTCATATCCATCTCACTGTCTTCTCATCTTTTGTTCCACTGGAATAAATGCAGGACACTTTAAAGATGTGGGTGACTTATTTGAATGGCATTGAAGAACATGTCCCACTGTTTGTTTGTTTTTTTTCAACCCAAGGACTGCCTTATGATGCTAAAAGTGGGTTTCCTCAGTATGTACCCTGTTCGGCAACAATATTGTTTTCTCACCATTTATTCTATGGATGTTTGTCTGGTTCTTTCACTTCCACCTTGATCTTGTATGAAATTAATCCTTGTATTCTGCACAACCACCCATTTATGACAGTTTTTGTCTTCTTGGTTGTTTTTGTTATTTTTCAGAGCCATACAGTAAGATTGCCTTGACATTTGAGTTGAAAATTCAAACATTTGTGTTAGATTTTATATTTTTGTATTTCCCAGTGCAGTGAAAGTGCATCTTGCCTTCTGTAATATACTGTAGACCTGAAATAACAAGGGATCGCTTATACCATGGTCAGAGGTTGGACCCAAAATGTGCCGATTGGTCCCTTTTCACATGCTTCAAATGTGAATGATTCATGACTTGATCCAGTGCATTTTCCTAAGTCAGAGAATGTGGATAGGATTCATATCCTTCATTTGAAATTGATTATTGCATTAGTGAAAAAGAAGTGAAGCAGTTAACTAGACTAATTTATTAGGAAAACCACAACGTAATCTGGTATTTTGATTTCATAACCTACTCATATCAGAGGGTTCTTTCAGTATTAAATTGTTTTTTATATTTACACGATGTTAATTTGCAGAACTGTCTTTTTTTTCCTATTTTTTAAAATAAACATACTGATGACTGAGTACAGCTATTTTTTTAACTTTACATATGTGTGTATGATGATGCATAAATTTTTGTCATTTAGCAATAAAAGCACAAAACATTTTAATGAAATCTTTATTTTCAGCATCTAAAGTAAAAGATGTACATAATTAATGTATGTTTTACTTATTTTCGCTGATTCACATGTGATGGCAGTTGTTTGTACTTACACTGGGCATCCTTCAGGTTGATAATTCATGTCAAACATACATAAATTTCAATTAGAATAAGGAAACCTGGCACAATGCAGACTCGCATATAAAGCCGTGCCAAAGCTTGAACCCCGTCATTCGCGTTATATCGGGTCTATAGTGTACAACCTTATTATAATATCATTGTTGGTTCCACCAATTCTATGTTGCTGCCAAGATGTGAGTTCCACCAATTCTATGTTGCTGCCAAGATGTGAGTTCCACCAATTTTATGTTGATGCCAGGAATTCACATCTTATGGGGGTGTTTCTCATGTAGAATCTGGCTATTATTTGCAACTTTTATTCCCATGATCTTTGAACTTTCTGTGTGAATTTCAAGTCACCGCTGTTATGACCTCTCATTGAGTATTCTGATTTTAGTTACATCTGGTTTCATTTATGGGATAGAAGGGAGATGTAAGTTGGCATAGTCCTGATTGTAGAGCTGTTTTGTTAGATTCTGCTGAATTCTATTTCTGGTGGTTGCTATTGCCATTTTCTTAATTCATCAGTAGTAAGTAAGCAAGGAAAGGTGACAAGAAACATCATTGTCACACTCCATTTCTAATTTCAGAGGATTTTGTAAGATGACCTTCGTGAAGAAATGCTTTGCTGCATACACCATTTTATTCTTCTTTCCTGTCTTAGCTAATTTTCTGCCCGCTGCTTTTGTACCTTTAGTTCTATTTCACCATTTTTCAGACATGGAAAGTTGTAATGGAATCTTGGCATTATTCCTGTCATTTAATTCCATAATCACTACCAGTTTTGGTGAAATATAAGGAAAGTATTAAAATACTTGAAAGCTGAAATATCATTGGCAAAAATCTGAGAATAATTAAGAACATGCCTTGGCGGCAAACAGCAGTTGTAAGAATCAGTAAACAATAAGAAATTTCCAGCATGTAAAAATAAGGAATTTATATATACTATCACCTGATCCGTTTTATCTGTATATGGAAAATATATAGAGGTTTATAGAGCTGTGCTTTTCAACTGTGTTTGGGAATTATGGCTTTGGAACAAATTTTGAGCATCTGATTAGCAGAGTGGTTAGAGCATTTGCCTTTCATGGTAAAATTACCAGGATCTGGGATTGAAATCTGATAGCATCACCCTCCAGTCTACCCAACTGTAAATGGGCACCTGACTCTACATGTAAGTTAGGGAAGGCAAAGGCAGCTATGTAGGGAACTGGTTCCCCACCTCATAAAGTTGGACTTTATATAGTGAAGACTCTAACACTTGAGTCTCTATGTACACAGTTGTATGTCTGAAATGTGTGAGATTTCGTCTTGGACTGACCAGTTTTTTTCATTTTACTCTTTTTTTTTTATGTGACTACTTCTGACCAGATCTTTTTCAAATTTTGTGTAATCACTTTCTTTGCCCTTCAAGACACCTTTTTTGTTGTCACACTCTTTGTCTTTTATTTTTCATTTGTTCAGCATAGACATTCGTTTTTTGTCTGGCTACATCTATTCATTTTGGCTTGTCCTAGTTATCAAAGCCTGTTTGATTTAGCTAAAGATGTAGATGATTTAGACATAATTTAACTGATGCAATAATTCCTTAATAATAATAATCACAGGCTGCAGAATTTATGATAGGAAACTCCATACAGAGCATAACAACAGGAGGTAGTCTGATCATCAGAAGTTCACCCTCTCAGGCAAATGTTTTCACCCTTTTATGAATGATTCTTCTTCCTTCTTCCATCCTTAGCCACCAACCGGCAAAGCAGTATGTGGCCAGTACGCCTAGTGGCGTCTTAGGGCAACAACAAATTGATCAATCTATTGCCGTTTCCACCACGCCTAGTGGCGTCTTTGTGGAACAAAAACAGACCAAACAATCTATCGTTGTTTCCGTAATCAGATTGGTTGGCAAGCAGGTGATCAGCCCACTGTGCGAAGTTTTTACGGGATGGGGTAAACAGCCGCCCCATGCCCAACCCTCCTTAGTCGCTTTTTACGACATGCGTGGTAGGGTGCAGTGTTACTATTCTTTGCTCCCCTTTCGGGCCCCGGCAACACACAGGTGATGAATGATTCTAATGAACCATTATAGCAGTGTTTCTTAACTTTTTAGAGGTCCCGCACCCACTTACACCATCTTAAGAAGCCTCGCACACCTTTAAAGCATCTTAAGAAGCCTCGCACTCCTTTGCATCATCTTAAGAAGCTGCGCACGCCATTATCTTCTAGCTTTCAAAATATGCCAAAAATTTAAAAAAAAAGAGATACAAGTATGTTTTGGTAATGGTTATTTACAAAATGTGACTAAGATTCAGTGTTTGTTGTCAATGTTCAGTTTTGTACAAATACATTTGAGTTCTGTGTATTATGTAATGTTAATGATGATTCACCTTCCAAAATGACTGTCATGTCTCACACTACCTGAAGGTAGGTCTCGCACCCCCAGAGGGTGTATGCACCCCAGGTTAAGAAGCACTGCATTATAGCATTAAATATTCAGACTTAGATTTCATAGTTATAAGAATGCATTGCAGCCTATTTCCTAACATGTATAGTAGTTAACAGTAATGCAATTCAGTATAATATTGCTCCACAGTGGGAAAAAAATGGAGAGGTCTCTGGAGTCTGCTAAACCAGTGGTTCTTGAAACTTTAGCTCATGCCTGCAGTCAGAATGCAGATATTTTGAAGCCTGCCGAGCAGAAACTTCAGCAGTGGGAAACAGAACCTGGCTTCTATTCCATTTTAACAGTATACACAATTGTTTTTTATGCTTGTTTAGTAAACACTGTTTGTTGCTTGTTATCTTTTAAAGGACAAAAGACCTGTATTCGAGTCCCTTTTTCCAGGGTGCTCGTGACAGGTGGCCAGTTTTTAGGCCCTATGTATTTGAACTACATTTTTTTGGTTTGGTCCCATTTAAAAAAAAAAAAATCCTCATTCAGTTTTTTTTTTTTTAACAACTTAATATAACATTATCATACTTCTTGAAAAAAAAAACTTGGAAGAACCGACCCTTAAACTTTAACACCATGTGAAAACTCAAAGTGACAGAAAATTCCTTGTGTCAAACATGGGAAAACCATCTTGTCCTTTAAGAGTTACCATGTTAGAATATACAGTTTAGTTTTTGCGTAGGTTTTCTCTGAACTATAATGATAAATTGCAACCTCATCATTTAAAACAAACCGCCACAGGAACCATGGCTGCAGGAGCATTAGCTTTGATACTGGCTTCTGCAAAGGGCCAGCTGCAGTGGTGGCTCATGCTCCATAGGAAGCACAAAGGAGATGAAATGAATATTGATAAAATCCGCAAGCACTACAAGTTGTATGTGATATCATTAGTGCTGCAGGTGTGATTTTTTTTTTTCTGGTGAGAATCTTTATGAAAATTCTGCAGCTTCTTAGAAATTAACTTCAAAGAAACTGTCCTGGTTCTTTTATTAATTTTGATAGATAGATTTGTTGATTTACAGAAGAATGCTAAAAATACCATAGATAACTAAAAAGAGTAATGAGGATGTCCTGAAAGAAGCCATTGCAAAAAGGAAGCTTACTACTAATGTTAGAAAGAAGCGGTTTTATTTTTTTGGGGCATGTTTGAGATGAAGAGAGTCAGAATATATAGTAACAGTAGAAAAGGTTGAATGGAAAAGAATAAAGGACAACAAAGAGAGAAGGTAATGGACTGTTTAACATCATGGCATGGAAAGAAGCCAGTAACAGAATTGATAAACAGTACTGGGGACAGGAAATTGTGGACACACAGGATCTTCTATGTCACCAGGCATGGTACTTGAAGAAGATCGAGTACAAAATGTAAAAGTGCATGTAAAGTATTATTATCTACAGTACTAAAAAGGGGTATAGCAAAAAAAAAAAAAAAAAACCAAATATACAGGGCATACCATGTTAACACATTAACTACCGAATTGAAAAACACACTGTGGCCGAATTAAATTTTTTTCCCATTTCATCATGTAGGTGTTTGCACAAAGTAAGCTGTAGTTTTCGTAATTGTTTACAGATTTTATGAACTACACGTCATTTTAAAGATAAATGAATGTACTATTACAATAAACATCGTTTGTAACTCTAATAGAGGTTGTTGCTATTCAACGGCCCTCCGATGGCCGAGGACTTGCAATATTTTCACAGTTATAACTGCTTGCGCCCCATCTCTATCAAAATCACAATTTCAATCAATGTGCACACCGTTTTCACTCTTGTCCTCGTCGCTAGATCTATCAGTCAATTGTTGAAACACATTTCTATCCTATTCAGCCGTTAGACGAGATGTACACACATTTTTTGTGGTCCTATCACTAGTTGCCACGGTAAACAGTTTTACACGATTTGGTAACTAACCCAAAACGCTGAAAAATACAAACATAATATCAATTTTCCATGTTTCTACAACAATCATGCTTTGGGAATTTGTTTTCCGGTGACAACTTA
This sequence comes from Oreohelix idahoensis, assembly GCA_024509875.1. NCBI lineage: Eukaryota > Metazoa > Mollusca > Gastropoda > Stylommatophora > Oreohelicidae > Oreohelix > Oreohelix idahoensis. The sequence continues at coordinate 129,180 of JAMPIV010013021.1, read as the reverse complement.
AAATCTCGAACCAGATCAGAAAGTGTTTCAGTACATTTTTCATTCGTTTTATTACTAAAATTAGATTGGCGCTCTGGGCGGCTTGCGGTCCAAATGTGTTTATTTTGTGAGCCGCTGAGAGCGGCTTGCGGTAGTTAATGTGTTAAGCAATCTCACAGAAAAAAAATACAACCCATTTTGTTAACTAAAAATGCTTTCAGTTGTTGCATTTTACTGTATATTGAATACACATTCAAGCTTATGTTTTTATTCATGAATATTGTTTTTTTGCATCAAGGATATATTCTGCAACCGTACTATTGATGCAAATGTGCGATGGTTGGCAGCCCTGTATTGCAAAAATGGTGTGGAGAGATACTGGAGAAAGACAGCACCAAAGTAAGAATATTTTTACTTAGTCTGCTAATTGCAATATTCATTAATGGAGGAACATATATTGTCTTGACCCCCTTACTATTTTTTAGTATTCTTTCCCGTGCTGTAACGTTACTTTTTAGTTTTGGTCCTCTTGATGTAACACTCCAAAACATTTGATTTACATAACAGGATTATTTGTGCGTGTTAGGCAAGTTCAGGAGCCCTCAAACATTGGTCTTATAAGCTATTTATAGATGGGCTATATTACTTGGTGGTAAAGGGGGGAAATGGTAGAACGTCTAAGACAAGTCCAAAGAGATTATGAACAAGTCAGACTTGTCAATAATGTTATGGTATCAATAACCCCTGAGCTTATTTATTTTGTAGCTTGTGATTGTAAAACTTTTGGTCTGATGTTTTCTTATTTATTTTGTAACTTTTGATTGTTAAACAGTCGGTATGACTTGTTTATTTGTAGTGCAATAAGTGAGGAAGAGAAAGAAGCTATAAAAAAGAGATTGGTATCTGATTTCACTGAACCAGTTCCACAGGTGAGTGTGTGGCAAATTCATTAGTCTTTATCGTCTTATGGAGAACAGGTCTTCATTCAGTTCACGTTAAGCCCTTGTGTCCTGTGTCATCCATTCTAGTTCTGTCTATGTCTTCTCTATCCTTGTTGTGTCTGTCTCATGTTCTCTTCTGAGTGTGCTTTTTTTGTTTCCCTTTATTTCTTTTATCTCGCAGATTTAAGAACAAGGGCTGTATGAGAAATATTGTTAAATGTTAAGAAAATCTGACTGTTTATGGTGAATTCTTTTAGATAATATATAGTTATTATATAAATTATTTCTTTTATCTTGTGGATTTAAGACCAAGGGCTGTATAAGAAATATTATTAAATGTTAAGTAAATCTGACTGTTTAATGTTTATGATGAATTTTTTTAGATAATATATAGTTATTAGTGAGTCGTGGACAATTAGTAAACAAGTAGGAACAGCACTAGAGGCCACCGAGATGTGGTTTTACAGAAGAATGTTAAAAATACCATGGACATCTAAAATGAGTAATGAGGATGTCCTGATAGAGGCCAATGCGCAAAGGAAGCTTTTTCCTCAGATTAGAAGGAAGCAATCCGCTATCTTTGGGCATGCTGTGAGAAGAAGGAAATTAGAGTATATCATGACAACAGGAAAGATAGAAGGAAAAAGAGATGGAGGATGACAAAGAGAGAAGATTCTGGACAGTTTGTCATCATGGCTTGGAAAGAAGTCAGCCACAGAATCAGTAGTACTGTAGACAGGAAGTTGTGGAGAGACATGATCACTTACGATACCATGTATGGTACTTGATGATAATGATGATAGTTATTTGTAAGTTTATCTCCAGATGTCCTGCAGATTAGTACTTTGGTCTTCCTTATGTTCTTGAGTGTTTACCTTTTTGGTCCACTGTTGCAGTGAAGCATTATGGGAAACTAAAGTTTTCATTCTTGAGCCAAGTGTGTCGTATTGGCTGATGTGAGCCCATGTTGTTGTAGGATTTCTGAAACGTTATCTATCCATCTGCATCTTGGGCTTCCCCTTGCCCTAAAACCAGATCATCCACTGTTGTAGGTGTTAGTAGTAGTAATAGATCAGGCTCTATTCTCATGGGATGGCCAAAACCTTTATTTTCTGTCTTTCTATATATCTGGGGCAGGGTGTAGTTCCTTCAGATTTTCTGATGCATTAATGTTTCATTAATTTTACCATGTAACATTAATGGCTCTTCTTAAGCATTTCATCTCGTACGCTGTGATAAAATCATGATGGCATTTTATTAAAACCATTAATTGACCGAGATCTGAGTCGATTTCAGACCCATGTTGTACCAATCCCATGGCTAATGCAGTTGCCATCTAAATATAGAAAAAGGCCAATTTATTTCCATATCCTTCATTTCTGTCTTGACTACAGAGACCCCTTTGACATTCCAGTATATTTGTTGCTTCTTGGGTTGAGTGTGCTAGTATTCATAGAACACTATTCTTGTCACCTGGTTTTCAGATATGTACTTCTTTGTTCATCGCTCACACTAAATTTTTAAAATAACATTGTAGTTCAAATTAAACTCATGCATTTTTTCTAAGATTTCAGCATGAGCTCCTTTTGATGCTATGCTTAGCATGTTAAAAATGATATGAATACAGTATATTCAGTTAATATACACACAAAGTATAACTAATTTTGCCTAATGTTTCTGTTATTTTAATCCTGTGCAGATTGCAACACAAATAGCTGTATTAACAGCTAAAATAGCAAGACTAGACTGCCCTCGACATTGGGACTCCCTTCTTTCAACATTGCTGGCGGCTGTGAAGTGTGATGAGCTGCTTGTGCAAGAGAGAGCATTGTTGGTGCTGCATCATGTCACAAAGACTCTTGCATCAAAGCGTCTTGCTCCAGATAGAAAGTTATTTGAAGAGGTATGAAAAGTAAAGACATTGAAAGATTAGAACATGTTTAAGGAACCCAGCTGGGACTTCTTTGATCCTTAGCCGCTGACCGTCAAAGCAGTCAGTGGCCATCACACCTAGTGGCTTCTTGTAGGGCAACAACAAATTGATTCCACTTTGCTCGGTCGGCGGCCATCCTTCATACAGTGCCCCAACTCTGGTTCATTCTTTGCATCTCAGCCTCCACAGTCCTCCGCCAGGTTGTTTTTGGTCGGCCTCTCTTTCGTTTTCCTTCAGGGGTCCAAAGCATAGCTGTTCTTGTGATGGCATTGGGGTCTCTTCTGAGTACATGACCAACCCAGCTCCAGCGTCTGCCAGCTATGATGGTGTGCATGTCCTCTTGCTTGCTCCGAGTAAGCAGATCTTGGTTGGTGATGGTATTCGGCCAAAAGATTTGGTGAATTTTTCTTAGGCATGTTGTGTGAAAAGAGGACAATTTCGACATTTCCTTCTCTGTAACTCTCCAGCATTCCGCACCATAGAGAAGCACAGAAAGCACACAGCTCTGATATAATCTTAATTTTGTGCTTGTGCTGTATTGAGATGACTTCCAGATGTTGTTTAGGCTAAAAAAGGCTGTTCTTGCCTTATTCATTCTGATGTTGATGTCTTTGCCTGCCCTGCCATCTGGTGTTACTATGCATCCTAGGTATGTGAAGGTGTCTGTCTGTACCAGTTGCTGATTCCTTACTGATATGGGCTCAGGGTTGCTCACATTGAGCGTCATGACCTCTGACTTCTTTAAATTGATGTTCAGGCCCACCTGCTGGCTAAACTTATTAAGTCTATCCGTTTTTTCCTGGATGTGTTGATGTGAATGTGCTAGTAGTGCAATGTCATATGCATATTCCAGATCTTCCAATGTAGAAAATGTAGTCCATCTTATTCCTCTTTGTGACTGCAGACGTATCTACCTGCCTACACCAAATCTGACTGAACTTTCTGAAGTCCTACACCACAAATTACAAACACTGATACCCTAACGGACTTCTTCAGTGCAACCTCAGAGGCAGTCCTCTGCTCTGACTATCTAACTTCATAAATTCTGTCTCTCCTCTGTTTCTGTTCTGACTATCTAACTTCATAAATTATGTCTCCTCTCTAAAGCATTCGGAAGGAATGTTGACCCTATCTCCTCCCACGAATATTGCAGCTGATGACTTGGCTTCTAGAACTAGGTACTTGACTGGGATGTATAGACTTCACGGCTACTGACAATTTCTTAACAGACGATTTAACCCCGCTTAGGGTTTAGGGACATACAGCATTATTATGGCTGTGTAAACATAGACCCAACCTCCCGGCCACGCGACTTCTTTGGAGTGGTATAACGAGCTTAGAGCTCTGGATATTATAGATAACTCGTTCTCGCTGAAGCATGGGGCTTCACTGCAAGAAAACAGCTATCTTCCTCTGGTGCAGACGTACTTGGCGCCGGTAACTACCACGTCACCAATTTTCTTTCACCTCTGGCGATGCCTCGACCCTTCTCCTCCTGAGAATTGGTCGAATATCTTGGCAAGCTGTAAGGCAAATTTTCACCCTCCCTGTGTGCTGTGGAAAAATGCCAATTCTCGAATTTCTCACTTAAGAGCAGACGAATATGACTTAGATTTCACAGCTGATATTTCTGGAGACAAAGAGAGCGCTACTAGATTTACTCTGTTATTTATAATTGGAATACCTACGCCAAGACCCCCGCCATACGTCATCACGTCGTGTCCCTCTGGAACCAATAATCTTGCCGGAATTAGTTAATAACTGACCCCGGCCAATTAGATTGTAAGCAACCTTATGAGTCATGTTTATTCTGATCGCGCGCATCTTTCTTGCGTCATGTTAGATAATGTTACTACCGTTGGCGTGAGCAAAATTAACTTTTGATTCGTTGTAGATGTTTTTTTACGTACCTGGGTAGAGGTTCAACACCCACCCATCGATTTACCGGGTAGGGGTTACTAACGTCGGAAAATTTATACCCAGCCTAATAATACTCAAGCGCCTAGTACAATAAAAATTTACTGCAATTATTTTACAAAGAAAAACCTACGTGATCGCAATTACTTTAGAGAAAGGAAGACTGGTGCAAATCTTTAAAATTAAAACCGACAGTAATCCCTCCTGAAAACACAATTAATTACGAAGAGAAGACTAAACTCAATTAATTACAGGACATAATTACCGGAAGAAAAAGAATGGGGCATGTGGAAAATAAAATCACAGTAACTCCTCACACTCAGTCTCCCTCAGTAAATGTCGAAGAGTATGAATGCTAATTATACCTGTAGCACGCTGGTTGTACATACGATGGATGCATCCTCTCACGTCCATTCCTGCTAGTCCTACATTTGTTGTAATTGGTTAAGTTTTTGTTTGCTGTTAATTAATAACTTTAATTGGACATGGTCCGCCTAGTCTTGTATTTTGTGTACAAAGGTTTGCACACCTTATAGAATTCCAGGCTTACCATCATATTAAATTGTTTCATTGCTTATTAACATATATAGACTTTTAAAACGTACCAAAACTTTGCTTTTTTTTTAAAATTTTTTTTATTAAATAGTCTGAATTTTATCAGAAGGTTTGCTTTAACAGTTTTAATTTTCATTTACCTTCTTGTCCTGAACGTTAAATCTGATGAGATGCTGAAATTTTTTTTTTCCCTAGCTGACACAGGATATCTTTGCCTACATGGTGACTCTTTGGAACTCAAATCTGGCCAATTTTTTCCAGCTAGCATCACAGCATGATGAAGCTATGTTACCGGCCATTGACAGATGTAGACTTATTTTGAAAGGTAAGAATTTTATTACACAAGAACATATTTAACAATACAGATTCTCATGCTGAATCAAATGTAATGTTGTTCTCCTTGTCGATTGCAGGTGGTGTTAATCGAAGCCATTAATTTTAAATATTTATTATCACAACATTGCCAGTGGGGGTTTTTTTTTTTTAAAGTCACAAGTTACTTACTTAGTCGTTCCTCTTCTGCCCTGGGGTGTAGATGTTTGCCTGAGAGAGTGCCATACTATCCCATCGGCTGTCTTCCTCCTGGCTTGGTTGCAATCTAGCCCTCGGTCCTTCATAGTGATTGTCTAATGTTGTCCTCCTAGAGAACTCTGGATTGTCCTGACGATCTGGATCCTTGGCTCTTAATTTCTCATATTTTACATTGTATCTGACATTCTCCCATTCTGCAGACATGGCCAAACCATCTTAGTTGGGACTGTTCTATTTGGGTCTGCAGCGGATGGGATTTTAGGCCTTGACGGATCGTCTGGTTGCGGACCATGTCTCTTCTTGTTACTACAACCCACCTTCCTCAAATGCCTCATTTCTGAAGTTTGAATGGCTTTTGTGGATTGTAGTCATTGCCCATGACTCGCATCCATAAGTCAAGACTGGAACATAGGTGTTCACAAATAATTTTCTTTATACAAGATTTCTTTTTCACTGATTAATTCATTTCCCTTTTGCTCCTTAAAGAGCATGGAGCCACTGCTATTGCTGACCTCCTGGCATGAAACCTGCATCACAGTGCCTAAGCTCTTGTAGTGGTGGTTTCTGTACTAATTTGTTTTTACATTATCAGGTTGCCAGCTTTATGCATAACCTCATATAAGTTGCTTCATGCATAACCTCATATAAGTTGCTTTATGCATAACCTCATATAAGTTGCTTTATGCATAACCTCATATAAGTTGCTTCATGCATAACCTCATATAAGTTGCTTCATGCATAACCTCATATAAGTTGCTTCATGCATAACCTCATATAAGTTGCTTCATGCATAACCTCACATAAGTTGCTTTATGCATAACCTCATATAAGTTGCTTCATGCATAACCTCATATAAGTTGCTTCATGCATAACCTCATATAAGTTGCTTCATGCATAACCTCATATAAGTTGCTTCATGCATAACCTCACATAAGTTGCTTTATGCATAACCTCATATAAGTTGCTTTATGCATAACCTCATATAAGTTGCTTTATGCATAACCTCATATAAGTTGCTTCATGCATAACCTCATATAAGTTGCTTCATGCATAACCTCATATAAGTTGCTTCATGCATAACCACCTGACGCTTCCATCTTAAAAAAACATTTGTTTTTGTACCTGAAAAATGGCTTGTTTTATCATTCAAAGTGTATTCATTGCCCTTTACCCTCTAGCTCCCCAAGGAGCATAGGCCTTCAACAAACACATGCCAAGTCTTCCTGTCCTGTGCCATCCGCTCAAGTTCTTTCCATGTTTTCCTCATCATTTTCACCTCTGTTTCCAGTTCTCTTCTCCATGTGTGTTTTTGGTCTACCTCTGCCTCTCTTTCCTTGTGGATTCCAGAACAAGGACTACCCAGAACAAGGACTGCTGTCCTTGAAGTGTATTGATGTTATTTTATTAGCTGCCCTTCATGCTGCTGTCAAATGTCTCATTGTGAATTAATTACTGTCTTGCAAAATAGTGCTGAGGAAACAAGTCTGCTATGGTTTCAAAGAGGTTCACAGCAGTAATGAGGCCATGAGCTTCATTTCCAATTTGTTCCCACAGTTGGATGCTGTTCTAGATTGCCGTAAGTGATTTTTATAACTTTTTTTTTGTGTTTAAAAAAAAATAGTTTAAGGATCTGAGAGGTGGATTTTGCATTTTGAATTTTCTGCATTTTTGCAGTTTTGAATATTTCACCCTAAATCCAAAAACAGAGAAGGGCTACTCAGAATGAATTTTAAATATTTCTTTGTTCTGTTTGTTATTACAGTTGACATTCAAAAATCCGGCAACCTCCGGACCTGAGGAGTGCCGGATTGTTGAAAATGCCTGATTTTTTTTGGTTATATATGCTGTATATATTTAACAGAAAATGACTACCTGTACAGTCCTTTAAAGAAAGAAAATTAAATGTTTACGTTTTACACCACTTCTTTTATTTGCTGAATCCATAATGGGGCTATACAGCAGCAAATAAATGATAAAATGAGAAGGAATGAGCAGGAATGCCTGTTAACACATGCAAGCAAGACCCAAACAGCTGCATCAAAACATAAACGGCTCCAGAAAACAGTGGTGCGCCAACGAGGTAAATTAAAAAATGCGCTCCGAAATCCATTCCGGAAAACTGAAGGAACCGGATTATCGATGGCCGGATGTTTGAATGTCAACTGTAATAAATTTTAAAACCTAGAAGGAGATTAATGTTAAAAACAAAATCAGACATGTAAAGGGTGATGACAGTAAAGTTTGTAAAAGAGTGGCACAGTTGGAGGCAGTCTGTTTATCAGTAGAAATCAGATCCTTTTGTCAAGGAAATGTTTCATCCAGTTAGCTTATTGATGATGTACAGACCCATTTGAGTAAATATATTGTCAGACTTTGTTAGAACAGATGTCACTTAGCAAGTTGTGAATGTCTGTTTTAAGGTATGGTGTTTCTTTGTTGTTCTTAAGTGGTCTAGTGTAAATAATTCATGTTCATTATTTATATGGCAAATTTTTCTCAATAAATGCCTTAGATTCATCCTGAAAATCAAGTGGCTGGAAATGTTCAGCTGCAAAGACCAGTGGACCAGTAGAAACCAGTTATCCATTTGGTTACACCAACTTCAGAAAATGGAAACGAACTTGCTAGGCCACACTCACAAGAAAACCAAAGAAAATATATCACGACAGAAAACATATTAAAATCCACAAAGATAGGTTTGGGGCAACCAGGGAACACATTCAAATACTAGTGGAACAAGAGATGAGTATGAGGCATTGGTGTTCTGTAGATAACATAATGAGGAAATCAGTTAGTAGCATTATAAGGCAGTCCTTGTTCCAGAATCCCCAAGGTAAAGGAAATAGAAACCCCAAGAACACATGGAGATGATAACTGAAGGGCAGACATAAGGAAAAAAGAAGACATAAAGAACCTGACTATATGGTACAGGGCAGTATGGCTTTTAATGAACTAATTGATGTGTCTGTGCTCTACAGGTAATAGGTAAGTGGTCTAGTGTAAATAATTCATGTTCATTATTTATTTGGCAAATTTTTCTCAATAAATGCCTTAGATTCATCCTGAAAATCAAGTGGCTGGAAATGTTCAGCTGCAAAGACCAGTGGACCAGTAGAAACCAGTTATCCATTTGGTTACACCAACTTCAGAAATGGAAAAATGGGCCAACTCAACTTGCTAGACACAAGAAAAACCAAAGAAAATATATCACGACAGAAAACATATTAAAATCCACAAAGATAGGTTTGGGGCAACCAGGGAACACATTCAAATACTAGTGGAACAAGAGATGAGTAAGAGGCATTGGTGTTCTGTAGATAACATAATGAAGAAATCAGTTAGTAGCATTATAAGGCAGTCCTTGTTCCAGAATCCCCAAGGGAAAGGAAATAGAAACCCCAAGAACACATGGAGATGATAACTGAAGGGCAGACATAAGGAAAAAGAAGACATAAAGAACCTGACTATATGGTACAGGGCAGTATGGCTTTTAATGAACTAATTGATTTGTCTGTGCTCTACAGGTAATAGGTAAGGAGAGAGCAGGGGAGCACATTGAGAAGATCAGTAGGAAAGGAGATTTTAAAAATGATTATATCCTGCACAAGGTGGAGCAGATAGCACTGACTAAATTACCAGGCAAACTTCTGATGTCCAAATTACCTCCCATTGTAAATGCTGTCTATAGTTTTCTGTCATTGTGGTGTTCCTGTGCTGTACTAGGAACCAAAGGAAATGAATTTTTGAATTTCTCCAACAGGTCGCAGCCTTTGGGGCAATCACGCAATGCTAGAAAAATGTGAACACATTATTTCATCAATAACTAAAGTGGTAAGTTACAGCATTGTGTGTCTGTGTTAAGTTTATGCTTGACCCATTGAAAAATAAAATTCATCTTAAATTTGGATCCAGTCCTTTGCTGTGTCCAATTTTACTGACATGTGTAACTTTTAAATGAAATATTTCAATCTGCTGAATACATAATTTGAGTTAATCTGTTTGAATGGTAGTAGTTGTTTGAATCAATAAATGGTAATGAGTAATATACACTTACCTGTGATGACTGTCTGAGACTCCATTAACTAGGGTAGTCATTGTGTCACACTCTCATTTCATGCTTCTGGAGGTCCAAAATGGATGGCTCTGACATGAATAGAAAGTCTGCATAAAAGCCTCGAATCTTCAGGAAACTGGTGTGGACCTACTATCTTGGTCATGCAGGGGATGCAACATTGAGAAAGCAGACTAACCACGAGAGCACCCATCGTGGGAACATAGGAAATGGATAATGGAGAAATACTAAAGACAATTAATAATCGCCTGTTAGAGAAAGACATTGTAAGATTAGAATCAACGAGGCTAAGATTGCTGGAATTTGGCATCAAACTTAAGACTAGCAGGGTTGGAAGTATGAGAGGATGCATCCATTGTGTATACAACCAGCGCGCTACAAGAACAGTTAGCATTCATACCCTTCAACATTTGCTGAGGGAGACTGAGCACCTATGGCTTTTCCTGGAGTGCAATGATGTTGATTCTGATCAAAAGTAACAATAACAATACACTTACATTTTTACGTTTTCACTATAAGAAGTAATCTGGAATAAGTACTTATTTATAACTAGAGCATACTTACAAACATAAGAATGTTAATTGTTTTTTTAAATATATGCTGTCTTTTTTTTCAGCTGTTAGATTTGCTCGAAATGCATCCAGCTTCATATGTCCACTTTATAAAAACTACGCTGACTTTTGTTGTCCAGTATAATTTTATGGCTAAAGGTAATTGACAGATTTTAATTCTTTCTTAAATTAATAACTAATAAAATGTAATATTAAAAAACGTTTTTTATTTGTGATTTTTTTCAGTAAAACATTAGCTAAAATAAATAAAGTGCAGACAATGTGAGAATCTAGGGGTTCAACTTATCAGCATATATGATTGTTTTATACAGTTACTGTAATATATAAATTCCAAGTTATGCAAGCTTTTTTCCTCTGTATTTTTGTTAATGTTTGCTGCCCATGATATAGTCTGTATTACTGTGTAGAATACACATTTCATTAGCTTCTAGTTTGTGTAAAAATGCCATAGGTTAAGAAAACATTAGGAAAAAGAGCAGGAAATGTCCTAATTGTACATTTCAGTCATTATTCATTATAGTTGGTCCAGTAAAAAAGAATGCAATAATTGGTGGACATGCATAGAAAGTGACTTGTCAGAAGACTGCAAATAGTTATCATTTTAGAATACTGCTTATATTACTTTGATCGGTTGTAAAGTTTAGCATCAGTTTATTATTCTTGCTGCCCCTCCATCATTTTAAAATACTGCTAATATTACTTTGATTGCCCTTAAAATTTAGCTCCAATTTATTATTCTTGGAGCCGTGGTAGCACAATGGTTGGTGCACTGGCTTCCTAGCTCAGTGGTCCATGCTTCGATCCCCAGTTGAGGTGGGATTTTTTTTACCACAAACGGCTCTGGGGTCAACCCAGCCTCATGAATTGGGTACCAGAGCAACCCTGGGAAGGTTAACGCAGCCGGCGTGATGCTGACCACATCACCCCTAGTGTGCCGATGGTCGAGAAAATATGGGCCTAACACCATATTCCCAATATGCCTCAATGGGCGTGTAATGGGATCCTTTTTTTTTTTTTTTTTTTTTTTTTTCGTACGCCCGCTAATACTCGAGGCGAAATCTCAGGTTATTATTTTTTTAATGTCTAACCTGACATTGATTTTACGTGAGTATCCCTTTATTTCTTGTACAGAGACAGGTGTCCCTCGCCATTCAGGCAAATACTCGCCGATTTCGGAGGTACCCATTGCAGCTGGGTCGGCTCAGGAGCCGCCAGTCCCTGGTCGACGACACTCCTTCAAATGTCGTCGCCAGGTCTCGAGTTAATCCAGTCCAAATCCCGGTCGACGAAAAATCTTCAAATACCGTCGCCCGGGTTTGATCCTGTATCACCCGGTCGCCAGAGCGGTGTTGTAACCACTACGCTAGCGCGGCTCCCAATGGGATCCTTTACCTTTACCTTTTTATTATGCAATCCCTCCATTTTAAAATACTGCTAATATTACTTTGATTGCCCTTCAGGTTTAGTGTCAGTTTGTTATTCTTGCAATCCCTCCATTTAAGATCCTGCTTAATATTACTTTGATGGCCTGTAAGGTTTCATTAACATATGTTTCCTTTGCACTCCTTATGGAGCATGGAGCCACCACTGCAGCTGGTTTCCTTGCAGGAAGCCTGCACCAAGTAGTCACAAGCTGTTGCAGCTGTGGTTTCTGAGGGAATTTGTTTTACATGATGAGATTGCCAGCTCTATGCACAGCCTCATATTAATTGCCTTGTATGACATGCCTGAGGCTGCTGTAGTCATATTCATTCATTGTATCTTCGGAAAACCCCTTGGAACTACACTTGGCCTTGTAAGGTTTAGGGTCAATTTATTATTCTTGCAATCTGTCCATCATTTTAAAATACTGATTACTTTGATCACCTGTAAGGTGTAACGTTACTTCTTATTTCTTGCATTCACTCTACAGAAGATACATGCCCTGTCACATTAGAAGCAAATACCATCATCACAGAATTTTTCACCTTTGATACGCTGGCTGAGATATGTCGCAGACTAGTTTCTGAATACTTTCTCTTAACTACTGACGACCTTACAACGTGGGATGCAGATCCTGAAGAATTCTGTAAGTTCAAACATTGTTGATCACCCGTGTGTTACCGGGGCCTGAAAGGGGAGCAAAGAATAGTAACACTGTCCCCTGCCAAGCATGTCGTAGAAAGCGACTAAGGAGGGTTGGGCATGGGGCCGGTTACCCCATCCTGTAAAAAATTTAAACCACAAAAAACTTCAACAAATATGGACAAGTCAAATAAAGAAAATAAAACACAGCCATCCAAGACAGGGGAAGGTCCTCTCGTGGGGAGGCGTATGATGCAACACAGAGAAAGCCGAAAGGAGTCTGTGTTGCTGACTAACCTTCTTTCTTCTAGGAGAACTTCCAGATTTGGCACCTGGAATGTTCGGACATTAAACGAACAAGGGAAAGTGGCGCAAGTAGCAGCAGAAATGAGGGAATACAAAATCGAGGTTCTGGGAATGTGTGAAACAAAGTGGAAGGGGGTAGACAGGAAGAAACTCATCACAGGTGAATTGGTGCTGTCCTCAGGACATGAAGACGAAAGTTCACACCACAGTGAAGGGGTAGCTTTTATGTTATCTAAAGAAGCACAGAAAGCACTCATTGAATGGGAAGCTGTTGGACCCAGAATAATAACAGCTACTTTCAAAACAGCTAAAAAGAAAATTCATGTAAATGTCATCCAGTGTTATGCACCAACTAATGACAAAGAAGAGTCTGTGAAAGAAGCATTTTATACTAAACTACAGGAAATTATGGATAAAGTAAAAAAGAAGAGACATCACAATTTTGATGGGTGACATGAATGCAAAGATAGGTACAGTCAACACCGGATTTGAAGAAGTCATGGGAAAACATGGGCTAGGAGTAATGAATGAAAATGGAGAACTATTCGCAAACTTCTGTGCTTCAAATCAACTGGCTATAGGAGGAAGCATGTTTCCACATAAGAGAATACACAAGGCAACATGGATATCACCAGACCATAGAACAGAAAATCAGATTGATCATATATGCATAAACAAGAAGTTTAGATCATCATTGCAGGATGTAAAGGTATATAGAGGAGCAGATGTGGCATCAGATCACCATCTTCTGATAGCCAAAGTAAAAATGAAACTCAAGAGATACGCAACAATGCAAAATTATAGACAACAGTATAATGTAGGACAGCTAAGAAATCAAGAAACAAGAGACAAATTTGCGGTCACAGTATCCAACAAATTCCAAGTGCTCCAACAGCTGGAAGATGTAGAGAATACAGAAGACTATTGGCAGCAGGTCAAAACTGTATGGAAGGAGACGTGAAGAAATACTGGGGAAAAGGGAAAGACAACAAAAACCATGGATAACAACAGAAACCATCAATAAGATAAAAGACAGGAAAAACAAGAAAGCAGAGTTGGGCACAAGCAAAACCAGAAGTTCCAAAGCCAAGGCTCAAGAAGTGTACACAGAAGCAAACAAAGAAGTAAAAAGAAGTATCAAAAGAGACAAGAGGAAGTATATTGAGGAGTTGGCAAGAGAGGCAGAAGATGCTGCAGCCAAAGGAAATATGAGAGAACTGTATAGCAGCACAAAGAAGCTAACAAGGAAATACAAGCAAACAAGTTGCCTCATAAAAGACAAGAATGGGAAACTGCTCAGCAATATACAAGAGCAAATGAAGAGGTGGACAGAATATTTTGGGGACCTTCTCAATAGACCAGCTCCACAAAACCCGCCGGACATCCAGCCAGCAGAAGAAGAGCTACAAATTAACGGTGAAAGACCAACGAAGGAAGAAATAAAGAAAGCCATAAAGCTTCTAAGAGATGGAAAAGCGTCTGGACCTGATGGCATTCCAGCAGAGGCCATCAAAGCAGATATCGACACGGCTACAGAGATGTTATATAATTACTTGGTAAAGTCTGGGAAAAGGAAGAGATACCAGCAGAATGGAAGGAAGGATATCTGGTTAAGTTGCCTAAGAAGGGAAATTTACAAGAGTGCACAAATTATAGAGGAATAATGTTACTGTCAGTGCCAGGAAAAGTATTAAACAGGATTATCCTTGAGAGATTAAAAGAGTCCATAGACAAGAAACTGAGAGATGAACAAGCAGGTTTTCGACAAAACAGATCATGTACAGACCAGATAGCCACTTTGAGAATAATAGTTGAACAAAGTCTGGAATGGAATTCACCACTATACATCGGATTTGTGGACTACGAAAAGGCATTTGACAGTGTAGACAGAGAATCACTTTGGAAATTGTTGAGGCATTATGGAGTTCCCCATAGAGTGTGCCTGAATGAAAGCAAGACCCTAGTATGAGAAAGTCTGAGAAGATAGAATTTAGATGGAAAATGACATGCCTGTGGACAGGTGAGACTATTGGCTCAAGAGATAGACCCAGGATTTGAATCTCCCCCCTGCCGCTTCGTGACTAAAAAAAATGGCTATAGTCTCCCCCCCTCTGACTGCCTTGAAACACAAGGAGATAAGGTGTATAATTACGACCATAAACACCACTATACAGACAACATAGAGTAAGTATAGTAAAGAATAGAAGCTGATCCAGTAAATAATATATGTATATATTTATTTACATACAAGAAAAAACATAAAATGGCATCATACGTCATCAAGTCAGTCGATAGCGTGCACTGTTGCACGGCCTGGAAAACAAGTAACAATTAAATTGAGAGACACGAGAGACAAAAAAAAAAAAACCCCCAAATCACATTCACTCTTTCTGTCACCCTGCTGAGGAACAATAAAAATGGTTAGTGATTTAAACCAAATCTAATTTGGTGGGGCTGTCAACTTTTAGCCTCCACTCTCTAACACTAATAAATTTCTACTGTCTTAGTCCTGGTGACTCTTCCTCAACGAACGGCTACACAGCTTTCTACTTGTTAGGCGATAGGCGCCTATAACTACACCACAAGAAATGCTAAAAATAATAGACTTGGTTTTTCGAACGCAGACTCAGTGTCTATCCGTCAAATGGATACTGAACAGACCCTACTGGTCCTGTCTATTTTCTCCCTCCTTCTCTACCTTTCTCTCTTGATCTCAGTGTCTCTCTAACACTCGAGGGCTGATGATGCGGCGTCTCCGTTACTCTCTTCTCGATTTCTATCAGGACCTAGGTATGGTAACCCTGTCACCTGTTCCTGATTTTGGTGATGACGATGTTCGGATATCAAGCATGAGGGACTTGATTAACTGTAGACAAAACTTCTCTGCTGCTGAATAGCTTCCCTCTTTTAACCCGCTCCGGAGTTAGAGGAAAAAAAACACAGCCTTGATTTCAGGCTGTACAAAATGAAACTAGTCTCCCGGCCACCTGCCGTTGCTAGAGACTATAATAGCGATGCTCTCGGCTGTATGATAAATAAACCTCGGTCCAGCTGAAGCATAGGGACTTCACTGCCAGAGACCATAGGGTAATTTTCTTTTGCTCCTGACGATACTCGAGTACACTGACCCTGAGATATGTCTTTTGCCGTGGATAATTTTATTTGACAAAATTATGCTCCCCACTGTTTCGCCGAGACTCGCTGAAATTAAAAGAAACAGCGACTCATGTACACCCACTCTAAAATCGCTTATCTCTAACATATACGATACATAAAATAATTCTATACACGTGTCTCTTCATTCTCACTTCTTCTTCTATTCCCCTTCTCTCGTTCTTCACATAATACATGAAATACTATTATCCCACGTGGCACTAAAATCACACTTATCCTCCCCTTCTCTCGTTCTTCTCACAATACATAAAATACCACTATCCCACGTGGCCTCTTCATCCCCCCTCCTTCTACTAAAATCTGCCAGGTAAAATAAACAATAGCCCAGACCCGTCTGACATGTTACATGGCCGTTACGCATGGCCGATCACGTGTTCAAACTTGACAAAAATAGGGAAATCCTTTTACCCATTAACACAGGAGTTTCCCCGGCTTACTCCTATTTAAATTAAATCTCGCTATAGGAATAGTTTCCTCCCCTAAGCAGTATAATTCATTTACAACGTAAATCTGAACCCTCCGACAATATTTCTCACATTTTTAAGGCTCAGAAAAATTAACGAACACACCAGGGATTTCCCCATAAATTTACATTAGAAAATATACAGGAATAAATGGTGGTTTTACATAACATCCTACAAATATGGCACACGTGTTTCTCACAACTTCACACACTCCTATCTATTGCCAAAATCATAGAAAGAATAAGCACACTGTTGCATTACGTCGTTCTTCAAAAATATGATAATGGATGGCACTATCGTTTATTTTAAAACTGAAAAGTTAATCTTTACCTAAGGGCGAATTTCTGAAAAACCCACTAATAAGTAAAACGAAATTTCTGAAAAACCCACTAATAAGTAAAACGATGAATAAAATAGTTACATACCGATTATCGTTTGTTTTTCCCACGGTGGAGAACGATAATTACGACGTCCTACGGCCAGGCAATATTTTTCATAGAGACAAATGCCCGCAGTTTCCTGTCTCAATATATACAAGAGAAACCGCCCACGCGGATTTCCCTTCCTACGCAAATCGCGGACCAATGGCAGCGCTAGGAAAATCAAAATACCGCGTGTCCGCAAAATTGCGTCACATTACGTGATAACCTCGTGCTACTGACGCGTGCTTCCGGCCTCGTCATATCGCGTGCCGGAAATGGCGATTATTTTCGTAAACAACGAAATTTACGGGAATCGCGAAAAATCAGAAGAAAGTAAAACTGATGCTAGAATAAAATAAACCTACCATCATAAACGAACCCATTTAATTTATCTACTCAAAAAAAATACCAAACACGATATATATTCAAATGAGAAGAAATAAAATGGTGGAAAAGCGTGCCCGAAAATAGCGATTTCCGTAAACAACGGAAAATCGCGTGATCAGAAGAAAATAAAACTGGTGAAAATTCAAAATAGAACCACAGAATCGGGCCTGTTAAAAGTCAGAATTACAGTGTAGCGTCACATAAGTCCCCCCTTTCAAGTACGGGAACCGTGCTAAATCACTGAAATCTCTGGGTTTCATACTGGCCCGTATCTAGATCTACATCCCGATCTAATCACTGTCATAATTAGCATTATCATACAGGCCCATCTCCATATCCTTGAGAATCTTGGCAAGCCCTGGATCGTGAGGGTCACGCCATGGGATTTCCTCCTGGCGACTGCAACATGACTGGTCGCCCTTCCTCCTCCCTCTCATGTGTTTCCTTCGCCCACGAATTTTCCTGGCGGCGCGTGGTAAATACTGATTACCAGATGGTGCGACCTCCCAGTGTTTTGAAACAGTCTGACTGGCTTGGCCAGACATCGCCGTAACAGGGCGTAACTGTTTGCGGTTGACTGAAGAACCGTGCACATGTTCCTTCTTGTCAGTATTTCCCTCCCTTGAGAGATGTAATACCATCGGGGGGCCTAATTCCCGACGACAAAGAAGATACTTCTGAAGTAAGAGGCGTCACCACTGTTTGACCTTTAGGCTGAACAGGGCTGACAGGCGAATACGCCTCTGTAAATAACATTCCACTGTCTTTAGAGGCGTCTCTCCTCCTCATCGCAAGACAAGGATGTTTGAGCTCCCGTGGGGCTCCGTGAATTTGGGGCTTTCCCCTTTCACTTCTCTGGCCTGCAGTAGGCCCCCTTGCATTAGCAAGGATCGGTGTGGTTGGGTTTCCCAAAACTAAGTAAGGGCTTCCCAGGATGAAATCATGTGCTGGCTGTGCCATTACAGCTGCCTTGATGGTGCCAGACACAAACTTGCATTTCACCTCAATATTGGCTACAGGCAGACGCTGTGAGATACCTCTTCTCAAACTCCCACCAATCTCAACTATTTCTCCTGTCCATTGCCCTGGCTTCACCAAATGACGAGCGATGATACTGGGGTAAGTAAGCCCGCTGTAAACAAACACGTAGTGGCCATCCCATTCACTACGTAGTGGCCTTCTCTGTCCCATTCACTACGGCTGGTCCACTGTTAGAGAACAACTTCTCTGCCTGGGACTGGTTCCCTGGAAAAAGGGGAACAACCTTTATTCCCTTTAGTCCATCTCACCGGTCTTAAACAAGCTGCATGATGAGCTGGGGGTTTGTTCATGCACCGGGATGTCCAGTGGGAAGTGGTTCTACAATTCTGACAATACCTCTCATTATCTCCCCTGTTCCTAGCGGGTTCCTGAGAGGTTGTTGTCGGTGCTCTGTTATGCTGCTGGGGGCGCAAGTTATAACCAGAATGAGGCTCCTTGCGAGAAGGCCCTGGTTGCTGATGAGCTGGTGAAGTAGCCGACTGCGATGATGAAGCTCCTTTGTCTGGGGCTGGCAGGTCTGGGTTTTTCCGTTTCTGTCCCAGTACTTCGGCCTGTGCTGTCTGGTACCTTTCGGCGAACACGATAATCTGATCGAGTTGCTGGGCTCCCTGCTCCGCCAGATACCGCCTCAAGTCGGGGGACATGTTTGCCTTAACTTGTTCACACAGAACTAACTCCTCCAACCCTTCAAAAGTTTTCGCCAGTCCTGACAGTTCCCTCCACCGGGTAAGGTAATTTCTCACCCGCTCGGCAAACTGTGCGAAACTCTCTCCCTTCTCCGGCCTGCTCTCCCTGAACATGGTTTGGCATTTCCGGGGTGTCCACTGAAATCTTTGCAATAAAGCGTTTCGCAGTGCCTCGAAGTTGTTCTGATCATCTATGAGCAGCTTGTTGTAAACTTCATACGCATGACCTTTGAGTGATTGCGATAATTTTAGACACCAAAGACTCTCATCCAACCCGTATGCCTTTGCCATTCTTTGAAATTTCTCCAAGAACACGTCAATCTTTTCATTCCCGTTAGGGAACGAGTCAAATGGGAAGCTCATGGCTGCCATCCGGGGCCCTCCGTTTCCTGAGGTGTCTGTCGCTCCTGCTCCGGGTGAATCTCCATTAGCTGAACTGCCTTCTGAAGCTCGGTACTGCAGTTCCAGAGAACGCAGGGCTAGTTCATGCTGTCTCTCTCTGCTTCTCCGCTGCCTTCTCCTGCTCTCCTGTGCTTCCAATTTCCGAAGTTCCATCTCTGGCTGCCTTCTCCTTCTCTTTTGCTGGGCTTCCAATTTCCGAAGTTCCTCGCTGCTCTTCCATCTCGGCCTGCTTTCCGCTGCTTCTGCGCGGCTGCCCTTTGCTCTTTCCTCAATTTCTGCGGCGGCTGCCCTGTCCTCCTTCTCTTTCTCTCGCTGAATATGCCTATCATTTTCTCTTATCATATAGGCCTTAGTCTCCTCCTTATCCATTCCCATGTCCTGAGCAGCCTCACGCCAGGCAGCTCGTAACTTGGCCATATCTGCTATCTTACCTGTAAACTGGCTGTAAGTTCACGACTACAGAAAAAAATGACAGAAAGTAAAGACGGAAGGAACTACCTGTTACGTAATATAAATACTCCCTCTTTCACCGCTGTTCCAAAAACCCGAACTCAGACTAGCGTCAAGTCTGAACAATAACCTGAGAAAAATTTAGTTAAGAAGCTACCAAAAACTAAATTACCTTCCTGTTAAAGAAAAATATGTCGGTATGCCATCAATTACCACTAAGTCATATAAATCAAAAATACCACAAAAATCTACTAGACTGCAACCTGTGGAAAAACTTATAACTGGATCAGTTCTAATAGCTCAAGTCTAGGGGATATTTAAAGAAACTCTATTCTCAGAAAACTTTCTAGAGACAATCTATGAATGTAGATCACAGAATTGATCTCAACAGAATGATCCACCGGACGATTGCCGCCCACTTGTCACGAAGTGGTTTTAATTTTATAGAGTGTGCCTGAATGAAAGCAAGACCCTAGTATGAGAAAGTCTGAGAAGATAGAATTTAGATGGAAAATGACATGCCTGTGGACAGGTGAGACTATTGGCTCAAGAGATAGACCCAGGATTTGAATCTCCCCCTGCCGCTTCGTGACTAAAAAAAAAAATGGCTATAGTCTCCCCCCCCCCCTCTGACTGCCTTGAAACACAAGGAGATAAGGTGTATAATTACGACCACAAACACCACTATACAGACAACATGGAGTAAGTATAGTAAAGAATAGAAGCTGATCCAGTAAATAATATATGTATATATTTATTTACATACAAGAAAAACATAAAATGGCATATTACGTCATCAAGTCAGTCGATAGCGTGCACTGTTGCACGGCCTGGAAAACAAGTAACAATTAAATTGAGAGACAAAAAAAAAAAACCCCAAATCACATTCACTCTTTCTGTCACCCTGCTGAGGAACAATAAAAATGGTTAGTGATTTAAACCAAATCTAATTTGGTGGGGCTGTCAACTTTTAGCCTCCACTCTCTAACACTAATAAATTTCTACTGTCTTAGTCCTGGTGACTCTTCCTCAACGAACGGCTACACAGCTTTCTACTTGTTAGGCGATAGGCGCCTATAACTACACCACAAGAAATGCTAAAAATAATAGACTTGGTTTTTCGAACGCAGACTCAGTGTCTATCCGTCAAATGGATACTGAACAGACCCTACTGGTCCTGTCTATTTTCTCCCTCCTTCTCTATCTTTCTCTCTTGATCTCAGTGTCTCTCTAACACTCGAGGGCTGATGATGCGGCGTCTCCGTTACTCTCTTCTCTTGATTTCTATCAGGACCTAGGTATGGTAACCCTGTCACCTGTTCCTGATTTTGGTGATGACGATGTTCGGATATCAAGCATGAGGGACTTGATTAACTGTAGACAAAACTTCTCTGCTGCTGAATAGCTTCCCTCTTTTAACCCGCTCCGGAGTTAGAGGAAAAAAAAAAAAACACAGCCTTGATTTCAGGCTGTACAAAATGAAACTAGTCTCCCGGCCACCTGCCGTTGCTAGAGACTATAATAGCGATGCTCTCGGCTGTATGATAAATAAACCTCGGTCCAGCTGAAGCATAGGGACTTCACTGCCAGAGACCATAGGGTAATTTTCTTTTGCTCCTGACGATACTCGAGTACTCTGACCCTGAGATATGTCTTTTGCCGTGGATAATTTTATTTGACAAAATTATGCTCCCCACTGTTTCGCCGAGACTCGCTGAAATTAAAAGAAACAGCGACTCATGTACACCCACTCTAAAAATCGCTTATCTCTAACATATACGATACATAAAATAATTCTATACACGTGTCTCTTCATTCTCACTTCTTCTTCTATTCCCCTTCTCTCGTTCTTCACATAATACATGAAATACTATTATCCCACGTGGCACTAAAATCACACTTATCCTCCCTTCTCTCGTTTCTTCTCACAATACATAAAATACCACTATCCCACGTGGCCTCTTCATCCCCCCTCCTTCTACTAAAATCTGCCAGGTAAAATAAACAATAGCCCAGACCCGTCTGACATGTTACATGGCCGTTACGCATGGCCGATCACGTGTTCAAACTTGACAAAAATAGGGAAATCCTTTTACCCATTAACACAGGAGTTTCCCCGGCTTACTCCTATTTAAATTAAATCTCGCTATAGGAATAGTTTCCTCCCCTAAGCAGTATAATTCATTTACAACGTAAATCTGAACCCTCCGACAATATTTCTCACATTTTTAAGGCTCAGAAAAATTAACGAACACACCAGGGATTTCCCCATAAATTTACATTAGAAAATATACAGGAATAAATGGTGGTTTTACATAACATCCTACAAATATGGCACACGTGTTTCTCACAACTTCACACACTCCTATCTATTGCCAAAATCATAGAAAGAATAAGCACACTGTTGCATTACGTCGTTCTTCAAAAATATGATAATGGATGGCACTATCGTTTATTTTAAAACTGAAAAGTTAATCTTTACCTAAGGGCGAATTTCTGAAAAACCCACTAATAAGTAAAACGAAATTTCTGAAAAACCCACTAATAAGTAAAACGATGAATAAAATAGTTACATACCGATTATCGTTTGTTTTTCCCACGGTGGAGAACGATAATTACGACGTCCTACGGCCAGGCAATTATTTTTCATAGAGACCGAATCCCCGTTTTCTGTCTCAATATATACAAGAGAAACCGCCCACGCGGATTTCCCTTCCTACGCAAATCGCGGACCAATGGCAGCGCTAGGAAAATCAAAATACCGCGTGTCCGCAAAATTGCGTCACATTACGTGAAAACCCCGCGTGCTTCTGACGCCGCGTGCTTCAGGCCCCGTCATCTAACGTGCCGGAAATGGCGATTATTTTCGTAAACAACGAAATTTACGGGAATCGCGAAAAATCAGAAGAAAGTAAAACTGATCTGAGTATGAAATAACCCTACCACCATAAAACGAACCCATTTAATTTATCTACTCAAAAAAAAAACACGAATATTCACGATATATATTCAAATGAGAAGAAAAAATAAAATGGTGAAAAAAAATAGCGAATGGGCCCGAAAATAGCGATTTCCGTAAACAACGGAAAATCGCGTGTTCTGGATCAGGGCAAGAGAAAAGGAAACCAAGAAGTACATGGAGAAGAGAGTTGAAAATGAAAATGATGAGGAGAACATGGAAAGAACTTGAGATGATGGCACGTGACAGCTTACCTTTGTAATGGCCGCAAATCTAGGACATAGAAAACAAATAAAGAAGTCCTAGAAAGGACCTAGGAATGAAACGAGAAGCGTGTGGGAAATAAATTATAGATGGAAAGATTACACCAAGAGATGGAGAGGAAAGAATCTGTCAGAGTGTACCAGTATGATTAGAATGATGTGTAAATACTCAACGTTTGTGTTAATAAGTGATAGCAGAGGGTGTTGTTGTTTGTTTAAACCTCTTGTTTTGTCTTTTTTTTGGCAGGTCAGGAAGAGGGTGGAGATTCCTATAAGTATTCTCTGAGGGTAAGCATTATTGGTGCTGAACTCATTTTGGAATTGTGTTGTGATAGCTATCTAAATAAGTAAATGCTCCGTGTAGTTCCTGGTGGTCTATGTAGAGACAAAGAAAGAGCAGGTCTACTGTTCACTCAGGCATGTCATATGAGGCAACTAATATACGGTTCATTGGCAGTGGTGCACCACTTCACATACCTAGGGTCTACCATCAATGACAAACTCTCACTGGATACAGAAATCGACAGCCGCATTGGCAAAGCTGCAGCTACCTTTGCCCGCCTCACATCGCGTGTTTGGGGAAACTCTAAACTCACAATGAAGACCAAAGCTGCGGTATATAATGCCTGCGTCACCAGCACACTCCTATATGGCAGCGAGACCTGGACGACCTATGCTATGCAAGAAAGAAGGCTCAATACCTTCCATTTGCGGTGTCTACGCCGCATCCTCGGCATCTCGTGGAAAGATAAAGTGACAAATGTCGAGGTGTTGTCACGTGCTGGCCTTCAAAGTATGTATACGCTTCTTAGACAACGCAGACTTCGCTGGCTTGGCCATGTTCGCCGCATGGAAGATGGTCGCATCCCAAAAGATATCTTCTACGGACAATTAGCAGATGGCAAGAGAACAGTTGGGCGACCACAGCTGAGGTTCAAAGATGTGTGCAAGAGAGATATGAGGGCACTGGACATGGATCCAGCAACATGGGAGGATGAAGCTGCCGATCGCACTAAGTGGCGATGCTATTTACGGCGCCACCTCAGATTGGGCGAAGAGAGGCTCACACAAGAAGCAGAGGTGAGGAGAAAACGTCGAAAGGAGCACCAGGAAAATAAGCAGCTGAGGGCTGTCACCTCAGGGGCGCATTCCCATAGTCAGTTATGACTGAAGGGGCTATTATTATAATATACGGTTGTGTATGGGGCTGGCAACCTCATCATGTTCTTATAATATCAGATCTTTCTATGTAAATGTCATCTTTACCCATCAGCTCCCTGTGAAGCTAATGCCCTCAGCAAGTTCACATCAAGCCCTCCTGTCCTGTGCCATCCATTCAAGTTCTTTCCATATCTTCTTTCATCATGTTCAAGCCTGTTTCCAATTCCCTTTGCCATATTTGTTTGGGTCTCCATCTATTTCTCTTACCTTTAGTATTCCAGAACAAGGACTGCCTTGTTATGCCATCACCCAGTTTTCCTCAGTGTGTGTCCTGTCAAGTGCCGGCACCTTTCCTTGTGCCTTGTTCCATCGGTATTTGTCTTGTTCTGTCCATCAGATCCACATTGGCATTGTTGCCATACAATCATATTCTGTGCAAGCCCCCAATTATGTTTGTCTGTGACTTTTTAGTCGTTCGTCATGTTTCTTGTTCTCAAATTTTTGGAGCCATACTGTTAATAGGACTAGTAAATAAATTAAGGGGCTGCAGTAAAACTGGTAAGGAATATAAGTTTATAAACTAATAAAACGGTATTGAATCAGTTTTACAAATAACAGTTCACATGAGACAAGGGACGTTTCGGGTTTTACCCTTCGTCAGCCACAAACAGGTGACAAAGACAAAAATTACATATAGGTACTACAAAACTATACGGTGATGAGAAACATACAACAAATGGGCGATACAAGCAGATGGAAAAAGTAAACAATAACAATATCAGAAAACCGTAAAATCTAAAAGAAATACTGAAACAAGAAAGTAAATAATCCAACGAAACGAAAAAAAGAAGAATAAACAAAACTGTGGAACTAGTTAAAGTTAGCTTAGCTCGATGCAAAGAATCCGTGGAAGAAAGCGGTAGTCTCTTGTCACAGAATTCCTATTGTTAATAGGACTGCCTGAACATTTGAGTTGAAGATCCTTAGTTTTGTGTTGGACTTGATTTCTTCTGATTTCCATTTATGTCCCAATGCAATGAAGGCTTATCTTGCCTTTTGTATTCTCATTTCGATATGACTGTCTGTCCCTCCAACTTTGTCTGTATTGCTGCCAAGATGATTCTACATCTTGTAGGCCATGTGATTGCTTATATTTCCCTGTTAGCTTCTTTGTACTGCTTTACAAGTCCTTCATATTTCCATTGGCTGCAAGTAATTAAGGTAATTCAACTGTGCCATCCCAGATGCACAAAGGTTTTTGATGGAGTTTTATGATGCAGTCCAGAGAAAGCTTATAGTAGTCTGGACAGCTTACTCACCATTTTACTTCTAAGAAAATATTCAGACTATAGTATAGTTTAGTATAGTATCCCCTTCAATCATGACTGACTATGGAAATGAGCCCCTGAGGTGATAGCCCTCAGCTGCTTTTGATCCTGCTGTTCCTTTTGGTGTGTTCATTTCTCGGAAGAGTTGGCCACTCGAAAAGCAGCGGCTGGGAGACTTTTTCAGGCCATAAATCGTGGATTCCTCAGCAAGAAAGAGGTTGGTAAGAAAACGAAGATGGCTGTATACCGCTCCACCTATGTCCCAGTCTTGACATATGGATGCGAGTCGTGGGCAATGACTACAACCCACAAAAGCCAGATCCAAACCTCAGAAATGAGGTATCTGAGGAAAGTGGTTGAAATAACAAGAAGAGACATGGTCCGCAACCAGACGATCCGTCAAGGCCTAAAATCCCATCCGCTGCAGACCCAAATAGAACAGTCCCAACAAAGATGGTTTGGCCATGTCTGCAGAATGGGAGAAGATCGGCTACCACGGCAAGCATGGGAAACAAAGAGCCAGGGATCCAGACCTCCAGGATGACCCAGAGTCCGCTGGGAGGGCAACATTAGACAATCTTTGAAGGACCGAGGACTAGAATGGAACCAGGCCAGGAAGAAGACAGCTGATAGAATGGTCTGGCACTCTCTCTTCCAAACCTCTACACCTCACGGTAGAAGGGGAACGACTAAGTAAGTAAGTAAGTGTTCATTTCTCTTCTGCTTGTTCTAGACTAGGCACCTGGAAATGTGCTGTTATTGCTTATATATTATTAATCATTAACTGTTTTATTAGAAATGTGACTTTTATTGTTTGTATTATATATATCAATAAATATTTTAAAACTATTGTGTTACTTGTACCCCAGCCCTGTACAGAGACCTTGTTCCTGACCATCTTCAAGACATTCCGTCTTTCCTTGACCCCAGTACTGCTGGAGATGGTACAAGCTGTACAAGGGCCATGTGACCCAGAAAATCTTGCAGCTGTGCTCAGAAAAGATGCAGGTAACTGCAGCAATAAAAACGCTTCCCAAATGAATATATTAGACTGCCTTATAATATAAATTCATTTCTGTTACAAGCTATCTTAAAGGGAGTAGCTACAGTGAAATGTTATTTTCACAAATAATGGCAAGATTTCAGTTAAAATGCACAGATTTAACCTTTGATAATTTTATGTAACAAGAGTTTGATGTACTGAACTTTTGATTGTCACAGAAAGAGCTGCCAGATTGGATTTTAAAGCTATATTTTAATCATTGAAGCTTTTTTTTATTTTTTAAGTTATGATAATCAAAAGTGAGCAAATTTATAAATGAGTTTTGTAATTTTTCATCATGTCATAGTGCATTTTCAGGAAGAAATTTGTCAGTGCATCTGTCTCCTCACAAATGCCTGGATGTTATTTCCTCTACTCTCCAGCATACAATGCTGTGGGTTTGGCGTCATTTGACTTGTTTGATGAGATTGACTTTGACTCATGGTTCACATCACACTTGCTACAAGAGCTTCAGATCAAGCACAAGAGGTAGGAGATGCCTGTGTGATCTCTCTAGTTGTCTTTTTGTCTCAGAATACCTAGACAGAGTAGCTTTAAATGACAGTCTTCAATATCTTGCATGATTACAGAAACCTGTTCTGACATGACAGTGTTTGTTGTACTTACTTACTCTTCCACTGTGACGTGTAGAGGTTTGGAAGCGAGAGCGCCGCACTATCCTATCAGCTGTCTTCCTCCTGGCCTGATTCCATTCTAGTCCTTGGTCCTTCAGAAATTGTCTAATGTTGTCCTCACAGCAGACTCTGGGTCATCCTGGAGGTCTGGATTCCTGGCTCTTAATGTCCCATACTTGTCATGGTAGCCGATCTTCTCCCATTCTGCAGACATGGCCAGACCATCTTAGTTGGGACTGTTCTACCTGGGTCTGCAGGGGTTGGATTTTTAGGCCTTGACGTATCGTCTAGTTGCGGACCATGTCTCTTCTTGTTACTTCAACCACCTTCCTCAGATACCTCATTTCTGAGGTTAGGAGGTGACTTTTTGGGGTTGTAGCCATTGCCCTTGACTCGCATCCGTACGTCAAGACTGTAACATAGGTGGAGTGGTATACAGCCATCTTCGTCTTCTTGCCAACTTCTCTTTTGCTAATGAATCTTTGATTTATGGCCTGAAATAGTCTCCCAGCTGCTACTCTTCGAGTAGCCAAATCTTCTTTGATGCCTCCTTCCAGTCTATGACAGCGCCGAGGTATTTAAAGTGGTTGACCTGCTCCAGGACCTGTTCTCCCAGCTTAATCTGATGCCTTCTTTCCTCTCATGAAATCACCATGGTTTTTGTTTTGGAGCTGCTGATGACCATCCCTCTCTTCTCCAGCTTTTCCTTCCAGACTTGCAGGTTGGATTAAAGATGTGCCTCTGATTTCTGTTGTACTTTATGCATATAAAATCTGGGAGTGAGCTGAAAAGTTTTGTTTTTTCCTCCTTCCTTCTGTTTGTAAGTACCTGCATGTTAATTTATTTTTAGGCACTCGAATCCTACTGTGATAAAGCTTATCCACTGACATTAGATGCCGAAATTCCCAGTTACCTTTGCAATTTTTTTTATTTAGTAGCCTCATTTATTCCCCAACCAGGATTCACTTCTATTTAAACTGCAAATTTTAATTATTTTTTAGCATGCCATTAGTCTTTTATGTATTTTGACATGTTTGGTTTAATAGAAGTCTTATCCTGTCGAGTACACTCTATGACCATTTATCTGGGCTACCCAGTATCCAGAACATTCTGGAAACTGACTAAGTGAAATAAGTAAAACCCACGGCAAGTAATTCCTATTGTTTCTGCTTTGTTTATTGTGGTGCCACTGATGTGCGACTGGTTTCAAAGCAGTGGATGGTGAAGAATTGTATTCTGTTAGTTTTTGCTCACATTTTAGTGGATTTTTTTTTCAACCCTGTTCACATACACCCAGTCATTATTCCAAAAAAGCCTGTGGGTGGCAAGCATACCAATACAAAACACATATTTCTAAATATTAAGGATAAAGCAGAGTTACAAAAAAGTCTAGACATAGGTTCATCAGTGACATTTTTGTGTGATATGTATGCTGTTGGTTCATCTACCATGTAAAATTTTATAGTATTAGTGATTTACCCAAGTTAATGGAACACAGGAAGACATTAGCCAAACAAGAAATGTAGAAATAGTCAAATAATATAATGAATCCAACAGCACTTTAGTGAAAAATACCCTCTCACTCTTACATTTCTTTTTATCCTTTTTTTTTTTTGCTTTGTTTGCTTGTTTGTTGGGGTTTTTTTTTACATAATAGGCGTGGTTTTTGTTTTGGTACATTTTAGGTCTTTCTACCCGAATTCCAGAAAATCCCCATCTGACAACCTTCAGGTCCCAAACAAGCCAGATAAATGGTCAATATAATGAAGCAGAGTGTGAAGTTGTTTGTCTGTCAGGTTAGACTATTGCATTAAGTTCAGCAGCGCAGCATAAGAATGCTCAGAGAAGAGATGGTTTGTAAGAGTGGTTGAAACTTAGGAGGAACAGCCTATTGATTACCAAAACCAAGCAGCTTGAACAATATTTTGAAATTCATTCTCATGCTAAATAGCAGCATTGGTCAGGAAAAGAACAAAGAAAAAATTATGTACATACCTTTGAAAATTAAGCAGACTGTTAGTCTGTTTTTCATAGAAGCCTGTTTTTCATAGAAGTCTGTCACATATTTACTGTCGTAGAGAGCATGATAATAAATTGTCTTTTGAAGCTGTATGAAGACTTGGTTTTACAATCATATATTCTGAATTTTTTTTCTTCACAGCTACCGTGTGATCCGTAAAAGAGTTGTTTGGTTGATTGGTCAGTGGGTTGGTGTGAAGATGTCCGTCAACTTGCGCCCTGCTTTGTATGAAGCTGTGCTGGGTTTGTTAGACCCTCATGAAGATCTGGCTGTGAGGCTTGAGGCTGCACAGACCCTCAAAACTGATATCCTTGAATACTCAGTGTTGTGTCC
This sequence comes from Oreohelix idahoensis, assembly GCA_024509875.1. Classification (NCBI taxonomy): domain Eukaryota; kingdom Metazoa; phylum Mollusca; class Gastropoda; order Stylommatophora; family Oreohelicidae; genus Oreohelix; species Oreohelix idahoensis. The sequence continues at coordinate 99,543 of JAMPIV010013021.1, read as the reverse complement.
TTAAATATGACCACATCAGTGAATTGTAGTTTACAATGGAAGAATATTTGTTTTCTTTATACTGAAATCAGGTGGCTGGGTTTTAAGTTGTTCATTTATTTTGTTATTTTAAAGCTAGGGCTTTGTACATTAATAAAAAGCTCTTAAAAGACTTCAAATGATGCCTCATATGGGCTGTGGGACAGCCATCATGGACAGTGGGATGTAAGTCAGTGTTTATATTATATTGAAGGTGGGCCAACAATTTTTATATTTTGTTTCACGTTCATTTTTAACTGTTATTTATTTACCATCATTTGAACACAACAAAACACATTTGGATACAGGTAATATTTATGCCTTGTATTGTAATTAATAAAATAAAATAACTGGAAACCCCAAATGTATCAAGCGCAGGACCATTTGTACGTTAGTTACATGTTCCGTGGGGCTGGGTCATAGTAGTTTTGACAAGTTATTTATAAATGGGCTACATTACTCTGAGATAATTGGTAGAAAGTGTGAAATGAGTCCATAGAGTTAAGGATAATCCTTTGGAACATGGGCTTTTTCATGTGTCATTTGACTTAGTGCTGTGCAGTTACATTCATTCTTATTAAAGTTTGTTGAATTAAACTAAAATGTATTATGGAAATAAGATTACTTGGACAAGATGGGTCTTATTTCATAAATGCATGCATAGAGGCATATCTGGAGTCATCCTTGTATGACCACCAGGTATGCACAATTCTACAATATATGTACGTGGAAGTGAACCTATGTCTGTGAGGCTAATTACATCCTCATTGACTCTTGAAACCATCCACACACTTCCAGGGATTCCCTCTGTGGTGAAACTTGTTGAGAATCTAGCATTGCACACTAAGCTTGGAGAAGTCACTTGAGCCCCAGGCGTAATTCTTTGACTTGATTGACTGCATGCAGAAGGATCTAACTGTGGATCCAGTGATAGGCAGGGGAAGCTGAGAAGTGGCTCTGTGCAGGACGTGACAATTCCTTGGGAGAGCCCAAAACCAGAGTACAGTATTTTAGCTCTGCATAGTTGGAGAGCCTCCTTGGATGGCGGGGAATGCACAGTATGCCACGCACTTCTTACTCCTAGCTTGGGACCAGATGTGACGATCCTTTAAATGCAAGCCAAGCTGGAGAAACTGGAGCTCATGACTTCAACTCAACACGTTTCGCAATAGCAGAAAAGCCACAGGAAAGGCCTAGATCCACAGTGTAGATAATACCTTGATATTGGCTGCTAAAGAGCGAGAAACTCTGCAGCCCTAGTTAAACAACAACAATTTCATAAATGCTAGACATTTCAGTGAAGAAGTGTTTCTGGTGGGTGTTGGCAGAGTTGGCTTTGCAAGTTTTTATGCTGTGGTTTGACGTTAACTGCCATGACAGTTTTGTTGTAATTGTTACTTGGCAGATAACCATATGATCTCTCCTTGTCGTACAATTTTTTTATTTATTTTTTAGTACATTTACCTTAACATACCTCACCTGTTGATGATTTTGAATTCAGCACAGAACAGCTATTGCCAGTGAGTAATCAAAGTTGTCAGGAAATGAAATTTTTTAAATATAGAGCTTAATGAATTTGAAATGATTCATCTACGTTAACATGACAATTTTATTGCGTATCAGTTGTTTTAGCTTAGAACTTTAAACACAAAGCATTATCTTTGAAAATTTAGTACTGAGAAGATTATATGAAACTTTTAAGGATACAAACGCAGCTATTTGGTGAACAAGAACTATGTAAAAATGACACTTTAAGGAACTAGAACAGTGTAAAAATGCCATCATTTGGAGAATAAAAACTACGTAAAATCACCATTTGGAGAACAAGAATATGTAAAATCACCATTTGGAGAACATGAACTGTGTAAAATCTCCATTATTTGGTGAACAAGAACTATGAAAAAATAACACCATTTAGGGAACTAGAACAGTATGAAAACACCATCATTTGGAGAAGTGTGACAATGTAAAAATCCCACCATTTGGAGAATAAGAACTAGGTAAAAACACCACCATCTGGAGAACAAGAACTACGAGGGGCATTCAGAAAGTAATGCACCACATCGTTTTTCTCACGAGCTGTTTATTCAAAAAGCATGAAATTTATACACAATATACATGGATATGTCCTGTAAACATCGGTATTATTCAACATAATCCCCATAAACTTGTACGGCTTTATGCTTCGCGAAACAAGTGCATGTATTCCTAGCCCGTACCAGATTTTGTCTTGATCATGTAGCCATTTCTTCGCTGCATGAATCACTCCTTCATCATCTTCAAACCTTGTCCCTGGGACCTCAAGACGCAGCAATAGAGACCACAGTCAGCGACTCATAGCTTGACTGCCTGCGTCAGGACCAGCGAACCAGAGCTGGTCAAGACCGTGCTCCACCTCCACGTGGTGGTCCTGGAAACAGTCTGCAACAGTGCAGGCTGGCTGAGCGAGTACAGATCGCAATGGGAAGGCAAACCCGGTCCTAAAAAATGCTGTGCAGAAGTCGGATGTGTCGACCGAAAGGTGCAGATATCACAGCTACGTTGGAAACAGACACAACGCAACCACCGTTCTTTTCAGGGCGAACGAAGAAGAAGAAGAAGAAACCTTGTCCCACAGAGTGCATCTTTAAGTGGACCAAATAAATGAAAATCAGAGGGTGCCAAATCGGGACTATAGGGTGGATGGAGTAGTACAATCCAACCCAATTTGGTGATTGCTTCCCGTGTTGCCAGACTTGTGTGAGGTCGCGCATTGTCGTGAAGGAGAAGCAGGTCTGCTGGATTCTTGTGCGGCCGAACTCTGCGAAAACGTTGATTGAGTTTTTTCAATGTCTTAATGTAAGCTTGCGAATTGATTGTCTCTTCTCTTGGCATAACGTCCACAAGAATCACACCTTCAATGTCCCAAAAGACAGGGATCATGACCTTTCCAGCTGAAGGAATTGTCTTGAATTTCTTTCTTCGTGGTGATTGCGGATGATGCCACTCCATTGACTGTCTTTTTGTCTCAGGTTCAAAATGATGTGCCCAGGTTTCGTCACCTGTAACGATCTTAGCCAAAAAGTTCTCTCCATCAGCATTGAAACGCTCCAACAATTCAGAAGAAATTGCTTTCCTTTGCAATTGGTGGTCATTTGTGAGACTTCGAGGAACCCATCTTGCGCAAACCTTAGAAAATCCGTGAGTTTTTATAACTGCATTTTCACTCCAAATGCTGACTGACAGCTGTAAGGCCAATTGTTGAGTAGTGATTCGCCTATCAGTAAGAATAATGCCCCAGCGCATTTCAACATTTCTGCGTTGGTGGCTGTGGCAGGACGTCCACAGCGCGGCCGATCAAGCAGCTCCGTATCTCCACTTCCTGATTCTTTGATTCTCTGAACCCAGCGACTGACTGTACTCCTGTCGACTGCAAAACTTCCATACACATCACATAGACGCTTGTGAATGTTCACAACAGTTTCCTTCTCTGCAACGAGAAATTCTATCACAATTCGCTGCTTATAACGCAAGTTGCTAACACGCTCCATTTCAACGGTTTAGGGCAGCCGTATTATTTGGCCGGTTGCGGTGCAATTTGATGCACACAATTGACACATGCCATATTTGAAGTGTGCAAAATTTCATGCTTCTATCTTCATTATTAGCTGAGAAAAACGATGTGGTGCATTATTTTCTGAACGCCCCTCGTATGTTCGTCTATACAGGCTGTGTTTAATAATCAGCACCCAGAAGTGGCTACATCATGTGGAATAAATGGATGCCATGAATTGAAGCCTAAGGCAGATATGCAAAAGACCATTGATTATGGTAAATAGCACATTATATATTTTGTAGATCATGCATCTTAAATACGATGGATAGGAACAATCTGTGGCAAAATCTTAGGAAATGTGATTTCTAGAACTGGGATTTTTAATTCCCTGAGCTGCTGAATTGACATTTGGACCTAGCTATGTTCCAGACAGCATAAGTATAGATGAGCATGGATTATATAGATAGTACTATTGAAATCCTGAAGAAATTGGACTTACCCTAAAATAATAATAATAGCCCCTTCAGTCATAACTGACTAAGGCATTGCGCCCCTGAGGTGACAGCCCTCAGTTGCTTATTTTCCTGGTGTTCCTTTCGACATTTTCTCCTCTCTTCTGCTTGCTGTGAAAGCTTTTTTTCGCCAAATCTGAGGTGGCGCTGTAGATAGCATTGTCACTTGGTGTGATCAGCAGCTTCATCCTCACAGGTAGTTGGATTTATGTCCAGTGCCATCACGTCTCTCTTGCACACATCTTTGAATCTCAGCTGCGGTCGCCCAACTGTTCTTTACTTACCCTAACAGAAGCACATATCTTACACAGGAATGAAAAAACACTGCATTTCTCCACAACATTCAATAACACATGTAAAAGTAAATCAAGTTAGTGATTGAACCAAAGTTTGTGAACATATCTTTAGAACTTGGTAAAATCTTGAATAATTTTGCAAATCTAGTACTCCACTTTTATTTAAGATCACTTGAGTTTCATATATTTGTTGCGTTTCAAATATTTGATTCTCAAAATCTCTATGTTCCACTCATTGTAGAGAGCTGTATCTTTGCCTGTAGCTCCCTTTTCCTGGTACATTTTAATCTGTGAAGTTTTGACCGGCATTGACTCATCCTATTTTATACGATAACTAAAACAGTGTAAAATAAGGTGGAAGTAACTCCATGAAAGTAAGAATTTTAAAATAAGGGAAATACTGAATTGCAAATATACGAGGGGCGTTCAGAAAGTAATGCACCACATCGTTTTTCTCTGGAGCTGTTTATTCAAAAATCATGAAATTTATACACAATATACATGGATATGTCATGTAAACATCGGTATTATTCAACATAATCCCCATCAACTTGTACGGCTTTATGCCAGCGCGAAACAAGTGCATGTATTCCTAGCCCGTACCAGATTTTGTCTTGATCATATAGCCATTTCTTCGCTGCATGAATCACTCCTTCATCATCTTCAAACCTTGTCCCATGGAGTGCATCTTTAAGTGGACCAAATAGATGAAAATCAGAGGGTGCCAAATCGGGACTATAGGGTGGATGGGGTAGTACAGTCCAACCCAATTTGGTGATTGCTTCCCGTGTTGCCAGACTTGTGTGAGGTCGCGCATTGTCGTGAAGGAGAAGCAGGTCTGCTGGATTCTTGTGCGGCCGAACTCTGCGAAAACATTGATTGAGTTTTTTTCAATGTCTTAATGTAAGCTTGCGAATTGATTGTCTCTCCTTTTGGCATAACGTCCACAAGAATCACACCTTCAATGTCCCAAAAGATAGTGATCATGACCTTTCCAGCTGAAGGAATTGTCTTGAATTTCTTTCTTCGTGGTGATTGCGGATGATGCCACTCCATTGACTGTCTTTTTGTCTCAGGTTCAAAATGATGTGCCCAGGTTTCGTCCCCTGTAACGATCTTAGCCAAAAAGTTCTCTCCATCAGCATTGAAACGCTCCAACAATTCAGAAGAAATTGCTTTCCTTTGCAATCGGTGGTCATTTGTGAGGCTTCGAGGAACCCATCTTGCGCAAACCTTAGAAAATCCGAGAGTTTTTATAACTGCATTTGCACTACCAATGCTGACTGACAGCTGTAAGGCCAATTGTTGAGTAGTGATTCCGCCTATCAGTAAGAATAATGCCCTCAGCGCATTTCAACATTTCTGCGTTGGTGGCTGTGGCAGGACGTCCACAGCGTGGCCGATCAAGCAGCTCCGTATCTCCACTTCCTGATTCTTTGATTCTCTGAACCCAGCGACTGACTGTACTCTTGTCGACTGCAAAACTTCCATACACATCATATAGACGCTTGTGAATGTTCACAACAGTTTCCTTCTCTGCAACGATCAATTCTATCACAATTCGCTGCTTATAACGCAAGTTGCTAACACGCTCCATTTCAACGGTTTAGGGCTGGTGTATTATTTGGCTGGTTGCGGTGCAATTTGGTGCACACAATTGGCGCATGCCATATTTGAAGAGTGCAAAATTGCATGCTTCTATCTTCATTATTAGCTGAGAAAAACGATGTGGTGCATTACTTTCTGAACGCCCCTCGTAGATTGTGTTTCATATTGGAAGGGACAGGCATCGAATGCTGTTTGTTTTTTTCCATTAGTTGCTGGCTTCATAAACACAAAATGGGAGCGAACTTAAACTGTATGAAATAATGTATAACATAAATGCATTGATATTATTAAAGAATTAGCCTATTTTTTTTAGCATACTTTTGATACTGTCTATTGCTGTTCATTTGTTTCCATACTTGTTATTCATTTGTTGCTAACAGTATAGATTTTGTTGTATCTTCATTCCTGGAACTAATAGTTTCTTATTTCTTTTTCAGTATATTGAGTCTTTGTTTTCACTGTTATTTCACCTGCTCAAAGAAGTACGAGAATGTGATACTAAGGTGAGTTATGTATATATTGCTTTTGAAGTGATACACAGTGGGTTAGTATCAAAGGAGTGACAATTAAAGAGTGACAAATCAGAGATAAATTTCAAAGGAGTGTCACAAAAATTACCGTAACATATCATAGGAGTGACAATGTAAACAACTTCTGAACCTTCCCTCTCTTGATTCTTCCCCTGTGGTTGGGCACAGCACATTATTTTTTATGTAGATCCTGTAGAAAGAAGTCTTTGTTGTGAGTGGATCCATCTTAAATCTGCTTCGATGAATGGGTTAAGGTTCTTTGTAACAGGGGCGACTAAAAAAGACTCAGCCTGCATGCTGGGACCCTGCTTCATTTCATCTGTATACTTTTCAGTGTGTTTAATCGTCGTTGTGAGACACGTGACACCCGTCAGCCAATCAGAAAGGTGCTACAAGACATCATAACCAAAGTAAACTGCTACTAGCTGATTATTTTCCATTACATACCGGCTTTCAGTCGAAAGAAGAAGCTGGAGAAACTTGAAAATGTATTATTGTTGAGTTCGTGCTCTCGGTTCGAGCAGGATAACAAAATTTTGGTGTGTTCTTCACTTGGAGGTGAAATTTTATTTTCAAAATTATCTAGTCCATAATGGATGAGTATCAATTCATAAAATCCCAAATGGGTAAAGACAAGCTAGCATTCAGAAGACACATCTACCAACACCAACAATCCTGAAACAACAATCATTATTTCCGGTGGGAGGACAAAAAACAATAATGGTTCCGCAACCCTTTATGGTGTGCCAGCTTTCAGTACCTTTGGTGGCTCGGTATCAGAGAATCAAGCACACAGTCATACCCCGCTGAAAGGGAGAGTGGAAGCTGTACAGACTATTGATGCAATAAAAATTAGGGCCAAAACTACGAGGGACGGTCAAAAAGTAATGCCTCGTAATTTTTAATTTCATTCAATAGGCAAGAAAACAGATATAATTCACATTGAAATGTAGCCCCAAGTCTGAACTTCAAAAATTTTATTTCTCAATGTAGTCTCCATTATTTGTTACAGTTTTTGTCCATCTTCTCACAAGGGCATGTATCCCCGCATGGTAAAAATTTGTGTCCTTTTTCCTAAACCACTGGCGTACGGCGCGTTTAAGGGTCTCGGTGTCCTCAAAATGATGTCCACGAAGATCTTTCAGTGGTCCAAACAGATGGAAGTCAGAAGGTGCAAGATCAGGACTGTAAGGGGGATGTGGTAATAATGTCCAGCCAAATTCTGCAATCGCATCAATGGTGCGTTTAGCGGTGTGTGGCGTGGCATTATCGTGCAACAGTAGTGCAGTTCTCTGATCTTTTAATGGGTAAAGTCGCCGAAGTTTCAATGTAACGGTCTGCATTCACCGTGTTTCCCTGTGTCACGAAGTGGTTTTAAGTTTATAGAGTTTGCCTGAATGAAAGCAAGACCCTAGTATGAGAAAGTCTGAGAAGATAGAATTTAGATGGAAAATGACATGCCTGTGGACAGATGAGACTATTGGCTCAAGGGATAGAACCAGGTTTTGACTCTCCCCTTGCCGCTTCGTGACTTCAGAAAGGCTATAATCTCACCCTCCTCTGACTACCTTTAAATACAAGGAGATAAGGTGTATAAAAACGACCACAGACACCACTATACAGACGACATAGAGTAAGTATAGAGTGTAGAAGCTGATCCAGTATATATATATATATATATATATTATAGATAAATTTATTTACACACAGAAATCATTAAAGTTCATCGTACATCAAATCGAAAAATTAGCGTGCACTGTTGCACGGCCTGAAAAAAAACAAAGTAACAAGTACATTGATAGACACTAGAAAAAAAAAAACCCAAATCACATTCACTCTTTCTGTCACCCTGCTGAGGAACAATAAAATGATTAGGGATTAAAAATAACTCTACTATTGTGGGGGCTGTCCACTTTAGCCTCCACTCTCTAACAAAATAAGATTCTACTGTCTCAGTCTGGTTGACTCTTCCTCAACGAAACTTCTCACAGCTTCCAACTTGGTAGGCGATATGCGCCGCTATCTAACACCACTGGAAATGCTAAAAAATAATAGACTTGGAGTAACACAATGGCTCAGTGTCTATCCGTCGAGTGGATACTGAACAGACCCTACTGGTCCTGCATATTTTCTCCCTCCTCTCTCTCTCTCCCTCTCTCCTTCTGATCTCAGTGTCTTTCTAATACTCGACGACTGACGATGCGGCATCTCCGTTACGCTCTACTCTCGTTACCTTCAAGACCCAGGTATGGTAACCCTATCACCTGTTCCTGAATCTGGGGAGGATGATGATGAAGTTCTGGCGTCAAGCATGAGGTACTTGATTAACTGTCGACAAACTTCTCTGCTGCTGAATAGCTTCCCTCTTTTAACCCGCTCCGGAGTTAGAGGAAAAACACAGCCTTGATTTCCGGCTGTACGCAATTGAAACCAGTCTCGCTGAAGAATTGAACTTCACTGCAATAGACCGTTTAGTTATGTTCTTTTGCTCCTTGACGATAACTCGAGTACTCTGACCCTGAGATATGTCTTTTTGCAGTGGATAATTTTATTTGACAAAATTATGCTCCCCCACTGTTTCGCCGTGACTCGCTGAAATTAAAAGAAAATGCGTCTATTGTATAACAACTCCAACATAACGCATCTCTAACCCATTAATCTTTATAACTCCCTTACTCAGTACTTCACTCGTCATGTACAACAATACAAAAAAATAATATTACCCACGTGGCACTTAAATCTCACTCCTCCTACCCCCCTTTTCTCGTTCTGAACAATACATAAGATATTCCTACCCACGTGCCTCTCTATCTCACGCTCCTTCTACTCCCCTTCTCTTCAACTTAACTCTGCCGGGTAGGTAAACAAAATCTCCCGACCTGTCTGACCTATTACGTGGCTGTTCCGCATGGCTAACTACGTGTCCCAACATTTCAACTAGGGAATTCCTTTAACGTTACCCATGAGGTTTCCTACTTACTCCAAAATTAAATGAAATCTCGCTATAGGAATAGTTTACTCCTTTAAGCAGTATAATCCACTTATAACATACATCTTTACTCTCCGACTGCATTTCTTACATTTAAGGCATAATAAAATTTAGTACACACAATCGATTCCCAATAAAATTACATTTGTAAATACACAGGAATAAATGGTTGTTCTACACAACATACTACAAAATATGAGCACACGTGCATCTCATAACTTCACACGCTCCTATCTACTGCCAAAATCATGGAAAGAATAAGCACACTGTTACATTTACATCGTTCTTCAAAGATGATAATGGATGGCACTATCATTTTAAAACTTAAAAGTTAATGTCCCCGAAGAAGTTAACTACGGGCGAATTTCTCAAAAACCCACTAATAAGTAAAACGATAATAAAACTACTACATACCAATACCGCTTTGTTCCCACAGTGGAGACGATAATACGAAGTCTGACGGCTGACCAATTATTTCTTACGATAGAGACTTGCCCGCAATTTTCTATCTCAATATATACAAGCGAACCGCCCCCGCGGATTCACTTCCTACGCATAACCTAAGCTTTCACTCAGACCAATGGAAATGCTTTAGAAAAATAAAATAACTATGAGCTGCGCCAATCAGATTTGAAACCGCGCAAACCGCGTGTCCTAAAATTGCATCACGTCCACGTGCGTTCTGACGCGTCATACAGGCGTGCCCGAAAAATAGCGATTTCCGTAAACAACGAAAAATCGCGGAAAATCAGAAGAAAGTAAAACTGGTCGAGTGTAAAATAAACCTACCATCATAAAACGACCCCATTTAATTATCTACCCAAAAATACCAAACACGATATATATACAAATGAGAAGAAAAAAAATGATGAAAATTCAAAATAGAACCACAGAATCTGGCCGGTTGAAAGACAGAATTACAGTGCAGCATCACATAAGTCCCCCCTTTGAAGTGCGGGAATCCGTGCTAAATCACTGAAATCTCTGGGTTTCACACTGGCCTGTATCTAGATCTACATCCCGATCTAATCACTGTCATAATTAGGATTGTCATAGAGGCCCCTCTCCATATCCTTGAAAATCTGTGCAAGCACTGGATTGTGAGGGCCACTCCTGGTGATTTTCTCCTGGCGACTGCAACCTGACTGTTCGCCCTTCCTCCTCCCTCTCATGTGTTTCCTTCGCCCACGAATTTTCCTGGCGGCGCATGGTAAATAATGATTTCCAAATGGTGCGGCCTCCCAGTGTTTTGAAACAGACTGACTGGCTTGGCCAGACATCGCCGTAACAGGACGTAACGGTTTGCGGTTGACTGAAGAACCGTGCACATGTTCCTTCTTGTCAGTACTTCCCTCCCTTGAGAGATGTGATACCATTGGGGGCCTAATTTCCGATGACAAAGACGGTACTTCCGAAATCAGAGGCGTCACCACTGTTTGGCCATTAGGCTGAACAGGGCTGATAGGCGAATACGCCTCTGTTGATAACATTCCACTGTCTTTGGAGGCTTCTATCCTCTTCATCGCAAGACATGGGTGTTGGTTGAGCTCTCGCGGAGCTCCATGAATTTGGGGCTCTCCCCTTTCACTTCTCTGGCCTGTAGTAGGCCCCCTTGCATTAGCAAGGATCGGTGTGGTTGGGTTTCCCAAAACTAAGTATGGGCTTCCCAGGATGAAATCATGTGCTGGCTGTGCCATTACAGCTGCCTTGATTGTGCCAGACACAAACTTGCATTTCACCTCAATATTGGCTACGGGCAGATGCTGTGAGATACCTCTTCTCAAAATGCCACCAATCTCAACTATTTCTCCGGTCCACTGCCCGGGTTTCACCAAATGACGGGCGACGATACTGGGGTATGTAAGCCCGCTGTCAAACAAACACATAGTGGCTGTCCCATTCACTACGGCTGGTCCACTATTAGAGAACAACTTCTCTGCCTGGACAGGTTCCCATTTATTCCCTCTGGCCACTCTCACCGGCCCGAAACAAGCTGCATGATGAGCTGGGGGTTTGTTTATGCACCGGGATGTCCAGTGGGAAGTGGTTCGACAATTCCGACAATACCGGTCGTTATCTCCCCTGTTCCTTGCGGGTTCCTGAGATGGTGTTGGCTGTGCTCTGTTTACTGCTGGGGGAGCAAGTTATAACCCGAATGAGGCTCCTTGCGAGAAGGCCCTGGTTGCTGATGAGCTGGTGAAGTAGCCGACTGCGATGATGAAGCTCCTTTGTCTGGGGCTGGCAGGTCTGGGTTTTTCCGTTTCTGTCCCAGTACTTCGGCCTGTGCTGTCTGGAACCTTTTGGCGAACACGATAATCTGATCGAGTTGCTGGGCACCCTGCTCTGCCAGATACCGCCTCAAGTCGGGGGACATGTTTGCTTTTACCTGTTCACACAGAACTAACTCCTCCAACCCTTCAAAAGTTTTCGCCAGTCCTGACAGTTCCCTCCACCGGGTTAGGTAATTTCTCACCCGCTCTGCAAACTGTGCGAAACTCTCTCCCTTCTCCGGCCTGCTCTCCCTGAACATGGTTTGGCATTTTCGGGGTGTCCACTGAAATCTTTGCAATAAAGCGTTTCGCAATGCCTCGAAGTTGTTCTGGTCATCTATGAGCATCTTGTTGTACACTTCATACGCATGACCTTTGAGCGATTGCGATAATTTCAGACACCAAAGACTCTCATCCAACCCGTATGCCTTTGCCATCCTTTGAAATTTCTCCAGAAACACATCGATCTTCTCATTCCCGTTAGGGAACGAGTCAAATGGGAAGCTCATGGCTGCCATCCGGGGCCCTCCGTTTCCTGAGGTGTCTCTCGCTCCTGCTCCAGGAGAATCTTCATTAGCTGAACTGCCTTCTGAAGCTCGGTACTGCAGTTCCAGAGAACGCATGGCAAGTTCATGCTGTCTCTCTGCTGCCTTCTCCTGTGCTTCCCTTTCTGCTGCCTTCTCCTGTGCTTCCAATTTCCGAAGTTCCATCTCGGCCTGCCTCTGCGCTGCTTCTGCGGCGGCTGCCCTCTCTTCTTTCGCTGCTTCTGCGGCGGCTGCCCTGTCCTCTTTCTCTTTCTCTCGCTGATTATGCCTATCAGTTTCCCTTATCAGGTAGGCCTTAGTCTCCTCCTTATCCATTCCCATGTCTTGAGCAGCCTCGCGCCAGGCAGCTCGTAACTTGGCCATATCCGCCATCTTACCTGTAAACTGGCTGTAAGTTCACAATTACAAAGCAATGACAGAAAAGGAAAAGAGAAGGAACAACCTGTTACGTAATAGGAAATATTCCCTCTATAACCGCTGTCCCAAACCCCGACCTCAGACTAGCACCAAGTCTGAATAATAACCTGAGAAAAAAAATTTTAGTTAAGAAGCTACCAAAAACCCGAAATTACCTTCCTGCTAAAGAAAAATATGTCGGTATGCCATCAATTACCTCTAAGTCATATACATCAAAATACCACAAAAATCTACTAGACTGCAACCTGTGGAAAAACCTATAACTGGATCAGTTCTAATAGCTCAAGTCTAGGGGATATTTAAAGAAACTCTATTCTCAGAAAACTTCCTAGAGACACTCTATGAATATAGATCACAGACTTGATCTCACCAGAATGATCCACCGGACGAACGCCGCCACTTGTCACGAAGTGGTTTTAAGTTTATAGAGTTTGCCTGAATGAAAGCAAGACCCTAGTATGAGAAAGTCTGAGAAGATAGAATTTAGATGGAAAATGACATGCCTGTGGACAGATGAGACTATTGGCTCAAGGGATAGAACCAGGTTTTGACTCTCCCCTTGCCGCTTCGTGACTTCAGAAAGGCTATAATCTCACCCTCCTCTGACTACCTTTAAATACAAGGAGATAAGGTGTATAAAAACGACCACAGACACCACTATACAGACGACATAGAGTAAGTATAGAGTGTAGAAGCTGATCCAGTATATATATATATATTATAGATAAATTTATTTACACACAGAAATCATTAAAGTTCATCATACATCAAATCGAAAAATTAGCGTGCACTGTTGCACGGCCTGAAAAAAACAAAGTAACAAGTACATTGATAGACACTAGAAAAAAGAAAAAAAACCCCAAATCACATTCACTCTTTCTGTCACCCTGCTGAGGAACAATAAAATGATTAGTGATTAAAAATAACTCTACTATTGTGGGGGCTGTCCACTTTAGCCTCCACTCTCTAACAAAATAAGATTCTACTGTCTCAGTATGGTTGACTCTTCCTCAGCGAAACTTCTACACAGCTTCCAACTTGGTAGGCGATATGCGCCGCTATCTAACACCACTGGAAATGCTAAAAAATAATAGACTTGGAGTAACACAATGGCTCAGTGTCTATCCGTCGAGTGGATACTGAACAGACCCTACTGGCCCTGCCTATTTTCTCCCTCCTCTCTCTCTCCCTCTCTCCTTCTGATCTCAGTGTCTCTCTAATACTCGATGACTGACGATGCGGCGTCTCTGTTACGCTCTACTCTCGTTACCTTCAAGACCCAGGTATGGTAACCCTATCACCTGTTCCTGAATCTGGGGAGGATGATGATGAAGTTCTGGCGTCAAGCATGAGATACTTGATTAACTGTCGACAAACTTCTCTGCTGCTGAATAGCTTCCCTCTTTTAACCCGCTCCGGAGTTAGAGGAAAAACACAGCCTTGATTTCCGGCTGTACGCAATTGAAACCAGTCTCGCTGAAGAATTGAACTTCACTGCAATAGACCGTTTAGTTATGTTCTTTTGCTCCTTGACGATAACTCGAGTACTCTGACCCTGAGATATGTCTTTTTGCAGTGGATAATTTTATTTGACAAAATTATGCTCCCCCACTGTTTCGCCGTGACTCGCTGAAATTAAAAGAAAATGCGTCTATTGTATAACAACTCCAACATAACGCATCTCTAACCCATTAATCTTTATAACTCCCTTACTCAGTACTTCACTCGTCATGTACAACAATACAAAAAAATAATATTACCCACGTGGCACTTAAATCTCACTCCTCCTACCCCCCTTTTCTCGTTCTGAACAATACATAAGATATTCCTACCCACGTGCCTCTCTATCTCACGCTCCTTCTACTCCCCTTCTCTTCAACTTAACTCTGCCGGGTAGGTAAACAAAATCTCCCGACCTGTCTGACCTATTACGTGGCTGTTCCGCATGGCTAACTACGTGTCCCAACATTTCAACTAGGGAATTCCTTTAACGTTACCCATGAGGTTTCCTACTTACTCCAAAATTAAATGAAATCTCGCTATAGGAATAGTTTACTCCTCTAAGCAGTATAATCCACTTATAACATACATCTTTACTCTCCGACTGCATTTCTTACATTTAAGGCATAATAAAATTTAGTACACAATCGATTCCCAATAAAATTACATTTGTAAATACACAGGAATAAATGGTGGTTCTACACAACATACTACAAAATATGAGCACACGTGCATCTCATAACTTCACACACTCCTATCTACTGCCAAAATCATAGAAAGAATAAGCACACTGTTACATTTACATCGTTCTTCAAAGATGATAATGGATGGCACTATCATTTTAAAACTTAAAAGTTAATGTCCCCGAAGAAGTTAACTACGGGCGAATTTCTCAAAAACCCACTAATAAGTAAAACGATAATAAAACTACTACATACCAATACCGCTTTGTTCCCACAGTGGAGACGATAATATGAAGTCTGACGGCTGACCAATTATTTCTTACGATAGAGACTTGCCCGCAATTTTCTATCTCAATATATACAAGCGAACCGCCCCCGCGGATTCACTTCCTACGCATAACCTAAGCTTTCACTCAGACCAATGGAAATGCTTAGAAAAATAAAATAACTACGAGCTGCGCCAATCAGATTTGAAACCGCGCAAACCGCGTGTCCAAAAATTGCATCACGTCCACGTGCGTTCTGACGCGTCATACAGGCGTGCCCGAAAAATAGCGATTTCCGTAAACAGCGAAAAATCACGGAAAATCAGAAGAAAGTAAAACTGGTCGAGTGTAAAATAAACCTACCATCATAAAACGACCCCATTTAATTATCTACCCAAAAATACCAAACACGATATATATACAAATGAGAAGAAAAAAATGATGAAAATTCAAAATAGAACCACAGAATCTGGCCGGTTGAAAGACAGAATTACAGTGGAGCATCACACCCTGTTCCAAGAAGTCGAGAAGAATCACACCCTTCTCATCCCAAAACACGGAGGCCATAACTTTCCCTACAGATGGTGAACTTTTGAACTTCTTTCTTGTCGGCGATGTTGTGTGATGCCATTCCATTGACTGCCTCTTGGATTCTGGTTAAAAAAAATGAACCCAAGTCTCATCACCTGTCACAATATTCAATAAAAACTCTTCTCCTTCAGTTTCGTAACAGTGCAGGAGGTTGATGGCTATGGTTTTCCTTGTTTCTTTATGTCTGTCTGTCAACATTCTGGGTACACACCGTGCACAAACTTTTGAATAACCCAGGTCTTTAATGATGTTCTGGACACTGCCTTTACTAATGGACAACATGGAAGAAAGTTCATCCAGTGTTACCCGACGGTCACCACGAATGATGCCATCAACTCGATGAATGTTGTGTGGAGTCACTGACTTTGCGTCAGCCATTGAGGATTGACCTACTTCAGCTTCGTCACAACGATGTACCCAACGTCGGACAGTGCTAACATCCACTGTTGAATCTCCATAAACATTCTTCAAACGTTCGTGGATGCGAATTGAGGTCTCGCCTTCAGCATTGAGGAATTCTGTGACATAACATTGTTTTAACCGAACGTCTTTGGCAGCCATTTTTAAACTGTTACAGTGGTGCCACCTGTTACTGAAACAGGTTGGTAATGCTATACAGTGCAGGAGAGTGTTTGAGGAATCCTGCTAAATTTACAAATCGCACACCGATGCAGTATTTACATACATAAAAAATAGGAGGCATTACTTTTTGACCTTCCCTCGTACTACGTCGGTGCCAGCTGCAATTGTCCAAGAAGTTCGACAGAAACTTGGTGTTAATGTCACAGTAGAAATGCCTTTCACATCCGCTGTGAGGCAAGTCTTCCATCATGTCTGAAAAAAAAGAAGTTCCAGTGGAACCCGAACGTGCGACAAATTTAGTCATCCCAAATAATCTGAAGGTCACTCAAGCAGGAGAAAGAAATTTCCTTTTGTTCAATACAAAGATGGGTGATGAAAACACAGACAATCAAAGCGAGGATGATGTGGACAGTGAATGAATCATAGCTTTTGGTACTGAAGAAAATTTACGCAGACTAGCATACTCAGAGATCTGGTTTCTTGATGGAACGTTCACAACTTGTCCTCGCATTTTCCAGCAATTTTACACTATCAGTTACATGCTCCATGGAGCATCTTTTCCAACTATTTATCTTTTGATGACTGTAAGAAATATATACATCCATGCTGGAAGGATTACTTTCAGCTGCAGAAGAAAAAGGAATTGAATTAAGTCCTACTTTGAGTTGGCAAGCATCAATGATCTTCAACAGAAATTTCCCGAAGCCAGAGTATCCGGCTGCCTTTTTCAATCAGGTCAAAGTATATACTGAAGTATTCAGAGGAATGGTCTAGTCGATGCCTACAAAACTAATGAGAACGTGGCCTTGAGCTTGAGGAAGCTTTCTGCTCTTGCATTTTTACCGGCGGATGAAATTCTTAATGTGTTTAATGCTCTCTCCAACAGCGCTCCAAATGAAATTGAACCAGTGGATAAGTATTTTGAAGAAACTTTCATGTTGGGAAGACCAATTACCGCACGTGGAAAAGGAAGACCACCATGAAATCAACAGCGGCATCCACCACGATTTCCCTCGACTGTGTGGAGTATCCATCTTCTTCAAGCCCACAACCTTTCCAAGAACAAACAACTTGGAGGCTTAGCACAGGCACTTAAAAACGATAATTGATCGTTACCACTTTGGAGTGTATTCAATGATATTCATAAAAAAAAAGACCACCGCACAGATCAAGAGGTGGAGCGGCTGATTGCAGGGAAAAATCCAACAAAGAAAAAGAAAGTGCAGATGTAAAGGGAAGAGAGGCTTGCAACTGTTGTTAGGAGGCATGGCACCATCCTTCTCAATGAATATCTGCGGGGGATTGCTCACAATCGGCAGTTCAGTTCAAGCAATGTAAACGACTATGAGTTGGGAGATGATTTCAATGATGGAGAACAAAAATAAAAGTTTGTGAGTTTGGGAGACCTCTACACCTCACGGTAGAAGAGGAACGAACGACTAAGTAGTAGTAGAGTTTGGGAGACAATAATAAATATTTTTAACTGTCAGTCCTTTGAATTGTCACTCCTTTGAAATATTTTTTTGTTTATTTAGATGTCACTCTTTTGATCCAGTATTTATGTCTCTCCTTCGTTATGTCACTCCTTATAACAGAACAGTATACAATATATTAGATGGATACTTCTAGGAATATCCATTAAGTAGTGAATTCAAAAACAAAATCAGATGTGAGATAATTTTGTTTGTATAGAACTTACGTATATTGAATGTTTAGGGTGTGATACATTATTTATTTCTTTGTTTAAGTAAGCCTGAATCCATTCTTGTCATACTAAGCCAGTTACTATTTCAGCAGGGTTGCATCATCATTATTTTTTTATTCTAGAAGTAACATAGAGGAGGCTTAAAGTTATAGTGGGTGACAAGTAAAAATAACTGCTCTTAAAGTAACAGTGGGTGACAAGCAAAAATAAATGCCCATAAAATAATTGTGGGTGACAAGCAAAAATAACTGCCCTTAAATTAATAGTGGGTGACAAGCAAAAATAACTGCTCTTAAAGTAGTAGTGGGTGACATAAAAAATAACTGCTCTTAAAGTAATAGTGGGTGACAAGCAAAAATAACTGCCCTTAAAGAAATAGTGTGATAAGCAAAAATAACTGCCCTTAAAGTAATAGTTGGCAACAAGCAAAAATAACTGCCCTTAAAGAAATAGTGTGACAAGCAAAAATAACTGCCCTTAAAGTAAAAGCTGGCGACAAGCAAAAATAACTGCCCTTAAAGATATAGTGTGACAAGCAAAGATAACTGCCCTTAAAGTAATAGTGGATGACTAGCAAAAATAACTGCCCTTGAAGTAATAGTGGGTGATGAGAAAAAATAACTGACCTTAAAGACATAGTGTGACAATTAAAAATAACTGCCCTTAAAGAAATAATGTGACAAGCAAAAATAACTGCCCCTAAAGAAATAGTGTGACAAGCTAAAATAACTTCCCTTAAAGTAATAGAGGGTGGCAAGAAAAAACTGCCCTTAAAGTAATAGTGGGCGACAATCAAAAATAACTGCCCTTAAAGTAATAGTGGGCGACAATCAAAAATAACTGCCCTTAAAGTAATGGAGGGTGACAAGCAAAAATAACTGCCCCTAAAGTAATAAAGTGAGAAACAAAAATATGTGCCTAATGATCATCCAGACTTGCACAGGAACATTACTGTTATCTCTGTACTGTGCTTGTTGGCAGCAGTTGGAAAAATAAGGAACAAGAAGAAAGCTGTGGTAGTGCTGATTTTATACATGCTAAAGGACTATTCAGCTCGTGTAGTTCCCATGAGTCTCTGAAGAGTCAAAGAAAGAATAGGATATCTGCACCCTCAGGCAACTCGAATTAGGCGACTAATATTAGATATTGCATGGGGCTTGCAACTTTATGTAATACAAATTGCCATGGAAATCACCACAGGAGGAGCATGTGAATTCTTCCTACATGGGGACCAACTACAGTGGTGGCGTCATGTTCCGTAAGGAGTGCAAAAGAAAATGAATGATTGACAGGACTATTTGCAGATCTAAATCATCCTGAGTGTCAGTGCCTAATAAATTTCCTTTTTTATTTTGGTTTAATTTAATTTTCTTTTAATATTCTGGTTGCAGATGCATGTGCTACACGTTTTATCATTCGTCATAGAAAGAGTAGGGTCCAAGATCAGACCTTATATTGCCTCTCTAGTGCAGTACCTGCCTCTGTTATGGAAGGAGTCCGAAGATCATAACATGTTGAGATGTGCGATTCTTACAAGTCTTATTCATCTGGTGCAGGTAATTTAAAATTATGATAGAAGTTGACCAATGGTCTAGTTATGTTTCTACAATAGTAGAAGTCAGTCAAAGGTCCATGTTTATTTGTAACTTTGTAGTAGATGTTGACCAAAAAACTGGAAATGTGTGAAATATAAAAAGAGAAGTTGACCAAAGGTCTGGATATATTAGGAACAATATAATGGAGTTAGCTAGAGGTCTGTATATATTTTGACTGTGATGACAGAATTTAACTAGAGGTCTGGATATTTTTGGACCGTGGTGGCTGAAGTTGGCTAAAGATCTGGGTGTATTTGGCACATGATAATAGAAATCTGCATAAGGTCTACATATATATAGTAAACCCTTTACCAAACATTCTTAGTCCATACTTTAAAAAAAAAAAAACTGTTGGGTGGATTTTTGCATATTATGGAAAAGTAGGGTTACACCAAAGTAGACAGACATTTTATTAAAAATATATTATCATTCTGTGAAGGCGGACAGATGCATCTAAGTTAAGTCAAAATAAGAGGTGTTCACATATGCCTATCTCACTCGAAAAAAAAAATGTGCAGCATGTTTTTTTTTTCATCATTATAGATGCTTCAGAGATCTTGTTTCTCTTATACCTTTGATTTTATTAGGTAGTCAAATTTTATAACTCAACTGTTATATCTTTTTCTCAGTTTTTATATCAAGGTTATCTTTTTTGTTTTTTTAACTTAGAAAAATTATGAAGTATGTTCTTCTTTAGCATGATTTAAGTCTTCCTTTCAACTCTTGAGCTATTGGCTGAACCTCACAATATATGAGAGAGCAACATTCCACCACTATGAAAACTTGCGCATCACACATGTCTATTGCTAAACCCTTAGTTAACATTCTGCTGTCTAGGTTTCTGCTTCCCTGAACTGTAGAGCTACCACGTGTTGTTCTGACTCATATTTTATAGAAATGTCATCATAATTTAGACTGTATTCTTATAAAGCTTAAAACAATGAAGTAAGTTTGTCAGAGTTGTGAAAGTGTTTGATCACTATCAATCAACCTGAATATAATCAAAATTGTGTTATTAGAATCCTTTTTGGATGAGGATAGAGTATGTTGGATAGTGCTCTAAGTAGCAGATAGGATATTTAAAAAAAAATTTAATAAGCATTAACAAGGAAGTGACCAAACATGACAAAATTCTGCTTAAAACGGCAAGTAACCGTTATTGTGTTTTGTGGGATTATTAATTGGACCGTTGCTTTTGATGTCACCCAAAAAGCTAAATAAGTCAGATATTGCATTGTAACTGATGTAATTAATCCACATTTATTAGAAAATGTATTTTAGTAACAAGCTTTTTGCTTCACAGTATTGATATAACTGTTATATGATATTTTTTTGCACACTTTGTTTCTTGCTACTCATGTTATGAAGATCGGTTAGTAATTCTTAATAATATGCTTCAGATGTTTACATAATTACTTGATGTGTCGTTTGTCTAAGGGCTATGGTTCTGAGTCTACTCAGTTATGGCAGTTCATCTTGCCAGCCATTGCCATCAGCACAGACACAACTCAAGAACCTCATGTGTATCTTATGGAGGATGGCCTTGAACTTTGGTACGTCACACTGATCAATGCACCAGAGATGTCACCAGAGCTGCTCAAATTGTTTGGAAATATGCCAGCCCTTCTTGGTATGTTAGCTTAGAAATGAGTTCTGCTAAGACCACCGCGGTGCATGATTTATTCATTTAATTTACTTTCTACACTGGTCAAGGAGCAGAGAGCTACCAATGCAGTTGGCCACTCTGGAGGAAGCACATATCAAAGCATTTATGTCCTCTTGCAATGGTGGTTTCTGTAGCAGCGTATTTCTCATGATGAGGCTACCAACCTCATGCACATGCCCATATTAGTCACCTCTTATGAAGTAAGGAGGTCCTAGAAATTTAGGCATGAAAAGAGAACTAATGAGGGAGGTCAAAGTTCGGCAGCTAAAATACTTTGGCCACATAAAAAGGCATAACACCTTGCAGAAGACCATAACAGAAGGGAGAGTTGAAGGCAAACGTGCAAGGGGAAGACAGCGCTATAAGTGGGAAGATAACATCAAGAGATGGACAGGAAAGAGTCTATCAGAGTGCACCACCAAGACAAGAGACAGAAGACGTTGGAGATCCATTACAGCCAACCTTCGTTGTGGAGATGGCAACTGATGATGATGATGACCTGCTTAAGGGATCAGTAGTCTTGTTCGTTCTTTGTCTCCTTAGAGACCCTTGGAAACTATACATGCATAGTAATGGTCAGCAATTGTCCAGAAGTGAAATATACGCAAGGCAGCTTTACATAAGCAATACTAGGAAACTGTACAGAGCCAGGGCCGGATTTAGCCAAAAAGGGCCTCTAGGCTTTTTGATGTTTGGATTTCCTCTTCTTCTCTTTGATTTGAATTTATTGTTTGTTACCAGATTCTCCAAGCGTTAATTCTCATGATGTGTCTAGTGAACTCGTTCTTGTTTTCCTTCGCATCTTACAGAGTAAGGAGCAACTATTGCATTTGGTCCCTTTGCAGGAAGCCTGTTTTAAGCATACATGTGCTCTTGCAGCAGTGACGTATGCAGCAAATTGTTTTACATAATGAAGTTGCCAGCCCCATGCACAACCTCATATTAACTGCTTCATTTGACATGCATGAGGGAGCATTAGTCCAATTCTTTCATTGTCTTCTGTGAGACCCTCAGGATCTACATGGGGCAAAGAACTGTGACTATCTCCACAATATCGTGTTGATTAATTGACATTTTTCTTCTGTTTTTCTGAGACCTTCCTCATTTCCTACTTAGGAACCATCTCTTTGCTGCCTCCAATTTTCTTTCCACCTATTTGTTTTTTGTCCAGGTCTCACATTCATTCATAACCCTCCACTCCCACAGGAGCATAGGCCTTCAACAAACACATGCCAAGTCCTCCTGTCACGTGCCATCATCTCAAGTTCTTTCCATGTTCTCCTCATCATTTTCACCTCTGTTTCCAACTCTCTTCTCCATGTACTTCTTGGTCTTCCTCTGCCTCTCTTGCCCTGGGGGTTCCAGAACAAGGACTGCCTTGTAATGCCATCAACAGGTTTTCTCAGTGTGTGTCCTATCCATCGCCATCGTCTTCTTCTCATCTCCTGCTCCACCGGCACCTGTCTAGCTCCCGTCACCAGTTCCACGCTGGCAACCCCGCCACACCATTTCAATCCCTCTATTCTACGCAAGCACCCACTCATGAAAGCCTGCAGCTCTCTGGCCGCTGTCCCCGTTGCTCTCCATGTCCCCGAGCCACACAACAGGACTGACCTCACACCTGAGCCGAAGACTCCCACTTTCGCGTTGGATCCTATCTCCCCCGATCTCCATACATCTCCCAATGCAATGAAAGCTCCCCTTGCCCCTTGCACTCCCATCCTGATACCGCTGTCCGTCCCTCCAACTTTGTCCACACTACCGCCAAGACATGTGTATGACTCCACATCCTGTATTGGTGTCTCCCCAAGCTCAACCCTGTTATCATTACCCGCACCCATTCGCATTATTTTTGTCCTCTCCCTGTGTATCCCCAGACCCAACTGCTGTGACCTCCCATCAAGTGCCCCCAACCTGCCCTGCATCTGATTACGGCCATGGGACAGAAGAGCCAAGTCATCAGCAAAATCCAGACCATCCAACTGCCTAGTCAGAGTCCACTGGATTCCACCTCTGTTGTGTGTTGCCGATGATCTCACAACCCAATCTATCGCCAGCAAGAAAAGAAATGGAGACAAGAGGCATCCCCGTCGCACTCCCGCCCCCATCCCAAACGGCTCCGCAAGCTGCCCCTCGTGAAGAACTCCGCATGTCATGTCTTCACACGTTTTCTCTATTAAATCAATGATCCCCAGGGGAACTCCACAATGCCCCAACAATTTCCAAAGTGATTCTCTGTCTACACTGTCAAATGCCCTCTCGCAGTCCACAAATCCGATGTACAGTGGTGAACTCCACTCCAGACCCTGCTCAACCACCATTCCCAAAGTGGCCATCTGGTCTGCACACGATCTGTCCCGTCGAAAACCCGCCTGTTCATCTCCCAGCCTCCCGCCCATGGACTCTTCCAATCTCTCAAGGACAATCCTGTCCAACACCCTTCCTGGCACCGATAGCAACACCATTCCTCTATAACCTGTGCACTCCTGCAAACTTCCCCTCCCAGGCAACTTAACCAGACACCCTTCCCTCCACCCCGCCGGCACCTCCTCCCCCTCCCAGACCCCACCAAGCAACCCATATAACATCTCTGTAGCCGTGTCGATGAGGCAACCTGTTTGCCCGCACTTCCCCGCCAGCTTCCCTGCGCTGCCACACAGTTCTCTCATATTTCCTTTGGCCGCAGCATCCCCCGCCTCTCCCGCCAACTCCCCAATATACCCCCTCTTGTCTCCCTCGATACCTCCCTCCACTTCCCCGTCCGCCTCCGTGCACACCTCCCGAGCCCCGGCCCCGGAACCCCCGGTTTTGCCTGTGTTTAACTCTGCCCTCTTGCTTTTTCTGTCCCCTATCCCACTGATGGCCTCTGTTGCCATCCATGCCCCCTGTTGTCTTTCCCCTTTCCCCAGCACCTCCCCACACGTCTCCTTCCATACAGTCTTGACCCGCTGCCAATAGCCCTCTGTACTCCCTACATCCTCCAGCCGCCGGAGCACCTGGAATCTGCCGGATACTGCGACCGCAAACCCGTCTCCTGTTTCTTGATTTCTCAGCTGTCCTACATTATACTGTTGTCTACAATTTTGCACCGCTGCACATCTCCTGAGTTTCATTTCCACTTTGGCCATCAGAAGATGGTGATCCGACGCCACATCTGCTCCTCCGTATACCCTCACATCCTGCAACGATGATCCAAACCTCCTGTCCATGCATATATGATCAATCTGATTTTCTGTTCTATGATCTGGTGATATCCATGTTGCCTTGTGTATTCTCTTATGTGGAAACATGCTTCCTCCTATAGCCAGTTGATTTGAAGCACAGAAGTTTGCGAATAGTTCTCCATTCATTACTCCTAGCCCATGTTTTCCCATGACTTCTTCAAATCCGGTGTTGACTGTACCTATCTTTGCATTCATGTCACCCATCAAAATTGTGATGTCTCTTCTTTTTACTCTATCCATAATTTCCTGTAGTTTAGTACAAAATGCTTCCCTCACAGACTCCTCCCTGTCATCAGTTGGTGCACAACATTGGATGACATTTACATGAATTTTCTTTTTAGCTGTTTTGAAAGTAGCTGTTATTATTCTGGGTCCAACAGCCTCCCACCCAACGAGTGCCCTCTGTGCTTCCCCAGATAACATAAGAGCCACCCCCCCACTGTGGTATGAACCCTCGTCCTCATGTCCCGAGGACAGCACCAATTCACCCGCGATGAGTTTCTTCCTGTCCACCCCCCTCCACCCTGTTTCACACATTCCCAAAACCTCGATTTTGTATTCCCTCATTTCTGCTGCCACTTGCGCCACCCTCCCCTGTTCGTTTAATGTCCGAACATTCCAGGTGCCAAATCTGGAAGTTCTCCTAGAAGAAAGAAGGTTAGTCAGCAACACAGACTCCTTTCGGCTTTCTCTGTGTTGCATCATACGCCTCCCCGCGAGAGGACCTTCCCCTGTCTTGGATGGCTGTGTTTTATTTTCTTTATTTGACTTGTCCATATTTGTTGAAGTTTTTTGTGGTTTAAATTTTTTACAGGATGGGGTAACCGGCCCCATGCCCAACCCTCCTTAGTCGCTTTCTACGACATGCTTGGCAGGGGACAGTGTTACTATTCTTTGCTCCCCTTTCGGGCCCCGGTAACACACGGGTGAGGTCTCACATGCGCAAAGTAAAAAAAGATGTATATAACATTGTAACACTCTCTTTCTCAGTGCCAGTGATAGCTTTTTGTTAGTAAAAATGCTTTTCACACTGTGGAAAGCTGATTTTGTTTTTTGCAATTTTTGCTTTGATTTCAGTTCAACATCTTTCATCGGATGCTATGATAGATCCAAGATATTTAAAATGTCTCTGTTACGACTGGAATAAATATAGAGGATCGTGTTGATAACGCGAATGATGGCAGGTTTTCATTCAGGACATTATGGTCAATATATATAACAAAAGCCGGCAGGTGAACAGGTCCACGGGAAAAAACATGGTTGACGTTTAATAAATAAAGTTACTTCACAATGACGTCCATCAAACATCAAAAGTACATGGCATGGATAAGCGTAGTAGAATTATCTCTCGTCCGTCAATAAGTTTCAAACGTTAGGCATCTTTAAGTGGCAATAATATAATAATGATACACTCCTCTCCTCTCCACTTAATCCTGGCCATTGTACTAAGGTTCGGGCAATCCACGAAAACCAAAGTAATGTGGCAGAAACAATCAGGGCAAACAAAATATTAGTTGCCTCATATCTCAAAGTTACTTGTAGTAAATTATGGTATGAACTTCTAGATAAGTTCGGGAACCATCTTGCACATAACGTGACGGCCTCCGAAAAATCAATAATGCCACAATATATATATCTATATATCACTTTCCCAAAATCCTGGAGCTTAGAAGAAATCACGTCCACCTCAAACTAGTGAACGAATACGAAGGGCCAAATAATTAACACACTGAACCCACGACATGTGACAAACTATGTCACCAGTGACTGTCGCTCACCATGGGTGAACGCTTCGTGCAAAAAGTAGTTTGTCTACAGGCGAACACAATTCCTCACATAAAATGGACATGTGCTTGCGTGTAATAACATGCTACAATATTTTATCCCCAAATCTATCCTTAACAGTTTCACTTACTTTAATACTTTCATGCCACAAATATTTTACACTCTGGGATTATTTCTTTTATTGACTCATCCAGTATTTCTGAAATCTTGTTGTTTGAACTTTTGGTGGTGCTATTGGTGAAAACTGGTCTGATGTTATGTCCTCCCACTATTATTCCTCTCACATCATCACCACTTCTCATAAGAAAACGTCAGGGGATAGCACACATCCTTATCTTAATCTAGATGCCCAACACTCATTTGTCTGAGGTGGCCTTTTACATTTTATTTTTAAAGTGTACATTTTATTTGCTTATTTATTCACATGCAAGAACACACACACACATGCATATTCATGTATATACACAAATTTATTTTTTTGTTTGTTTCTGTAATATGTTTTGAAAACATTGTTTTCCAGTTAACTTTATTACGTATGTTATTTAACAATTTATTTATTTAGTTTTTAATTTTTTATATTCCCTGCTTTATTTTTGTTTCAGTATTTACTTTACTTATTTGTTTATTATGTGTATTCCTTATTTTCCTTTGTTCTATATTCTGTTATTAATATTTATAATAATATACAATAGAAGACCAGGGGCTGGACTTGCATTGTTAGTGACTAGGGGGCAAGCCTTAGTAGTACAGTCATGCGCCGCTTAACGTCCACGATACGTTCTGTGAAATAGGACGTTATGCGATTTGGACGTTGTGCGAACACCATACTTTATACTTAGAAAAGTTATATGGGATACTGAAGTATACCTGTATTGACTTAAATAGCCAAGTTACTGTACACATGCAGTACTGTATTTCAGCTAATGTACTGTATCTGGCAAGGTAATACTGTACAGTATATGTATGGGTTAAGTAGAAAAATCCTTTAACAGCTTGGAGAATTTTTTCTTTGTTCTTAAGGATCGTCGTGACTGTCGAGTGCGACATGACCAAATCACGAGCTATAGCATTCACTGGTTTTTCACCTTCGTGATGTTTAATTACCTTTTGTTTCACTTCCAAATTGATACTTTTCCTTTGTCTCTTGCTGCTGCTATTACTAGAACTGATTTTGCTGCGTTTGGGAGCCATGATGCACTTCACGGTAATGTATTTTCGAAAGTTTACATTAAAATAACGATAGTAAGTACAGTACAGTACAAACATAGGCCAGTAACATAGGCGTTTATTATGACTATCAAGACATATGTACTGTATTATAGGTTATATATGTACTGTACCATTATACGCCTGGCATCGCAATCGCTCTGTACTGTATACTAGAGACATGAGATACACGTGTTGCATGCGGGAAGCTGTTGCTTTCGCTACGTCCGGTTACGTCCGCTTCGTCCTGTTCTCCGATCGGGATTTCTGAACTCTATTATAACCTTATGGGACCACGGACGTATATGCGGTCGGACGTTGTCCGAACGGACGTTATGTGACGCATGACTGTATATACCAGTGTTCTTAGCCACACACTTCCTACCCCTTTAAAAAATCTATCCTTTTTGTTTTCTGCTGTTTTTTTCTCTGTTGTTTGCCTTGACAAATTGATTATCAAAACAATGTAAAGATATTCTCATGCTTACATAAAACTGTTGAACATACCTTTTGCCGTTTTGACTGTTATATCAATATCAGTTTTATGCCGTACAATTCTAGGATTTTAAAAAGTTTACCCAAAAAATTTAGGATGATAGTAGCAAAATGGACAGATACATTCTGGAAATTTCCTCGAAAGTGAGTAGAGACGAAAAGGGAGGCAACCAATCAGAATTGATAAAAATGAGCCAATCAGACGCAGAAGTAGTGAAAGGGAGAAACTCATCAAAATGAGAGAAAATAGGAGATCCAACCAGAGACAGATTAAACCAGTCAGATTAATGAGAGGGAGATCCAATCAAATGCAGGCTCAATCAAATCAAACGGACAGGGAAACTGTATATAAGCCCGCTTTAGACTCAATTCTGGGTTCTCAATAATTCACTTCAAGATCTCATAGCTGAGAAGACATTCAGCAGACTGACCCACATGACTAAAAAAACCACAATTTACAGCAGATAGCTAAGAAGTCAAGCTGACTTGCTCTTGTGAAGCCAATTTCTTAGCAATAAGCTCAAGCCAATCCTCGTGATATTTTCTCTGGAAAGGTATGTTAAAACTATAGATTGTTAATTATTTTTTGTCATGTAATTTGATGTAAAATTTAACATTAGTGTTATGACTGACTTTGATTTACATGCTGATGTCTTATCTTGGTACTCCTAACACTACGCTGACAACTGAAGTTGGTCTCCAGCTGAATATAACCTGAAAACGATCCTGAACAGCATTGGCGCAGCTAGAATTCTTATCAGGACTACACAATGCTAGCTTACAGTCCTTTTTAGGGCTTATTTTTTTAATGCTGTATGCACAAGAGTTTGTCTTCTTCCTTTTCTTCTTCTTTCTCTTCATCTTCTTCTTCTTCGTTTGGTGCAGATTCCTCTATTTTTATAAGGGAAACCACTTTGGCATAACTAAAGACCAAAGGGAATTAATTTAGACAGAATTCAGAAAATTTTTAAAATGATGTCCATAGTCTTCCTATGTATTTTACTGATTGTATGCCGTACTTCTTTGATTGACATGATCACGGTCTTATGACTGTTGTCAAAATGATGATTCTGATCAATAGTGGCCAGTCATCATTGGAGGATCGTTGTAGACAACAGATATGATAGTCTGGTGTGTATGTTTGCATGTTCCTAGATGAGATAGAGTCGCAGTCAAAGTTTCTGGTAAAGTGTAAAATCGACTGCAGTGTGTGAGTAAAGGACCACCTCTGCATTACATATTAGTAGTAGCATTGTGTCTATCTGTCCAGGTGAATAAAGTCTCTTGGGAAACCTACACCTTAGCAAGCTTCAGAAGTGTCTGTAAATAAAAAAAGAAACTGAAGGAGATAAGTGAACTGTTTTATTGAAAAAGCAGAATCCAGACGTCACTGAATGGCCAATATGACGTTAAGAGAAATTGACAATTTATTAATTTCCAGCTTGTGATCTTGTAAATACCTATCTGCAACTTTTACTAGACACCTATTTTAATTATTAAAGTGTACTGATATATTTTATAAATTGCAGTTGATTGATTATGTTTAAAATCCAGTTGCAGTTCGAAATTTAGTTCTTGTGTGAAATTCAAAAGAATATTTAATATTTTAAAATCGGTAGGGATAACTAACAACCTGCATTCCACCCAACTATTAATAGAGACACCCTTGGAGCATAGGATAAGTCTAGCGAGAAGGTGACTTACTTCACAGCTCTATTCTACAGCTACCATCTAGAACTGTGCAGTTATCTACTTGACTTATTTTGTGCCATCCCTACCTCTAGTTCACCAGTTCTCTTCTCCATTTCTGGGAACTGTTTTATTATCTAACTTCCATCTCGCCACAATAATTGTTTTCTTTTTATACTTTTGGCATTCCAAGCTTTTTAGTTTTGTTGCTGCAAGCACACTCCTTCATTGCACTCCATTTTTAGTACCAGTAAGTTAAGTCCAGCTGTAAGTTGACTATACTTCTTATTAGTCCAGCACCTTCCAGATGTTCAGCAAGTAAAATTTGGTGTTTGTTGATTTTTATTTTTTTTACATGAATATATAATTAGTTTCATATCTTCTCTGTCAGTGATGGGTGATGTCTATCTGTCTGTTCATTTAATGACAATGCTAACTGAAGACTTCCATTTGTGTTTTCAAGTTAAAAAAAAATACAAAAGCTGCAATACAGTATATAAACTATTGTTTCAGATCTTGGAACAGAAAATCTCAGAGTCTGCTTGAAAATAATACAGTGTTATGTGTTGCTAGGATCTAGAGACTTTATGCAGGTAAGTCTCTCACATTTTCAGCACTTTTGTACAAAAAGAAATAGTGAAAAACAATGACAACATTTAGATAACTGAAGACAGCAACTCTGTATAACATCCCCACCTCCCCTGTTGAAGAAAAGATCTAACGTTAACTAAATGATTTTGTGTTCTTCTTTATATGATGATATTGAAGTGGTCTCTAAAATTTCTTTGCTGGATTTTGAAATGGGTAATTTTTGCCATTTGTATTTCTTTTATGTCTCAAAGTGTATCATTTATCTTTTGATTGATGATTATCAGCTTGTAATTGCAAATGCTTGTTTCTTTATCACATTTTTATTTTTCCTCGTATCCATAGGCATACTCTGAAGTTCTTGCCACCTCATTGTTGAGCTTGATGACAGATATAAGGACTGAGGGGATGGTGCTAATCTTAAGGGTAGGTTAGATCAGTTAGATTTCATTTGGCCAGTGCAGGGTGCCATGTTATATATACACACACTAGCACATGTACTGAGATTAAACACACATCACTCATATGGCTGATATTTCATTTGTTTTCCTTTTTTATGCTCAACCCTCACTGACCCATCTTATATAATTCAGGGTTGTTGTTTAACTAATGCTGATGAGCTTCTCACTCTTTTGCAGCCAATACCACTGAACACACTGAAGATCTAGGCTTTTCCTGTGGCTTTCTGCCATTCTGAAATGTTGAGTTGAAGTCATGAGCTCCAGTTTTATAAGGATGACTCCAGATATGCCTCTATGCATATATAATACAGGGTATTAATGCAATTCCTAATGTGGCTGACAGTGATTTGTGCACTATGCCTAACTGTTTTTAATATCAGCTTATTCTGCATTGAGGTAGTCAAGGTTTATCTTCAGAAAATATGGGAGAGATTGTCATGCCAGAAGTCATACTTGCTTATGAAGGTCACACTTCTTCTTATCCTTTTTAGTATTTCAAAGCCCTTTTGTTTTTTGGTAGTGGTTTCTGTAGCAATGAGGTTTAAAACCCCATTCATGGCCCTCCTTTGCCATTTATGACTTGCTTGGATGCAGTAGTCCTGTTCTTTGCTCCCCAATATCAGGCCCTGCGATCTAAGTGGGAACTTGTAGTAAATGTTTTGTATCAATTTTACTAATATCACAACAGCAGTGTGGACAGTGACAAAATGCTGTCTTTTGCCATTAGGTCATTTAGTTGTTTCTTTACTTCTTTAGTGCAGGTTAGTGCACCTGTAAGTAATCGCTACCTGTGTTTTCATATAACCCTATTTCATTGACCCTGTCTGGGTTTTTCCTGCAGTTGTCATGGCTTTAACCTTAGACATAAAGTCACTACAACACCCATTTGCATTTCTTAGGTTTAGGTAGATTTTCTGTCCTCCAGTTTCAGTGACATTTGTCGCTGAGCTGTCTCTGTATGTATAGGTACAGCATTTGTTTGTACTCCATACAAGACATAACACTGTTCATTGCAGTTTTTTTACTTTTCTTTGATGAAAGAAAGATAGTGGGGAATATATCTGAATATTTTCATTTCTGTTCTTTTCTCACATTGCACTTATTGGCCTTGACTTACTCATCTAAGAACGCTAGCGCAAAAAATGTCAGGTGCTGAATGGACTGAAATCTGTAATCACTACTATCATTCATTAACAAGAGCTGTACGTAAAGCTTGCGTATTGGTGCACATACACTTTTGCTGTGTGAGAAATGTGCCATTTATAGGAAATTTCCACTTATAGCCTGGAGTGTGATTTTAGCTAACTTAAGTCATTGTAAATTGCTATACAAGTTGTTAAATATATCAAACATATATAAAGTAGTAATAATTCAAACAGTAGCAGCTGAATTGTGCTGATTAAGTTGCAGATTAAGGCAGAGCCTTTGAGTAAAGGAGAACCTAAGCAATAGTTTAAATGTTATAAATGATACAGGCACAACATAAAGGCTGGTGTCATTTCTTGTCAATGTGGAACAGTCAGTTCTTTTCACATACAGAGAAGTTGCCTTGTGAACAGTCAGAAAATAACTTTTCTGTCCTCAGTCAGTGGAATTAGTTCTTAAAGCATTTCCCACTGAAGGCCCATCTGTTTTTCAAGCCATGCTGCCTGGAATCATCAAAACAATTTTGGATGGAGAGGTAATTCTTGTGATTAGACTTGTAATAAAATATGTATTTTTTTTAGTGGGTTCCAGTTATTTTTGCTATCTTTCTAAATGTATTGACATACTGTAAATTTAATGAACTAACTGTGTTAAGTGTGGGGAAGCTGTTTTTAGTTTTATTTTAAGCTATTTTTAGTGTGTGACTAATTTATGTTCATTTGTTAAATATTTCAAGCAACTAAATTGAATCATAAACAAATTCAGCTAAGTCAAACAACACTGTACAAGGCAGTTTCATGAGTTATTTATACATTATTTTTTTTAAACATTAATATGTTTGTTTAATGTAGTATGGGCAAGTTATACAAAATGTGTATTCTAATTAACAGTAATTAACTTATTAATTGTAAAAAACAAGAGGCAATATTGGGATTTTGGCTGAAAATTGGAATTGATTGAATTTAAGATAGGAACTACTCATCAGTGTAACTGTGGCACTGGTAAAATGACTACTGAACATCTGCTTCAGAGTTGCCCAACATATGCATATCAGAGAAAGTGCATATGGCTGACACCAGTACCTTTCATGGAAAAGCTGTATGGAGATTCGAGTAGCCTCAACCTGACTACTGCTTTCTTTGAAGACATTCAAGAAGACGTCTGAGAGTGTACGAAGAAGAAGAAGATAATATTCACAGTACTTACTTGCTGTTATTCTTCAGTAATATTATTTTTATGATATCATTAGCACTAATTCTCATTTGTTACTTTTGCTGTTGAATGTTTAATCATTCAAAAGAATGTTTTATGTTCTTGTCTTATTTTTTTTTTTTTATAAATAAACCAAGGAGTAAAGCTTATTAATACAAAGAAATGAAAAATAAGTGCATGCTAAACTTTTTTTAAGAACTTTTTGTTGACTTACTAATGAAGAGTCTTCATCATGGCAAATAGAAAAGCACACATATACTTAAATCTAAAGAACTATTTGGTAGAAGGGTCACCAAATGAGGGGAAAAATGCACTTAACCTCTCTCTGATGAAGACTTTTCATTGCTATGTTGATGGCAGTTAACTGTTAGGTTTAACTTTACATAGTTCTTCCATTCATTAGCATTATTTCATACTGTATTTAGCCAAACTGAAAGATAAATTAGTACTTTAAATTGTGTTGTAAATGTCTTACCAATGGCAACTCAAATATATTAGGAAAACTGTGTGGTGATGGCTATGCATCTGAGCCTGTTTGCCCGGATCCTGCTTCAGAACCAGGAATTTTTGTGGTCAGTTATCCAGCACATGGCCAGGGAGTCTGGGAAAGATGTGAGTCGAATGTACCATTTTTTATATGCCTGTCACATATAGAGACAAGTTTGGTAGAGCTGTTGCAAGCAGTCCATGTGTGTATTAGCTACTTCCTTGGATTAGTTTGAAAGTTTAAATTTTTTGTCAATATGGCAGTTTTATCTTTAAAAAAAAAAAAAATAGTGCATTTAAAATACCTCTGGGCGTCCAACTGGAAAGTGGTTAGAGTGCTTGCCTCTCACAGCAAAGTTACCAGGTTTTGGGTTCAGACCCGGAAGTGTCATGCTCCAATGTACCCAACTGTGAATGGGTACCTTATTCTGCTCTTGAGTTAGGAAAGACAAAGAAAGTGAGGAAGGGAACTGCTCACCCCACCTCATAAAGCTGAACCTAGTATATTGAAGTCTGATCTTCACTCCCCTACGTCAGTATCTGCAATGGGACTACCTTTTTTGGTTTAAAATACTCTGTTGATTGTTGAGTGCTGTTAATATAAACAAATTGTACTTAGAACAGACAGTAGTGGAAGTTAGTGCTTTGTTTTGAAAACAGCAGTTAAAGTTTTAATAAACTTAGTCATGCATACGTAGGTCGAAGAAAATGAGGGGAACTTCAGTACGGTGGATGGATATGAAAAAAAAAGAAAAAAAAGTTGAATCATCTTTCTAGGACAAAAGACAGAAAATAGCCAACGTTACAGACATAAGGCATTCGCCAGGGAAAGGAAAGAAAGTGAGAGCTAAGTAGGAAAGAAAATAAATAAAAAAATGGCTAAGACCTAGCATGCGTGCCAAAAAGAAATCGAAAAGAGTCTGTTTTTTTTGTTCCTTTTCCCTTCTTAGGATCTCGTTACATGACCATTGAGGCATATTGAGAATATGGTGTTAGGCCTATATTTTCTTAACCATATGGCACACTAGGTTCAGCATCACACAGGCCGGTTTCCCTTCTTAGCATCTACTGTTTACACTTGCAAGTGGCAGCCATTTCATGTCTTCATGGCACACTCTCTTTTCAGCAGGCATGCTAGGTCTTGGGAGCAGTGGTTAGTGCACTGGCTTCCTAGCTCTGTGGTCCGTGGTTCGACCCCCCGTTGATGTGGGATTTTTTAGACCGCAAATGGCTTCGAGGTCGACCCAGCCTCATAAATTGGGTACCAGAGCAACTCTGGGAAGGTTAAGGCGGCCGGCGTGATGCTGATCACATCACCCCTAGTGTGCCGATGGTCAAGAAAATATAGGCCTAACACCATATTCCCAATATGCTTCAATGGGCGTGTAACGGGATCCTTTACCTTTTCTTTATGCTATGTCTTAGCCGCTTTTACGAGTAGTACCCATTAAAAAATTTATTTTCTTATGTGTCCTACTCAGTTCTCACTTACATTCCTTTCCCTGATGAAGGCCTTGTGGCCGCAGAGTTGGCTATTTTCTTTGTCTTTTGTCCTAGTAAGACAAATCACCTCTTTTCTATTGTTTTTCATATCCATCCATCACGCTTACATAGCATGACAGCAGTGGAAGCTATAATACACTTACTCTTGAACAAAGAGAAACTAGCATTTTCATTTAATTTATTTTTCCTTTTTTCTGTCTAATTGTATCATAAAGCATTGTGGGGGGAAAGCAGTTGTTGTTCTTGAGAGAAGTGTGCTGCTTAGGCTAGCGTCTTGCTATATGCTTCCTCAGGATTTCTTTATGATATCTGTCAACCTTCCTCTTGGGCTTACCCTTACCAAATCTTCTGCTCTTGAAAGCCTAAGACATTAGCTGGTTTTACTGCATTATTATGAGGTATGCCCTGGTTAGCACCCGGGGCTCTCTGGGAACAGAGATATAATAGGACTACTGCTGCACCAGGCATTGTCATATGAGGTGACTAATGTGAGGTTATCGATGGGATAGCAGCCTCATCATGTAAAACTAATTTCTACAAAAACCACCATTGAATGAATTTATGCTTTGATTTAGGCTTCCTCAAGGGGGGGGGGGGGGGGGGGGGGGGGGGGGGGTCATCTGGAGTGATAGCCCTATGCTCCCTAAGGAGCAAAAAGGGAAATGATGAAAACCAGGTGTCTATACACATTTATTTTCAATCTTTCTGTGTAGCTGGTTCTCGACATTGTTCCCACCAACTTTTCTATAATCTCCTGGTTTCTCATTCTAAATCTTATTGTGACATTTGCAGTTTTTCCTTGGACACTCAGCTCACATGCTGTGATCTTCTTTTCCTGTGCATTAGATAGAGACCATTCTTTATGCATGGAGGCATATCTGGAGTCATCCTTGTATGACCACCAGCTATGCACAATGCTACAGTATACGTATGTGGAAGTGAACCTATGTCTGTGAGGCTAATTACATCCTCACTGACTCTTGAAATCATCAACACTTCTAGGGATTCCCTCTGTGGTGAAATTTGTTGAGAACCCAGCATTGCACACTAAGCTTGGAGAAGTCACTTGAGCCCCAGGCGTAATTCTTTGACTTGGTTGACTGCATGTGGAAGGATCTATCTGTGGACTCAGTGATAGGCAGGGGAAGCTGAGAAGTGGCTTTGTGCAGGACGTGACAGTTCCCTGAGAGAGCCCAGAACCAGAGTACAGTATTTTAGCTCTGCATAGTTGGAGAGCCCACTTGGATGGCGGGGAGTGCACAGTATGCCACACACTTCTTACTCCTAGCCTGGGACCAAAGTGACGATTCTTTAAATGCAAGCCAAGCTAGAGAAACTGGAGCTCATGACTTCAACTCAACATGTTTCGGAATGGCAGAAAAGCCACAGGAAAAGCCTAGATCTACAATGTAGATAATACCAACTTGGTATTGGCTGCTTAAGAGCGAGTAGCTCAGCAGCCCTAGTTAAACAACAACAAGAAGACCATTCTTTTGACACAGTGAATTTTACATCGCTCAGTATGAAACTAAGGAGATTAAACACAGATAGCAGTGGAAATTGTAATGATTGTCTAAAAAATAGAACAGTAGCAGTGGAATTTACAAGCCATTTATAAGTATTCTGTGTCCTGTGGTTTCAGGGTGTCTCTGAGGAGGCAAAGAAATATTAGGATTTAGCTCAGATATGAGACAACTAATATGAGGTAGGGCATGGGGCTGGCAACCTCATCCTGTAATATCTAAAAAAAACTGCTACAGAAACCACTGCTACAAGAGCATATAAATGCTTTGATGCATGCTTCCTGCAAAAAAAAAAACGAGATGGGGGCTGCAGTTGTGGCTTCATGCTCCATAAGGAGCAGAAAGGAAATGATGATGGCTGTGTTTTTTTTTTTTTTCGTCCTGTAGCTCTGGGAATGCCAATCTCTGTATCACATGCATTTTTTCCTCCCTTCCCAGGCCTAACCTTACTGTCTTTAGACATTTCAGATGTGTCCTCTCTTTTCAGGCTGATTCATTGTTCGGATCCCTTTTGGACAACTGGACTGACCGCATAGACATAATAACTCAGCCAGAGAGGCGGAAATTGTCTGCTTTATCTCTGGCATCACTGCTACCTCAGAACTACAGGTAACTGCTCAGTGCAAATTAATGTAGTAAAATGATTATATCAGTTATGTAATAATTAAGAATGATCTATACCAGCTTTTTTCATGTAGGCATATCTGGAGTCATCTTCATACTACCAGCTAAGCACAGTGCTATAGTATACAGATGTGGAAGTGAACCTTTGTCTGTGAGGCTTATTATGCCCTCAATGAATCAATAAAATCATACACACACTTTCAAGGATTCCCACCTGTGGAGAAACGTGTTGAGAACCCACCATTGCACACTAAGCTTGGAGGTGTCACTTGAGCGCCAGACATAACCCTGGATTTTACCTGGTTGGCTGCATGAAGGAGGATCTCAGTATGGACTCATGATAGGCAGGGGGAGCTGAAAAGTGGCTTTGTGTAGGACGTGACGACTCCTTGGGAATGCCCAGAACCAGTGTACAGTATTTTAGCTCTGCATATTTCATTCATTCATAACCCTCCACTCCCGAAGGAGCATAGGCCTTCAACAAACACAAGTCAAGTCCTCCTGTCACGTGCCATCATCTCAAGTTCTTTCCACGTTCTCCTTATCATTTTCACCTCTGTTTCCAGCTCTCTTCTCCATGTGCTTCTTGGTCTATCTACCTCTGCTTCTCTGTTTCCCTGGGGGTTCCAGAACAAGGACTGCTATCAACAGGTTTCCTCAGTGTGTGTCCTATCCATCGCCATCGTCTTCTTCTCATCTCTTGTTCCACTGGCACTTGTCTAGTTCTTGTCATCAGTTCCACGTTGGTAACCTTGTCATACCATTTTAATCCCTCTATTCTACGCAAGCACCCATTTATGAAAGTCTGTAGTTTTTTGGTAGTTGTCTTTGTTGTTCTCCATGTCTCAGAGCCATACAATAGGACTGACTTCACATTTGAGTTGAAGATTCTTATTTTCGTGTTGGATCCGATTTCTCTTGATCTCCATATATTTCCCAATGCAATGAAAGCTCCTCTTGCTTTTTGTATTCTTATTTTGATATTACTGTCTGTCCCTCCAACTTTGTCTATATTGCTGCCAAGATATGTGTACGATTCTACATCTTGTATTGGTGCTTCTTCAAGTTCAACCCTGTTATCATTACCTGCATTTATTCTCATTATCTTTGTCTTTTCCCTGTGTATTTTCAGACCCAATTGCTGTGACCTCTCATCGAGTGTTTTCAATTTGTCCTGCATCTGATTACAGTTGTGGTACAGAAGAGCTAAGTCATCAGCAAAATCCAGATCATCCAACTGCTTAGTCAGAGTCCACTGGATTCCATTTCTGTTGTGTGTTGTCGATGTTCTCGTAACCCAGTCTATTGCTAGTAAGAAAAGAAATGGAGACAAGAGGCATCCCTATCGCACTCCTGTTCTTATCCCAAACGGTTCTGTAAGCTGTCCTTCATGAAGAACTCTGCATTTCATATCTTCATATGTTTTCTTTATTAAATTAATGATCTTCAGGGGAACTCCATAATGCCTCATCAATTTCCAAAGTGATTCTCTGTCTACACTGTCAAATGCCTTTTCGTAGTCCACAAATCCGATGTATAGTGGTGAATTCCATTCCAGACTTTGTTCAACTATTATTCTCAAAGTGGCTATCTGTTTTGTCGAAAACCTGCTTGTTCATCTCTCAGTTTCTTGTCTATGGACTCTTTTTAATCTTTCAAGGATAATCCTGTTTAATACTTTTCCTGGCACTGAAAGTAACATTATTCCTCTATAATTTGTGCACTCTTGTAAAGTTCCCTTCTTAGGCAACTTAACCAGATATCCTTCCTTCCATTCTGCTGGTATCTCCTCCTTTTCCCAGACTTTACCAAGTAATTTATATAACATCTCTGTAGCCGTGTCGATATCTGCTTTTATGGCCTCTGCTGGAATGCCATTAGGTCCAGCCGCTTTTCCATCTCTTTGAAGCTTTATGGCTTTCTTTATTTCTTCCTTCGTTGGTCTTTCACCGTTAATTTGTAGCTCTTCTTCTGCTGGCTGAATGTCCGGGGGGTTTTGTGGAGCTGGTCTATTGAGAAGGTCCTCAAAATATTCTGT
Source organism: Oreohelix idahoensis (assembly GCA_024509875.1). Lineage (NCBI taxonomy): Eukaryota > Metazoa > Mollusca > Gastropoda > Stylommatophora > Oreohelicidae > Oreohelix > Oreohelix idahoensis. Next base: position 60,255 of record JAMPIV010013021.1, on the reverse strand, counting down.
CCACCTCTTCATTTGCTCTTGTATATTGCTGAGCAGTTTTCCATTCATGTCTTTTATGAAGCAACTTGTTTGCTTGTATTTCCCCGTTAGCTTCTTTGTGCTGTTATACAGTTCTCTCATATTCCCTTTGCCTGCAGCATCTTGTGCCTCTCTTGCCAACTCCTCAATATACTTCCTCTTGTCTCTTTTGATACTTCTTTTTACTTCTTTGTTTGCTTCTGTGTACACTTCTTGAGCCTTGGCTTTGGAACTTCTGGTTTTGCTTGTGTTTAAATCTGCTTTCTTGTTTTTCCTGTCTTTTATCTTATTGATAGTTTCTGTTGTTATCCATGCTTTTTGTTGTCATTCCCTTTTCCTCAGTATTTCTTCACATGTCTCATTCCATACCGTTTTGATTTGCTGCCAATAGTCTTCTGTATTCTCTGCATCTTCCAGCTGTTGGAGCACTTGGAATTTGTTGGATATTGTGACCGCAAATTTGTCTCTTGTTTCTTGATTTCTTAGCTGTCCTATATTAAACTGTTGTCTATAATTTTGCATTGGTGCATATCTCTTGAGTTTCATTTTTACTTTGGCTATCAGAAGGTGGTGATCTGATGCCACATCTGCTCCTCTATATACCTTTACATCCTGCAATGATGATCTAAACTTCTTGTTTATGCATATATGATCAATCTGATTTTCTGTTCTATGGTCTGGTGATATCCATGTTGCCTTGTGTATTCTCTTATGTGGAAACATGCTTCCTCCTATAGCCAGTTGATTTGAAGCACAGAAGTTTGAGAATAGTTCCCCATTTTCATTCATTATTCCTAGCCCCTGTTTTCCCATGACTTCTTCAAAGCCGGTGTTGACTGTACCTATCTTTGCATTCATGTTACCCATCAAAATTGTGATGTCTCTTCTTTTTACTTTTTCCATAATTTCCTGTAGTCTAGTATAAAATGCTTCTTTTACAGACTCTTCTTTGTCATTGGTGCATAACACTGGATGACATTTACATTTATTTTCTTTTTAGCTGTTTTAAAAGAAGCTGTTATTACTCTGGATCCAATGGCTTCTCATTCAATGAGTGCTTTCTGTGCTTCTTTAGATAACATAAGAGCTACCCCTTCACTGTGGTGTGAACTTCCATCTTCATGTCCTGAGGACAGCACCAATTCACCTGTGATGAGTTTCTTCCTGTCTACCCCCTTCCACTTTGTTTCACACAGTCCCAGAACCTCGATTTTATATTCCCTCATCTCTGCTGCTACTTGTGCCACTTTCCCTTGTTCGTTTAATGTCCGAACATTCCAGGTGCCAAATCTGGAAGTTCTCCTAGAAGAAAGAAGGTTAGTCAGCAACACAGACTCCTTTCGGCTTTCTCTGTGTTGCATCCTATGCCTCCCTGCTAGAGGACCTTCCCCTGTCTTGGATGGCTGTGTTTTATTTTCTTTAATTGACTTGTCCATGTTTGTTGAAGTTTTTTGTGGTTTAAATTTTTTACAGGATGGGGTAACCGGCCTCATGCCCAACCCTCCTTAGTCGCTTTCTATGACATGCTTGGCAGGGAACAGTGTTACTATTCTTTGCTCCCCTTTCGGGCCCCGGTAACACACAGTTGCACACTAAGCTTGGAGGTGTCACTTGAGCGCCAGACATAACCCTAGATTTTACCTGGTTGGCTGCATGAAGGAGGATCTCAGTATGGACTCATGATAGGCAGGGGGAGCTGAAAAGTGGCTTTGTGTAGGACGTGACAACTCCTTGGGAACGCCCAGAACCAGTGTACAGTATTTTAGCTCTGCATATTTGGAGAGAAAGTATTCAGTGGAGAAAAATTATTCATTGGGGTACTGGAAGATGAGACAGGTCTGTATTTCAGAGCTGGCATTTGCTGATGATGTTGCCCTGATTGCTAAACCAGAGGCACATCTCCAATCCAACCTGCAAGTCTGGAAGGAAGAGCTGGAGAAGTGAGGGATGGTCATAAGCAGCTCTAAAACAAAATCCTTGGTGATATCACGAGAAGAAAGAAGACATCAGATTAAGCTGGGAGAACAGGTCCTGGAGCAGGTCGACCACTTTAAATACCTCGGAGCTATTATAGACCGAAAGGGAGGCATCAAAGAAGAGTTGGCCACTTGAAAAGCAGCAGCTGGGAGACTTTTTCAGGCCATAAATCGAGTATCCTCAGCAAGAGAGAGGTTGGTAAGAAAACGAAGATGGCTGTATACCACTCCACCTATGTCCCAGTCTTGACATATGGATGCGAGTCATGGGCAATGACTACAACCCACAAAAGCCAGATCCAAACCTCAGAAATGAAGTATCTGAGGAAGGTGGTTGAAGTAACAAGAAGAGACATGGTCCGCAACCAGACGATACGTCAAGGCCTAAAATCCCACCCCCTGCAGACCCAAGTAGAACAGTCCCAACTAAGATGGTTTGGCCATGTCTGCAGAATGGGAGAAGGTCGGCTACCACGACAAGCATGGGAAACAAAGAGCCAGGGATCCAGACCCCCAGGATGACCCAGAGTCCGCTGGGAGGACAACATTAGACTATCTTTGAAGGACCGAGGACTAGAATGGAACCAGACCAGGAGGAAGACAGCCGATAGGATAGTCTGGCGCTCTCTCTTCCAAACCTCTACACCTCATGGTAGAAGGGGAACGACTAAGTAAGTAAGTAAGTATATTTGAAGAGCCCCCTTGGATGGCGGGGAATGTGCAGTATGCCTTGTGTTTCTTCCTTCTAGCTTGGGACCAGATGTGATGATCCTTTAAATGCAAGCCAAGCCGGAGAAATTGGAACTTAACACGTTTCAGAATGGCAGAAAAGCCTGGATCTACACTGTAGATAATACCAAGGAGTTTTCAATGTGATATTGGCTGCAAAAGAGTGAGAAGCTCAGCAGCCCTAGCTAAAAACAAAAATCAAGCTGTATAATGAGAAAATGATGTGATTATGCTCTGTTAGTTATGAAAGCAAGTTGGTCAAGGCCAGTTATAAATGATAGAAAGCATGTACAGTCGATCAGTTGCTTCATCTAGTTTCTGGGGATCTCTGAGAGTACAAAAGAAAAATAGGCATACTACTCTGTCAGGCATTGTTACGTGTCATAATGTCAATTATTCCGGAGATATTCTCCGTGGCCAAAGTAGACTCTAGGGGCAGTCATACAACATGAAATCAGCATAACTGCACTGAGCGGACCAACACCTACTTCACAATTTTACAGACATGCAGTTTATTCATTTTGACAAACAGCTCCATGATAATAGATATATAGGCACAAAGGCAAAATGCAGTAGTACGTATGAGACCAGTTCGTTCCCTATCAAACGCTGGTCATTGGCAATCAGTCAAACTTTATTTAATATCGTCCTTTGGACATCTTTATAAATAAGCACACATTTCCTTACTAGAATAAGCCAGGGACACCTCAACCAAGTATATTGATGCCCTGGTGGTGGAATAATTCAGGAAAAACACAGAATACTGCATTAGCTCAAAACACATACGTCCGCTCACTTCCAAACACACGCCGCATCTCCCTTGCAGACGATCACCTCACTTCTGCTTCAAATTTGTTTACGTCTGCCAGTAAACCATATCGGCATGATGTCACTTCCTTTATTAATAAGTGACTCCATATAAAATAAACAAAAAAGGAGCCCTGTTGAGCTGCCTATTATATCGACATAAATGTTATGAATTTTAATCATAACAGGCATGTCGTATGAAGTTGTGCATGGGGCTAGAAATCTCTGTTTAAAAAAATGTGCATAACCCACTGCTGCAAAAGCACATAACTGCTTTTGGTGTGGGCTTCTTGTAATGGGGACAGATACAGTGGTGACTCCATAGCGAGCTGAAGGGGTAATGATGATATGCTCACTCAGATGTGATTCACTAATTCAGAGAAATAGCTTTTTATCTTGAATATTATAAACCTCGGTACATGGAATCACATTGTCTTATATTACGTTAAAAAAAATTGTACTTAAATATTTGTATTTACGTTTCCTTACACAGCATTGTGACTGAGAGATTTGGTGTCATAATAAATTGTCTTGTTGAAGTCCTTCATGATGTTTGCAGATTGGATGATGAGGGCACAATGATTGAGTGAGTTAAAAAAACATGCTTATAGATCACATTTATTTTCTCTTATAAGTTTTATAGTTGTGTATGTTTTGTGTGCATGTTTGTAGCGTGACATTAATTCACATTTGGGGAAAACAGTGAAAATGGTATGATCTCAAATGCTTAGGAGTTTTGACTTTTGTGGCAAGCGAAATGTTTTTCAAATGGCCAGGCTAGACCTAAAGAGATGGGTTAACCTCTTTCAAATTATCTTTGAATAAAATAATAACTTATTTCTACTGTGTGTTTGAAAATTATTTAGCCATCCTTATGTTTCAGAATTGTTATTGTTAACCAGAATCGACCTCACTGCACTCCAGGCAAACCCATAGGTGCTCAGTCTCCCTCAGCAAATGTCGAAGAGTATGAATGCTAATTGTACCTGTAGCACGCTGGTTGTACTTATGTTTCAGAATACAATGTATAAATACACTTATAAGCAAGGGTAAAGGATTTATGACCGGACTTAATGTTGTCCATTATTTTGAAGTTGATGAAAGGGCATCAAAAACATGGAGAGCAACCAAGATGTCACAGACTTGGATAAATAGGATTATGAGACAGACTGAGAGAGGAAGAGGGAGATCAGAAAAGACTCGGAGAAGAGAACTGGAGACGGAAATGAAAGGGAGGAGGGAGACATGGAAAGACCTTGAGCTGGTGGCGTTAGGCAGAAAAACTTGGCGACAGTTTGTTGCAGGCCTATGCTCATTATGGAGCTGAATAGCAATAATGATGATTAAAAGCATACAGATATAATATTTTTAAAATAAACAAACTATAGCAAAAGCTCTTTGTTGATTTTGGCATTATGTGAGTTTTTATAAGAGCTCAAGAAAAACAAGGTTCTTTAGACTTGTAGCAGATTTGTGTAACGGTCAGAGTGGCTAAGAGGTCTGTCTCAAATTCTAAACCTACTTGGGTCGATTCCCAGTAGAGGGAATATAATTTATGGAAATTTTTTTTCAGAACCAGTGGTCCTAATGATGTCATACTCCCCCTTGTCTCCTGGGTAGTGAGATTTGATGCTTAGCCTTCTCGGATAAGGGCGGAAAAATAGGAGGTCCTGTGTGCAAGTTGCGCACGTTAAAAATCCCACGGCAGTTGGAAATCGTAAAGAGTAGGCCATAAGGCTGCTGCCCTGGCAAAGTTTAAAAATTAGAAACCTACCCACCACAAAAATATTTATAGAATGTGTGATTCCTATGTACACACATTAGGATTCTCGCTGGTGCTATGGAATTCGTGCACTGTGCTGAGATCTTCCTTGTATGATCTAAGGGAGGAGATCGGAGCACTGATGGAGGTGTCAGTATGCAGTGAAGGTAGTCCTTAAAACCAAACCAAACCAAACAGATTTGTGCAGTCTTTCTTGCCTTCTCTGCAGAATGCCTGCGTGCAAGGTCCTTTGTCACGCATGTGGCCATCTTAGTCTGTGGTGACAGCACACCACTGAATGTTATGAGTGGGTCTCAGTCTAGAAATGATTGCCTTCAGGTTATTAGTAGCCTCTTGTCAGGGATAGGCTGTGTTATCTAACTTGTAGTTCCTTTTCATTGGATGCCAGAGAGACAAAAATTATGAATGTCAAAACAAAAAAAAGAGCTAAACATGGATATTTGTCACGAAGTGGTTTTACGTTTATAGAGTTTGCCTGAATGAAAACAAGACCCTAGTATGAGAAAGTCTGAGAAGATAGAATTTAGATGGAAAATGACATGCCTGTGGACAGATGAGACTATTGGCTCAAGGGATAGAACCAGGTTTTGACTCGCCCTTGCCGCTTCGTGACTTCAGAAAGGCTATAATCTCACCCTCCTCTGACTTCCTTTAAATACAAGGAGATAAGGTGTATAAAAATGACCATAGACACCACTATACAGACAACATAAAGTAAGTATAGTAAGGAGTAAAAGCTGATCCAGTATACGGTAAATATATATATTTTTATTTACAGAATGGAAAAAACATTAAAAATACCATCAAAGCATCAGTAAAGAAATGGCCTGCACTGTTGCACGGCCTGAAAACCAAAGTACACATTAAATTAGACAGACACTAAAAAAAACCTCAACTCACATTCACTCTTTCTGTCACCCTGCTGAGGAACAATAAAATTGGTTAGTGATTTACACAATCTAATTTGGTGGGGCTGTCAACTTAAGCCTCCACTCTCTAATACCACTAAAATTGCTACTGTCTCAGTCCGGTTGACTTTTCCTCCACGAACGTCTACACAGCTTCCAACTTGGTAGGTGATATGCGCCGCTAACTAACACCACTGGAAATGCTACAAATAATAGACTTGGAGTATCACAATGGCTCAGTATCTATCCGTCAAGTGGATACTGAACAGACCTTACTGGTCCTGTCTATATTCTCCCTCCTTCTCTCTCTCTATCTCTCTCTCTCTCCCTTGGTCTCAGTGTCTCTCCAACACTCGACGACTGATGATGCGGTGTCTCCGTTACGCTCTTCTCTCGTTACCTTCAAGACCCAGGTATTTTAACCCTGTCACCTGTTCCTGAATTCTGCGATGATGATGACTGGTGGGTATCCAGCATAAGAACTTGATCAACTGTAGAAAAACTTCTCTGCTGCTGACTAGCTTCTATGATTTGCTCCTCTAACCCGCTCCAGATTTAGAGGCAAACACAGCCTTTATTTCTGGCTGTATACGATTTAACCCAGTCTCACGGCCACCTGCCGTTGCTAGAGACTATAATAGCAATGCTCTTGGCTGTATGATAAATAAACCCCGTTCCAGCTGAAGCATAGGGACTTCACTGCCAGAGACCATAGGTTATTTTTCTTTGCTCCGGACGATAACTCGAGTACTATGACCCTGAGATATGTCTTTTTGCCGTGGATAATTTTATTAGACAAAATTATGGTCCCCACTGTTTCGCCGTGACTCGCTGAAATTAAAAGGAAATGCGTCGATTGTATAACAACTCCAACATAACGCATCTCTAACCCATTAATCTTTATAACTCCCTTACTCAGTACTTCACTCGTCATGTACAACAATACAAAAAATAATATTACCCACGTGGCTCACTCGTCATGTACAACAATACAAAAAATAATATCACCCACGTGGCACTTAAATCTCTCTCCTCCCTCTCCCCTTCTCTCGTTCTGAAAAAAACCGATACATAAAATATTCCTACTCACGTGTCTCTTCATTCTCACTCCTTCCCCCTCTCTCCCTCAACTATAATCTACCAGGTAAGTAACCAGAAACCTCCCGACCTGTCTGCCTCTTATCTATTTGTTACGCGAGGCTACCCACGTGTCCAAACATTCAAACTAGGAAATCCTTTGTCGAAATCCCGTGGCCTCCTTTTTAACATTTACACGTGAGGTTTCCTACTTAAGCCCCAATTTAAATGAAATCTCGCTATAGGAATAGTTTACTCCTCTAAGCAGTATATTCCACTTATAACATACATCCTTACTCTCTGACGGCATTTCTTACATTTAAGGTACAATAAAATAAAATTTAGTACACACAATCGATTCCCCATAAAATTACATTTGAAAATACACAGGAATAAATGGTGGTTTTACATAACATTCTACAACTATGAGCACACGTGTAGCTTATAACTTCACACGTTCCTATCTACTGCCAAAATCATAGAAAGAATAAGCACACTGTTGCATTTACATCGTTCTTCAAAAATGATAATGGATGGCACTATCGTTTTGAACTTAAAAGTTAATGTCCGCGAAGAAATTAACTACGGGCAAAATTCTAAAAACCCCACTAATAAGTAAAACGATAAAAAAATTCCTACATACCGATTACACTGACTAACAAAAAAAAACTTTTTTTTTCTTTCTCTAACATTTCTATGTTTTTCTGGTCAATTTTAATGCGCTGTTTTTAAATCTGCAAACCGTTTTTCTCTATCAGGTCGGGATCTCTAGAAATACGCAATTGAAGTTTTTTAACAACGCATACAGTATTACAACATCATTCGTTCAAGAAGTATAACAGTTATGTAGGCTTGAATTTCTTTGCAGTTGACTTTCGTCGGTGAATGGCATGTGGTACATCGCGATGAAGCATCCAACAATAATCGGCAAGCATGGTCACACTCCACCGTCCTTGATAACGTGACTCCATTACGGCGATATCTTGATGGAATCATTCTCCATGTTCATCGCTGACTTCGCCAAGATTGTCAGGGAAAAAGTTAAGATGCGAATCGAGCAAATGGATTTTGAGGGACATGTTACAGCCCATAATTATGTATGCATCTATGCACTGCTTAACAATATGCAACATAGTCGACAGATTTGTGATTTTCCAGAAAGTTATCGACGATCGATTTGAATGCCATCCATGCGCGAAGTTCACTACCATGTAACAAGTTCTCGAATTGTTTGTCTGCAATAACTTTCCTAATCTGAGGTCCTACAAAGATACCTTCCTTTATCTTTGCATCGCTAACTTTCGGAAACTTTTCTCGAAGATAAGTGAAAGCTTTGCTCGTTTTATCTAACGCTTTTACAAAATTCTTCATGAGCCCCAACTTTATATGTAACAGTGGTAAAATGAAGGTGTCTTTGTTAACTAATGGCTCGCGTATTACATTTTTATGCCCGAGTTGCATACGATCCCGATAGGCCACACCTTTCTTGCATAATGTTCCTGTCTGTTGCGGCTGTCCCATTCACATCGGAAGCAACAAAATTTAGTATACCCAGTCTGCATGCCCGTGAGAATTGCAATGACCTTTAGGTCTCCACAAATCCGCCATTGGTAGTCATTGTACTTTATTTTTTCCAAACGTATAGCCATATTGTCATAAGTTTCTTTCATATGAACAGAGTAGGCGACTGGAATTGATGAAAAAAAAATTTCTGTTATGCAATAACACGGCTTTTAGACTAGTCTTGGAAGAATCGATGAAAAATCGCCATTCGTTGACTATGTGCTCATGACCGTTTACATCTTTGCAATAGCAAATGTCATCATCCATCTCAAAGTATTGAACAAGTTCTCTGTGTCTATGACGAAATTTAGATATCGGAGTATTGGGCGCTAAAAGATTCCATTCTTTGAGTCGCAAACCGAGTAATTCTGCTTGTCCTTTGGTAAGAGCGAGATCACGTATTAGATCTGAAAGTTCTGAATGGTCAATTAAGTGAACACCATCATTCACCGGTATGTAATCTGAGTCAGAATTAGTTTCTAAAGCAGGTAAACTATCACTTTCTGATGGTTCATTTACGTCCAACGGATATTGTTCTGGTGGTACTTGGATCGGACACGTGATTGGATCATGAGGCACTGGTTTCGAAACCGATTCAATATTTGGATAAACCACAGACTTTCTAGTTTTAAAAGTGAAACCATGGATATTTGTCAAGCAGAAGTAACAATCAGTAGTGTGATTTGTATGTTCACGCCTTATTACTGGCACGCCAAAAGGCATCGACTTATGCTTCGGCGATTTTCGTAACCAACCTGCCAATGTATCGAACAAACCGCATTTGGCTTCCAAGATTTATTTGCATCATCAACTTTCGAATCGAAATAAAGTTTATATGCTATCTTTAGTAATGGTGTAAAGTTTTTTCTGGTCAACACGATCGGTAAAATATCCGCACACGTAACAGAACAGATCAGCCGAATTTCTACAACTTCTAGAAGCCATATTTTGCTCAGAATTATTTCAAAATACAGTAACTATTTGAAAAATCGCGTAACATATGTCATGCATCTTTTAGCAGTATAAAAAGTAGAATTATGTTGCTTTTTATTAATTTTTAATAAGTTATATAGTAAAAATGAAACGGAGCAAATAACGGTTTCCCAAAAATATATTTATTCACAAATATCTTAAGAACCCGACGTGATAGAGATAAACGGATTTCAGATTTGAAATCAGCGCAAGAAATTGACCTAAGAACACTTATTCTTATATAAGAAAGAAAAATGTTGTTTGTCAGTGTTATCGCTGTTTTCCCACAGTGGAGACGATAATATGAAGTCTGACGGCTGACAATTATTTCTTACGATAGAGAACTTGCCCGCAATTTTCTACCTCAATATATACAAGCGAACCGCCCCCGCGGATTCCCTTCCTACGCATACCCTAGCTTTCCCTCGGACCAATGGAAATGCTCAGAAAAATAAACATAACTATGAGCTACGCCAATCAGATTTGAAAACAACGCGACCGCGTGTCCAAAAATGACATCACGTCCACGTGCGTTTCTGACGCGTCATTACAGGCGTGCCCGAAAATAGCGATTTCCGTAAACAACGGAAAATCAGAAGAAAGTAAAACTGGTCGAGTGCAAAACAAACCCACCGTCATAAACGAACCCATTTAATTATCTACCCAAAAATACCAACCACGATATATATTCAAATGAGAAGAAAAAAAAATGGTAAAAATTCAAAATAAAAGAACAGGATCGGCCCGGAAATACAAAATAGACGACAGAATCGGGCCGGTTGAAGGACAGAATTACAGTGCGACATCACATAAGTCCCCCCTTTCAAGTGCGGGAATCCGTGCTAAATCACTGAAATCTCTGGGTTTCATACTGGCCCGTATCTAGATCTACCTCTCGATCTAATCACTGTCATAATTAGCATTATCATACAGGCCCATCTCCATATCCTTGAGAATCCTTGCAAGCACTGGATCGCGAGGGTACGCCAGGGGATTTCCTCCTGGCGACTGCAACATGACTGGTCGCCCTTCCCCCTCCCTCTCGTGTGTTTCCTTCGCCCACGAATTTTCCTGGCGGCGCGCGGTAAATAATGATTACCAAATGGTGCGGCCTCCCAGTGTTTTGAAACAGTCTGACTGGCTTGGCCAGACATCGCCGTAACAGGGTGTAACTGTTTATGGTTGCTTGAAGAAATGTGCGCATGTTCCTTCTTGTCAGTACTTCCCTCCCTTGAGGGATTTAATACCATCGGGGGCCTATTTCCCGACGACAAAGAAGATACTTCTGAAGTAAGAGGCGTCACCACTGTTTGACCTTTAGGCTGAACAGGGCTGACAGGCGAATACGCCTCTGTAAATAACATTCCACTGTCTTTAGAGGCTTCCATCCTCTTCATCGCAAGACAAGGATGTTTGAGCTCCCGTGGGGCTCCGTGAATTTGGGGCTCTCCCCTTTCACTTCTCTGGCCTGCAGTAGGCCCCCTTGCATTAGCAAGGATCGGCGTGGTTGGGTTTCCCAAAACTAAGTATGGGCTTCCCAGGATGAAATCATGTGCTGGCTGTGCCATTACAGCTGCCTTGATTGTGCCAGACACAAACTTGCATTTCACCTCAATATTGGCTACAGGCAGACGCTGTGAGATCCCTCTTCTCAAAATTCCACCAATCTCAACTATTTCTCCTGTCCACTGCCCTGGTTTCACCAAATGACGAGCGATGATACTGGGGTAAGTAAGCCCGCTGTCAAACAAACACGTAGTGGCTGTCCCATTCACTACGGCTGGTCCACTGTTAGAGAACAACTTCTCTGCCTGGACTGGTTCCCATTTATTCCCTTTAGTCCATCTCACCGGTTTTAAGCAAGCTGCATGATGAGCTGGGGGTTTGTTCATACACCGAGATGTCCAGTGGGAAGTGGTTCTACAATTCTGACAATACCTCTCATTATCTCCCCTGTTCCTAGCGGATTCCTGAGATGGTGTTGGCTGTGCTCTGTTATGCGGCTGGGGGCGCAAGTGATAACCTGAATGAGGCTCCTTGCGAGAAGGCCCTGGTTGCTGATGAGCTGGTGAAGTAGCCGACTGCGATGACGAAGCTCCTTTGTCTGGGGCTGGCAGGTCTGGGTTTTTCCGTTTCTGTCCCAGTACTTCGGCCTGTGCTGTCTGGAACCTTTCCGCGAACACGATAATCTGATCGAGTTGCTGGGCACCCTGCTCTGCCAGATACCGCCTCAAGTCGGGGGACATGTTTGCTTTTACCTGTTCACACAGAACTAACTCCTCCAATCCTTCGAAGGTTTTCACCAGTCCTGACAGTTCCCTCCACCGAGTAAGGTAATTTCTCACCTGCTCTGCAAACTGAGCAAAACTCTCTCCCTTTTCCGGCCTGCTCTCCCTGAACATGGTTTGGCATTTTCGGGGTGTCCACTGAAATCTTTTCAATAAAGCATTTTGCAGTGCCTCGAAGTTGTTCTGATCGTCTATGAGCAGCTTGTTGTAAACTTCATACGCATGACCCTTGAGCGATTGCGATAATTTCAGACACCAAAGACTCTCATCCAACCCGTATGCCTTTGCCATCCTTTGAAATTTTTCCAAAAACACATCAATCTTTTCATTCCCTTTAGGGAACGAGTCGAATGGGAAGCTCATGGCTGCCATCCGGGGCCCTCCGTTTCCTGAGGTGTCTCTCGCTCCTGCTCCAGGAGAATCTCCGTTAGCTGAACTGCCTTCTGAAGCTTGGTACTGCAGTTCCAGAGAACACAGGGCAAGTTCTTGTTGTCTTTCTGCTGCCTTCTCCTGTGCTTCCCTTTCTGCTTGCCTCTCCGCTGCTTCCCTTTCTGCTGCCTTCTCCTGTGCTTCCAATTTCCGAAGTTCCATCTCTGCCTGCCTCTCCGCTGCTTCTGGGGCGGCTGCCCTGTCCTCTTTCTCTTTCTCTCGCTGAATGTGCCTATCATTTTCCCTGATCAGGTATGCCTTAGTCTCCTCCTTGTCCATTCCCATGTCTTGAGCAGCCTCGCGCCAGGCAGCTCGTAACTTGGCCATATCCGCCATCTTACCTGTAAACTGCTGTAAGTTCACAAATACAGAGAAATGACAGAAAAGGAAAAGAGAAGGAACAACCTGTTACGTAATAGGAAATATTCCCTCTATAACCGCTGTTCCGAAACCAGAACTCAGACTAGCACCAAGTCTGAATAATAACCTAAAAAAATTGTGTTAAGAAGTTACCAAAACCCGAAATTACTTTCCTGCTAAAGAAAAATGTGTCGGTATGCCATCAATTACCTCTATGTCATATACATCAAAAATACCACAAAAATCTACTAGACTGCAACCTGTGGAAAAACCTATAACTGGATCAGTTCTAATAGCTCAAGTCTAGGGGATATTTAAAGAAAAATCTATACTCAGAAAACTTTCTATAGAGACAATCTATGAATGTCGATCACAGAATTGATCTCAACAGAATGATCCACCGGACGATTGCCGCCCACTTGTCACGAAGTGGTTTTACGTTTATAGAGTTTGCCTGAATGAAAACAAGACCCTAGTATGAGAAAGTCTGAGAAGATAGAATTTAGATGGAAAATGACATGCCTGTGGACAGATGAGACTATTGGCTCAAGGGATAGAACCAGGTTTTGACTCGCCCTTGCCGCTTCGTGACTTCAGAAAGGCTATAATCTCACCCTCCTCTGACTTCCTTTAAATACAAGGAGATAAGGTGTATAAAAATGACCACAGACACCACTATACAGACAACATAAAGTAAGTATAGTAAGGAGTAGAAGCTGATCCAGTATACGGTAAATATATATATTTTTATTTACAGAATGGAAAAAACATTTAAAATACCATCAAAACATCAGTAAAGAAATGGCCTGCACTGTTGCACGGCCTGAAAACCAAAGTACACATTAAATTAGACAGACACTAGAAAAAACCTCAACTCACATTCACTCTTTCTGTCACCCTGCTGAGGAACAATAAAATTGGTTAGTGATTTACACAATCTAATTTGGTGGGGCTGTCAACTTAAGCCTCCACTCTCTAATACCACTAAAATTGCTACTGTCTCAGTCCGGTTGACTTTTCCTCCACGAACGTCTACACAGCTTCCAACTTGGTAGGCGATATGCGCCGCTAACTAACACCACTGGAAATGCTACAAATAATAGACTTGGAGTAACACAATGGCTCAGTATCTATCCGTCAAGTGGATACTGAACAGACCCTACTGGTCCTGTCTATATTCTCCCTCCTTCTCTCTCTCTATCTCTCTCTCTCTCTCCCTTGGTCTCAGTGTCTCTCCAACACTCGACGACTGATGATGCGGTGTCTCCGTTACGCTCTTCTCTCGTTACCTTCAAGACCCAGGTATTTTAACCCTGTCACCTGTTCCTGAATTCTGCGATGATGATGACTGGTGGGTATCCAGCATAAGAACTTGATCAACTGTAGAAAAACTTCTCTGCTGCTGACTAGCTTCTATGATTTGCTCCTCTAACCCGCTCCAGTTTTAGAGGCAAACACAGCCTTTATTTCTGGCTGTATACGATTTAACCCAGTCTCACGGCCACCTGCCGTTGCTAGAGACTATAATAGCAATGCTCTCGGCTGTATGATAAATAAACCCCGTTCCAGCTGAAGCATAGGGACTTCACTGCCAGAGACCATAGGTTATTTTTCTTTGCTCCGGACGATAACTCGAGTACTCTGACCCTGAGATATGTCTTTTTGCCGTGGATAATTTTATTAGACAAAATTATGCTCCCCACTGTTTCGCCGTGACTCGCTGAAATTAAAAGGAAATGCGTCGATTGTATAACAACTCCAACATAACGCATCTCTAACCCATTAATCTTTATAACTCCCTTACTCAGTACTTCACTCGTCATGTACAACAATACAAAAAATAATATTACCCACGTGGCTCACTCGTCATGTACAACAATACAAAAAATAATATCACCCACGTGGCACTTAAATCTCTCTCCTCCCTCTCCCCTTCTCTCGTTCTGAAAAACCCGATACATAAAATATTCCTACTCACGTGTCTCTTCATTCTCACTCCTTCCCCCTCTCTCCCTCAACTATAATCTACCAGGTAAGTAACCAGAAACCTCCCGACCTGTCTGCCTCTTATCTATTTGTTACGCGAGGCTACCCACGTGTCCAAACATTCAAACTAGGAAATCCTTTGTCGAAATCCCGTGGCCTCCTTTTTAACATTTACACGTGAGGTTTCCTACTTAAGCCCCAATTTAAATGAAATCTCGCTATAGGAATAGTTTACTCCTCTAAGCAGTATAATCCACTTATAACATACATCCTTACTCTCCGACGGAATTTCTTACATTTAAGGTACAATAAAATAAAATTTAGTACACACAATCGATTCCCCATAAAATTACATTTGAAAATACACAGGAATAAATGGTGGTTTTACATAACATTCTACAACTATGAGCACACGTGTAGCTTATAACTTCACACGTTCCTATCTACTGCCAAAATCATAGAAAGAATAAGCACACTGTTGCATTTACGTCGTTCTTCAAAAATGATAATGGATGGCACTATCGTTTTGAACTTAAGAATTAATGTCCCTGAAGAAATTAACTACGGGCGAAATTCTCAAAAACCCACTAATAAGTAAAAACGATAAAAAAAATTCCTACATACCGATTATCGCTGTTTTCCCACAGTGGAGACGATAATACGAAGTCTGACGGCTGACGATTATTTCTTACGATAGAGAACTTGCCTGCAATTTTCTATCTCAATATATACAAGCGAACCGCCCCCGCGGATTCCCTTCCTACGCATACCCTAGCTTTCCCTCGACCAATGGAAATGCTCAGAAAAATAAACATAACTATGAGCTACGCCAATCAGATTTGAAAACAACGCGACCACGTGTCCAAAAATGACATCACGTCCACGTGCGTTTCTGACGCGTCATTACAGGCGTGCCCGAAAATAGCGATTTCCATAAACAACGAAAAACCGCGTGATCAGAAGAAAGTAAAACCGATCGAGTGCAAAACAAACCCACCGTCATAAACGAACCCATTTAATTATCTACCCAAAAATACCAACCACGATATATATTCAAATGAGAAGAAAAAAAAATGGTGAAAATTCAAAATAAAAGAACAGAATCGGGCCGGTTGAAGGACAGAATTACAGTGCGGCATCACAATATTGTTGTTGTTTAACTAGGGCTGTTGAGCTTTTTGCTCTTTAGCAGCCAATACTAAGTCTAAGAGTCCTTGGTATTATCTGCACTGTAGATCTAGGCTTTTCCTGCCATTCCAAAATGTGCTGAGTTGAAGTCATGAGCTCCAATTTCTCCAGCTTGGCTTGCATTTAAAGGATCGTTACATCTGGTTGTTGAGACAGGGTGGCTTAGATATATTCTTTGCAAGATAGTTAAGAGTGGGGTAGGAGGAGTAGAGGAAGATAGACAACTATATAGTTTGACAAAATAAAAGAGTAAACAATACTTAATTTATGAATGGCCAGACACATCCTCGGTATTTGACAAAATGACAAATGTTGAGGTGTTGTCATGTGCTTGAAAGTATACACTGCTTTGACAATGCAGACTACGTTGGCTTGGCCATGTCTGTCGCATGGAAGATGGTCACATCCCGAAAGATATCTTCTACGGACAAGTGGCAGATGGCAAAAAAAACAGCTAGGCGACTGCAACTGAGGTTTAAAGATGTGTGTAAGAGAGACATGAGGGCATTGGACATAAATCCAGCTACCTGGGAGGATGAAGCTGCCGACCACAGCAAGTGGCGATGCTCTCTATGGCTCTATCTCAGATTGGGCGAAAAGAAGCTCTCACGACAAGCAGAAGAGAGGAGAAAATGTCAACAACAAAAATCAGTTTATTCCCGGTGGATCATAGGGTTGCAGTTGTTGCTTTCTGTTGATTGGTCTTCGAGTTCCTCTTTAGCTGTTCTCTATAGACGTCCACTGTGAATGGATACTGGGGACCGTGTACGTAACCTAAATTTAAAATGTTACATTTTTTAGTGTTTTTGTGTACATTTTTTGTCAAGAAGGGGTTTGTAGTCTTCATTGGACAATCAAAGGGATCCATAGCCTTCATCAGACAGTCAAAGGGGTCCATGGTACAAAGATGTTTTAAAAAACCCTGGACTAATATGAGATGGTACACGGGGTTGGTGGCCTCATCAGTCATATAAAACTTGTACAGGCGTCCCCCGCTTTTTGACGGTCCGCTTTTCCGACGCTTTTCAATTATAACCAGAACCCATACATTCGACGCGTGGTCCGCTCTTTCGACCTATTTCATCATGTTTCCAAGCTTTTGTTCATTTTACTGTACAGTACTTTTGTATATTTAAAGGTAAGCTTTTGTTCATTTTACTGTGCTTTTGTATACATATGGTGTGTTATTTAGCTTTCGCACACATTCGCAAGTGATATATAGTGCATTATTTGCGTTTTTTGGTGGCCAAAATGCATTTGCAAGCTAAAAAAGACTGGGTTCCACTTTTCTACGATTTCCGCTTTTCGACAGTGCTCTGGTCCCTAACCTGTCCAATAAGCGGGGGACACCTATATTCAGTATGGTGTGTCCTACTACCTTACATCTGTTTCTGCTATTCCCAAGAATCTTATACTTTAGCATCTCATTTCCTGGGCCAGTGGGACTGTTTTTCCAGTGTCAGTTAGCTTTCTTACATTTCAACTTCCTATACTGGATTTGCCTTGTCATTACAAGACTTACTAGCAGATTGACTCCCAGTATTTGGTTCTCATCAGGTCGCACCATAAGCCTCTCTTTGAGAATTAGTCAGTGCTTGGGCTGATGGCCTTGGTGTTGTGGTTGGAGTTTCTGTGTCAGATTTTTTTTTTCTCGACTAGGTTATTGATCCTAACCTAACTTCTTAAGCTCTGTCTGGCCAATTCATCCATCAGCTGTTTGAAGCTCCCAAAGCATAAGGCACCACTCACACACCAATGAGACAATTTAACATTGTTTGTACAGTTTGCTTTCACAGTTTAATATGATTAATAATTGATTGTTGTTCAATTATTTTATCAGTGGGCTTGTGATAGAAACAGGGGACGCAACTTTAGATGATAATCAGGACACACAGCATGACAAGAGAAAACATATGGTGAGTACAGTCATTTGTTGCGTGCTTTCTGTGCTTCTCTATGGTGCGGAATGCTGGAGAGTCACAGAGAAGGAAATGTCAAAATTCCCCTCTTTTCACACAACATGCCTAAGAAAAATTCACCGAATCTTTTGGCCGAATACCATCACCAACCAAGATCTGCTTACTCGTAGCAAGCAAGAGGACATGCATACCATCATAGCTGGCAGACACTGGAGCTGGGTTGGTCATGTCCTCAGAAGAGACCCCGATGCCATCACAAGAACAGCTATGCTTTGGACCCCTGAAGGAAAGCGAAAGAGAGGCCGACCAAAAAACAACTTGGCGGAGGACTGTGGAGGCTGAGATGCAAAGAATGAACCAGAGTTGGGGCACTGTACGAAGGATGGCCACCGACCGTGCAAAGTGGAATCAATTTGTTGTTGCCCTACAAGACGCCACTAGGCGTGATGGCCACTGACTGCTTTGACGGTCGGTGGTTAAGGATCGAAGAAGAAGAAGAAGTCATTTGTTTCTTTTATATTTGCTATTCTTAGGCGTTGCATGTCCTTCTGCTGTTTTCAAGAAGTTTATAAAATTTTTTCGTTTTGCTGCATATTAATATTTAAAACACATATTAATTTAGAAGTTGCATGCATGTTTCAGTATATACATGGTATGTTTTTGTGTCCAGCAGATTTGTCCATTTCCAGTATTTCAGTGTCAGCTAAATGTGAAAAGCAGTTGAATTCACTATGTTGCAGCAGACATTAACTCTTACAATACGGCTCGCCACCTGAAGTGGCGCAGGTTTAGTACCAATTTTACGGCTCGCCAGTTCAACTGGCGCGCGACGGTAACGATAGCAAAACTAGCGCGTAGAAACGCAGTTTTAGCTCACGTATAGTAAGAGTTAATTGGGTTTTCCCACTTGTGCGGGATCCCTGGGATTCTAATCTCAACCCCTCCCCTTTTAACTCTATTCGTTTATATCCTTATAAAACCCGACAAATTTGGCAGGTAAATTATGAAGCCGCTGAAAAAACCTTCAAACATTTAAAAAAATTAATATCATTATTTTATAATAAAATACTGCATAAAATTTATTTAAAACGTAAAGACTTTCTTTTAAAACAAGTTTTATAAGAAAATAATCAACGTTGAAAACGAGAGAGTGAAGAACGAAAACACTCGACGCCATTTTTAAACTTGGTCTGAGTTCGATTTCTTTGTCTCCGCAAAAAAAATTAAAACATGAGTTCCAGCGATGATTTACATTATGAATGCAGCACTGATTCTGCAGAGGATGATGTCTGGGAGCCTGAAACATCGGATTCAGACACGGATGTTGAAAATAGTGTCACTGATGATCCAATTTGTAAAGCCAGCATGGCAAGGTAAGCTGCAAGAACCAGTGACGACGCGATTGCGTCAAGAATTGTTATGGAATGTGGTAGTGTAGTGACCTAGATTTTTTAAAATTACCACTTAAATAGTAACTGTAACCTATTTTCTATTAAAATTGATAATGATTTTAACATTTATGGTGAACATTTTTTTTACTTCATTTTTTTAAAGCTTACCCGTCCATAGTAACGGTTGCTAAGGAAATGTATATTTGCAAAACAGATACAGAGTAAAAAAAATATAATAAAACAGCTTGGAAAGTGATTAAAGTTATATTTTGTTTAAAGGGATAATGTTTAAAGATATTTATAGGTTCCAATTTATTATTATCATTATTATTTTAAAGAATACATTATAATACATAATGTGCTATTTTAAAATATTACACTTAGTTTCACAAACTTTAACTAACAGTTTGTTAAATTTTTTCATTACAGACCCAAAGGCTATAATGAATCAGATGCTGGAGCCCCTATGTCTATTCCAAAGTTTTTGCCCTGTTGAAAGCCTGGGGTTCATCTGAAGGAGGAAATTCTAACAAGAGAAGATGTCCGAGAATTTTTAAGGCCTGTGGATTGTTTCAAGTTGTTTTTTACTGTTGATCTTGTATCGTATTTATGTTTATATACAAACAAATATGCCATGATGTATGGTCCATCAAAGCCATCAGTTTACAGGGGATGGATGGATGTAACGGTTGAAGAATTTTATAAGTTTCTGGGACTTCTTATGTACATGGGTATTGTACAAATACCAGATGTGCAGAAATATTGGTTTACATCTTCCTTGTACCATGGATTGTGGGCTACGTCTTTCATGACAAAAAAGCGATTTTTACAGATAATGTCATTTCTAAAAGTTTCCAACTTTGAGACTGAAAATTCAACTGATAAGCTAAGTAAAGTACGCTTTCTGTTTGATTATATTCATAGAAAATGCCAGAAGCTTTATCAGCCTCGACAACACCTTTCCATCGATGAAAGGATGGTTTGAAATAAAAGCAGGTATCCATTTAGGCAGTATATTAGAGATAAGCCAACTAAATGGGGAATGAAATTATGGATCCTTGCTGAAGCTGAAACAGGATACATATATGATTTTGAAGTTTACCTTGGTAAGGGTACCCAAGGTTCCCCATTTGGTTTGGCTTATGATGTAGTTATGTGACTAATAAAGTCTCTTATTAATCAAGGTTATCAGTTATATTTTGATAATTTTTACACAAGTGTACAGCTTCTAAAAGATCTTTTAAAGAAAGGTGTTTGTGCATGTGGAACTATTATCAAAAATAGAAAAGGTTTTCCAAATCTTTAAAAGAAATAAAATCATTTGAAAAAAAATCAGCTCGTGGTGACATGCGCTGGGTCAGAGAGAAGATTTTAACAATGCAATGGAGGGATAATAAAACAGTTTCTATCATGTCTAATTTTGTGACAGCTAATGGATATTCAGAAGCCACTAGAAGAACAAAAGTCAATGGGGAATTTAGAGTTAAAAGTTAAGCAGCCTAATGTAGTGAAACAATATAATACTTATATGGGTGGGGTAGATAAAAGTGACCAATTAATTAATAAATATAATGTTCTTAGGAAAACAAACAAATATTGGAAAACCTTGTTCTACCATTTTCTTGACATTGCCAGAGTTAACAGCTATATAATTTTTCAAGAGTGGAGAAAGGATCATCCTGATGTTGAAGAACTAGATAGACCGAATCATTACCTTCAAATAGATTTTACGGAGGAACTTATTAGGGAGCTGGGTGGACTAAAAAAAACATCAGAATATTCCTTCTGCACATAACGCCATAAAACCTAAATTAACACCACACACTCAATAATACCAGAACATACTGCTACAAGGAAAAATTGTAAACATTGTTGGGCAACTCAAGGTATTGAAAGAAGAACACAAACAAAATGTAGTGCATGCAACACCTTTCTTTGTTTCATGAAAAACAGAAACTGCCTATTTGAATACCATAAGTCCTAAAACAATCTTTGTTTCTTGATTCAGCTAATATGATTTGCTTGTTGATGTCACTTTTTTCCCACAAATCTCAGTTTACTTTTTAAAATTATACATTTTCACTTATTGCCCCATTCTGTGTGCCAATTTTAATTAGCTTAATTTTTTTATCTACTGTCAGAATCTCTAAGTTTTGTTTTAAATTTTTACGTACTTGGATAATCTTTTAAATAAATGTCAATTTGTTGTATTATTTTAATTACATAGGTTTTTTCATTCTTTAATATCTCAGTTTATGTACATTTTTCTGTCAGATTATGCAATCATTTCGACCTTGGATAATTACATTGTAAAAGATTATTGCTATAAATGCCACAGATACACAGTTTATTAACTTTCAAACATATCTATGTATAATGTACATTAGTTTCATACATTTTTCAAGATTTTAAGTGTTATTTTGTGAAATCATCAGAATTGTGTTCAAATGCTCAGTTGTTCCCCTTTTCTACCTAACTCCTTAATTAATTTTTTTATTAATGAATTTATGATAATATTTGTCTGATTTTCACAAATCATATACAAAACTGAAAGTACTTTTAAATAAAAGCCACTGTTTTGTACATCTTGCATTTGCTAGTTTTTTTCCTTCTTTGAATATTTCAGTGTGTGTAAATTTTTGTTATTTTTCATGCATCAAATTCGGTAAATAATTTGTTGCTACTCAACAAAGTTACACAAATTCCCAAAATTGTTTCTTTCCTCGTTCGCCCTGAAAAGGATGGTGGTTGCGTTGTGTCTGTTTGCTCCTAAGCTGTGATATCTACACCTTTCGGTCGACACATCCGACTTCTGCACTGCATTTTTTAGGGACCGGGTTTGCCTTCCCATTTCGATCCGTACTCGCTCAGCCAGACTGCACTGCTGCAGACAGTTTCCAGGACCACCACGTGGAGGTGGAGTACGGTCTTGATCAGCTCTGGTTCGCTGATCCTGATGCAGGCAGTCAAGCTATGGGTCGCTGACTGCATTCACTATTGCTGCATCTTGGGGTCCCAAAATAACTACAACTGTACTAAAGTTTGGGTCGTACTCCAAATCCTTCAACAACCTTTATATATTAGCATGTGTGTACGGGTGTGTGATTTGTGTATAAGTGTGCACAGTGGGGTGATCACCTGCTTGCCAACCAATCTGATTACGGAAACAATGATAGATTGTTTGGTCTGTTTTTGTTCCACAAAGACGCCACTAGGCGTGGTGGAAACAGCGATAGATTGATCAATTTGTTGTTGCCCTAAGACGCCACTAGGCGTACTGGCCACATACTGCTTTGCCGGTTGATGGCTAAGGATGGAAGAAGAAGAAGAAGAAGAAGTACTAAAGTTTATTCATTTCCAAACACACTGATATATAATGTGTATAGGTTTAACATATTTAACAATGTTCTACATGTTTTTACAAAATGTCACCTGAAACCTACTCAAAAAACCTTCAAAAGTCAATATAAGTATATAAACCAATAAAACGGTATTGAATCAGTTCTACAAATAACGGTTCACATGAAACAAGGGACATTTCAGGTTTTACCCTTCATCGGCCAGTTACAAACAGGTGACAAGCAACATAAAATGTGACATAATATACCGTTTTATTGGTTTATATACTTATATTCCTTACCAGTTTTACAGCAGCCCCTTAATTTATTTACTTCAAAAGTCAAGAATTGAATGGAGTTAACTCACTATGGAGCTTAAGCCATTAACCAGTTCACTTCATGCCCTGCTGTCTTGGGCAGTTTGTTCAGTTAAGTTCTGTCTTATTGGTTTTTTTTTTTTAATCCTTCATATTTTTCTCCATTTCTCTTCTTCCTGTGCTTAAGCAGAACAAGAGCTGCCTTGTGGTGCTACTAACTGGTGTACTTTTGACCAGTGTCAGCTCCTCACAACTTGTTCTACTGGTAGTGGTTTTGTTCTTTCCATCAATTCTGCATTGGTCCTTTTGCCATGCCTTTTTAATCCTCTTCTAGGCAGGCAAAATCATCACCAGATTCTAGATCATCAATCTGTTTCATTAGTACACTGACTTCTATTTCTGTTTAATTATACCATTTTCATAAAATCATATGTAGCCATTAAGAAAGGGAATGGTGACAAAATGCATCCCTGTCAATCTCAAAAGGTTCTTTTGAATTATCCTTCATGAAGACTGCAGTATTTTATGTCACCAATTGTTCTCATTGACATGTTAATGAACTTATGAGGAACTTATAGTGCCCCATCAGTTTCAAATTGAATTTTTATCTGTCAAGTCTTCATAGTCGTGAGTTCCAATTCAGTGTTCTGTTCCCTGTAATTTTCAGCGTGGCTGTCTGGTCTGTACTAGATGTTTTGTCAAAACCTGCTTTTTCCTTCATTATTTATTTGATCAGTTTTAATCTCTTTAGGATGATCGTATTTTAATATTTTCCAGACACAGATAATAACATTTGTTCCTCTGAAATTATTTACTGTTTGAAATCTTTCATTTTTTTTCACTTAACCAGATACCTTTCCTTCCTGACAGCTAGTATTTCTCTCCCTCCCAGAATGTATCTGGAAATGTGACGGTCTCCTTTGTTGACTTCTGTTTTAATTCTAATGCATGACTGTTATTCCTTTCTCAGCTTTCAAGGCAAGACCCAGTGCACACAGTGTGTCTGAAGTCATTTCTGGTGTCTCAGATGAACCTTTGTCAGCAGATTCATGGCCAGGAAGCCTTTGACCAACTTAAGACACAAATAGATGCAGATGTTGCTAGCCAGCTTCAGTCTTTCTGTCAGTAGCTAAATGGAATGAGTCAGTGGGTCATTTGCATGTGTGCAGGGACTGAGTACAAAATGTTTTTTTTTAAACAATCTGTGATGAGTCAGTGGAGAATGCTTAAACTGATGCTTGCGAAGCTGTCTTGTTGCCTTTATGAAATATTTATGTATTTCAGAGGTATGCATTTGACATAGTACACCATGTGACATGTTCTGAATGTTGCCTGTGGTCTTTACTCCATTTAGAGAAAATAAGGGGGAAAATTCCTATTACAACAGTATATACTGCTATTACTACTGTACATACTAAACTGTGTGGTGTGAAAGTACTGCTGCTGTGGTTTAGACTCCATTGATGGGTATGATAAAAAATCGAAAAAAGGCGATTCGTCTTGTGGCAAGCATGCCAGATTTTAGCCACCTTTAGGGAGCTGCGGTAGCATAGTGGTTAGTGCACTGGCTTCCTAGCTCAGTGGTCTATGGTTCGATCCCCATATGAGGTGGGATTTTTTTAGGCCGCAAACGGCTCCTGGGTCGACCCAGCCCCAACTGGGTACTAGAGCAACTTCTGGGAAGGTTAAGGCGGTCGGCATGATGCTGAGCACATCACCCCTAGTGTGCCGATGGTCAAGAAAATATGGGCCTAACACCATATTCCCAATATGCCTCAATGGACGTGTAACGGGATCCTTTAACTTTACCTTTAGGGAAGTACCCAGTTTTTATATTTATAAATTTATTTAGATTCTTTATATGTCCTATTTAGCTCTCACTTTCTTTCCTTTCCCTTCTTCTTCTTCTTCGTTCGTCCTGAAAAGGACGGTGGTTGCGTTGTGTCTGTTTGCGCCTAAGCTGTGATATCTGCACCTTTCGGTCGACACATCCGACTTCTGCACGGAATTTTTAAAGGACCGGGTTTGCCTTCCCATTTCGATCCATGCTCGCTCAGCCAGCCTGCACTGCTGCAGACTGTTTCTAGGACCACCACGTGGAGGTGGAGCACGGTCTTGACCAGCTCTGGTTCGCTGGTCCTGACGCAGGCAGTCAAGCTATGAGTCGCTGACTGCGGTCTCTATTGCTGCGTCTTGAGGTCCCTTTCCTTTCCCTGATGTAGGCCTTTTGGCTGCAACGCTGGCTGCTTTCTTTGTCTTTTATCCTCATAAGATGAATCACCTTTTTTCTATATATTTTTTCCATATCCATCCATCATACTGCACGTCTTACCGCAGTTCACTTCATCTTCCACGGTTTAGACTCCACAAAGGTTTATAATTATAACCTGTTTTATCCAACACCAACAGAGTAGAATCCACAAAGGTTATAATTATAACCTGTTTATTCAGCGCCTACAGAGGTAGAGGCCATGTGTAGAGACAGCATCATCATCATTTAAACACTTCTTTTGAGAATTTGCAACATTCATTCATAATGCACAAAAAAGATCTTGTTTTACAGATTTTTTGAGAAAATGGTTAAGTTTCCTTTCTTGTTATGTTTTGAGGACCTGGACTGTTCATTTTTCATGTAATGTTGTGGTTTTCACCATAGAAGCATTTCTGAACCTCTGGTGCCATGGGCACGAGTACTCAGGGTGTTACCTTGAGGTACCTCAGGCATTGCATCGGAAATGGCAGATTTTCATGTGCGTAGTTCTTAGTAAAATATGTGTCAGCTAATTGCAAAATCAGTTTGATTTTAAATGATATAAGCATATTTATGATATTCCCATATCTGTTGTTATGGGGCTGGGTGAGTAAATAGAGGTGAGGAATTATGGCTAAATATTTAATGTAGTAGTGCGACTATAGAGCATGTACTCTGCTGATATCTGTTCGCAGCTCGGGCAATGTGCATGTTTTACAATGGGTTTGCCAAATATTGTGAAACAAAATCAAGAAAGAGAAATAGACTTGATGCTTCAGTAGACATTTGCTGTATTAATCAGCCTTGACAATTTCAGCAAAATCACTGACAATCTGTTGCAAGAGGTCTCTTTAGATTCACCGGGTATGTCTAGCTTTTATTTTTAATTTGGAGTCTTAATAATCGTTATTTTTTCAGTTTAACATTTTAAGAGTAGCGATTATTGTTTTGTTCCACTATAACTCAGTACGTTGTTTAAAAAAATAAAAAAAACTAACAAATACCTCTTTCTTAACATTTTATCCTTATGAGTGATGATCTTAGGGGGGTACCTTGACCAAAAATTGTGAGAATCACTGCTCTTGTCTAGTGAAAAGGCTTTGTTAATCATTGTTCTTTATTTTATTTAACTGGGCTTTACTGTTGCTGTACTATTAAAACCTTGTACTTTGTTCCAAATTTTATTTTTGTAACATCATCTGAAACTGTCCTAGCACACCAGAGGAGGACGTCAGAAAACATCATAGAACTTTATGCCCCGGAGCATATATACCAAAGCATGTAATTTTGGTTTACATGTAATACATGAAGCTCTATTGTCCCTTGTTAAAACTTGTTGACGTCTGTGTTATTTTGATTATTGGCATAACGGTGTTTCTGTGAATATGTTTCTACAGGGTAATTGAAAAGTCACTTCTTTAAGCTGTTATTTCTTTGCGTCTACACAACTAATTTACATGAAATGAACATCAAAATAAAGAGGTTAACTGCAATTTTATTACACAAAATGCTATGTTACATTAACTTTACAACTTAGTATTGTTGTTTAACTAAGGCTGCTGAGCTTCTAGTTCTTATCCAGCCAATACGGGACCCAAAGATGCAGCAATAGAGAATGCAGTCAGCGATCCATAGCTTGACTGCTTGCATCAGGGTCAGCGAACCAGAGCTGACCAAGATCCTACTCCACCTCCACGTGGTGGTCCTGGAAACAGGCTGCATCACTGCATTCTGGCTGAGAGAGTAGGGATCGAAGAGGGAAGGCAAACTCGGTCCCAAAAAATGCCGTGCTGAAGTCGAATGTGTCGTCCGAAAGGCGCAGACACAGCGCAACCAACGTCCTTTTCAGGACGAACGAGGAAGAAGATCCAGCCAATACAAAGTTGAAGACTCCTTGGTATTATCTACAGTCTAGATCTAGGCTTTTCTGCCATTCCGAAACGTGTTTATTATTATAGAGTTGAAGTCATGAGCTCCAGTTTCTCCAGCTTGGCTTGCATTTAAAGGATCATTACATCTGGTCCAAAGCTAGGAGTAAGAAGTGCGTGGCATACTGTGCATTCCCCGCCATCCAAAGGAATTGTCACATCCTGCACAGAGCCACTTCTCCACGTCCCTTGCCTATCACTGGGTCCATAGTGAGATCCTTCTGCATGCATTCAACCAAGTCAAAGCCAAAACATTATGCCTGGGGCTCAAGTGACCTCCAAGCTTAGTGTGCAATGCTGGGTTCTCAACAAGTTACACCACAGAGGGAATCCCTAGAAGTGTGTGGATGATTTCAAGAGTTAATGATGGTGTAATTAGACTCACGTACATATATTGTAGCATTGTGCATAGCTGGTGGTCATACAAGGATGACTCCAGATATGCCTCCATGCATACAACTCAGTGTGAGATCTAGTCTGTTTTCATAGCGAGCAGTAATTTTTGCTTCTCTTTTAGCGTCAGTTTATTGGTCATTTTAGATTTGGTTTATTTTCTTTTCGGGAATAAAATAAAAAATAAAATGTATTTGTCAAAAAGCAACTATTACTCATTGTTTTAACATTTTTTATGTGTACATCCAATGAATACAAGAGAATATATCAAAATAGGAAGTGACTTTACTATTGCCCCCTGGTTTCCTGTCCATTCTTCAGGTGTATTTGCATTTGCTATGTTTGTTTAATAAACTCTTATTGCCACAAGTGATGCATGTTTTATGTAAAATTTGAGAAGAAACCTAGACGTATTTTGAATGCTGTGGGATATGTTTACTCATCTGGAATTTTTGCTTGTAATAAAGATCCGTAAGACATGTTAACATAGCAAACACCTATCAAGTTTATAAGTATCTGTAGAAATACCTATTAATATGTATGCGTTAACCACCAAATTCACTGAGTTTAGTTCATGGAAAAGATCATGACATTGCCAAATATAATTTAATTTACTTTCTGGTTTCGACAAAGACTAGTTATTACATAAGGCTGGTCGCTGTTAAATTTCACTGGTTACGGCCCAATCTGTGTATGGCAAAATTTGCTGTGACAGACTATTCATAATAAATCATGCATGAAATTAAAACCACTTGTCTGTACACAAGTGTATCCTATGTTGTTTAATTATTTATGCATTTGGTTCTAAGGCGTGGCAGCCGCAAAGTTATAAAAGGTGCCGTGCTAGCCTGCATCAGAGCTCAGAATACAGCCAATGTGCAGGTGCTAGATTCTTAATACCCATCAGTGTTATTTTACACATCAACTAAGTAACTAAACAATATTGTTGGTTTAACTTTGCGAAATTAGTCCAAGTTGACCGCATGTTCTCTGTTACTGGCAATTATTTTGCCAATATTATTGTTGTTTGCTAATGGGGCTCTGCTCAATGAAAAAACAGCTGTAATGAGAAGGTGGACAGAATATTGTAAAGAATTATATAACTGTAAACTTGACACTGACTTAGGCATATTAAACAACATTAAGTGCGAAAACAGGGAACTCGGAAATGCAGCAATATTACGGGAAGAAGTGGAAGAGGCTATATGTTCGATGAAAGGAGGGAAGTCACCGGGTGTGGATAATATCCCAGCAGAGCTCTTGAAATATGGAGGACCAGATATAGTAACAATCATGACAACAATTTGCCAGAAGATATGGAGTACAAAAAAAATGGCCAAAAGAATGGACGCAGTCATTAGTAATACCGCTTCCAAAGAAAGGAAATCTAAAAATGTGCAAGAACTACAGAACCATTAGCCTTATTAGTCATCCAAGTAAGGTAATGTTAAGGATACTTTTGAACAGAATAAAACAGAAATCAGAAGAAATCTTGTCAGAGGAACAGGCTGGCTTTAGACCAAAAAGAAGTACCTCAGAACAAATCTTCAATATTAGATTACTTATCGAAAAACATCTCCAACATCAACACGATTTATACCATAACTTCATCGATTTCACAAAAGCCTTCGATCGAGTCTGGCATGAAGGCTTATGGCAAGTAATGAGAAAATTCAATTTTGATACCAACATCATAGATATCATTGAAGCACTATACAAGGACGCAAGCAGTGCTGTTTTTGCAAGCAACTACATTGGAGAATTTTTCAAAACAACTGTAGGAGTTCGCCAAGGATGTATCCTGTCACCAGTGCTCTTTAATATATATCTAGAACATATTATGCAGGAGGCTCTCTACGATTATAAATCA
This sequence comes from Oreohelix idahoensis, assembly GCA_024509875.1. Lineage (NCBI taxonomy): Eukaryota > Metazoa > Mollusca > Gastropoda > Stylommatophora > Oreohelicidae > Oreohelix > Oreohelix idahoensis. Next base: position 30,764 of record JAMPIV010013021.1, on the reverse strand, counting down.
ACCATATCGATTGGAGGCCGACCTCTGTGCAACCTACGTTTTGCTGATGATATTGATCTGATAGCTGGATCAGAATCAGAACTTCAAGACCTTACCTCTAGACTGGAGAAAGTAACAAGAACGTATGGGATGGAAATTAGTATAGAAAAAAGCAAGATATTGGTGAATAGCCATAAGAAACATGTTCCGACCAACATTACGTTAAATGGGCAAACGTTGGAAGAAGTTAACACCTTTAAATATCTCGGGTCCACTATATGTAGTGATGGAAGATCAATTAAAGAAATCAAGACAAGACTTGAGATGGCCTCAGCTGCCATGACAAGGTTGAATGTGATCTGGAAAAGTAACATCAGTTTCCTGTGAAGATCAAATTATACAAATCACTTGTATTATCTATTCTCTTGTATGGGTGTGAGGGCTGGACACTCACTGCAGATACGGAGCGAAGGATTCAGGCTTTCGAGCATAAATGTTATAGAAGAATTTTGCGCATTTGCTATAAAGAGCACAAAACAAATGTCTATGTTAGAGAGAAGATAAACACCTATGCAGGCCACCAAGAACCACTTTTGTCAATAGTGAAACGTCGAAAGCTTGCCTGGTTTGGGCATGTAACTCGTCATGACTCCCTTTCGAAAACGATCCTTCAGGGAACAGTCGAAGGTAAACGGAGAAGAGGAAGGCAGAGAAAATCCTGGGCTGATAACATCAAAGAATGGGCAGGACACGGTTTTTCCACACTTGTACGCATTGCTGAGGATAGAGAGCAGTGGAGGACCCTGTCTGCTGATGCTTCCACCATGGCACCCCTACGACCCATGACGGGTTACGGGCTGAGATGAGATGATGAATGATGTAGTTTCTGTCTTTTTTTGAAAATGTTAACTGTACACGACCAAGAGCAAGTTTTTGATGTTTTTAAGTTTTAGTTATATTTTGGCCAAATATTGGCTGATACTGAAAATTGTTGAGAACACCAATCTTTACAGCTAAAACTGACAACTTTAACTCTTTGACTCCACAGCAACGCTCTGAGCGTTGCAAAATTCAACATGCCGTGCCCCAGCAACACTCAGAGCGTGGTTTTTAGTTTATCACGAATAAACCCTAAAAATCGTCCGCTTAATGCAGTTCATATATTAAAACTCGTAGAATGACTTCCGCTACTATTTAAACAACTAATTTGACTTTAGTTAATCAGCACATGTGCGTGTTTTGATGTTATTATCACAATTTTTGTGAAGATTCGCGTGTTTACGTTTTTCGTTGTTTTTGCTAGAGAAATATGTCACGCTTTATATTTACATTTTCTAAGTCTCCTAAGCAAATAATTGTGTCAAACTACTTTGAAACATTGCTGACATTGATGATGATTGTTTGGTAGTCACAGTTTGTTGTCAAAATACGGAATATATGCAGAAAAGCTAGACACACTAGATTTAGTTGATGAGTGGGCGTAGTCATATTCTGGCCGATCAAAAAGCAACAAAACTAGACCTACCGTAACATCTAATCACTAGTTCTTGGTAGAAGATGAAGCTAGGGATACTATTAAAACATTAAACAAGAGTAAAAAAGTATTTATATGACGTTATTCTTATTTATTTGTTTGAAAATTACGTAATGCACGATTGCATAATTTATTTTTTTCTTACAAAGAACCACGGACAAACTGGTGCGAATAACACTAAATCTACTAATTTTGGCCATAAGCATGTTTTTTTTACTTTGTATATGGATTAACTTGACGCTTGAAGACTAAAAAGAAAGTTTTATTGTCTACGACAGTAATTTGTCTTTGGTAAGATCGTATTCTAATGTCAACTTTTTAGCGTTTTTCAATTTTACATGCAAAATGATTAAATTGTACCGAACATACTTGTGTTAATACTACCACAGACATTATATATTTGAATTCTCTATCCATTTCCTTACAGTTTGGTATATAATAAGTACATGTTCAAAGGAAAATTCACAAACAAATTTAGACTGAAAGATGAACACTTCACTCTATAAAATTCTGCCCACAAAAAAAGTCTGGCACAGCGTGCAAAATAACTCTGGAATGAAAGAGTTAAATACTGCCGTAATGAAGGTAAAGGTAGTCCCATGCCAGTTACTGCCATAGAGAGTGAAATGTTACAAATTTCACACTTATAGTAGACCTCAGCTTTATGAAGTGGGGGTGACCAGTTACCTTCCTTGCTGCCGTTGACATCCCTAACTCAAGAATAGAGTCAGTTACCAATTTACAGCTACAAATAGTGCTCACTACCCTCCTGTATGCCTGTGAAACATGGACAGTGTATAGCAGACACGCCAAGAAGCTTAATCATTTCCACATGAGCTGTCTTCGCAGGATTCTCAGGATCAAGTGGCATGATAGAGTATCTAATTCTGAGGTCCTCAACAGAGCACATATCTCAAGCATCTACACATTGCTGCAGAGGGCCCAAATTAGATGGGCCGGACATGTTGTTCGCATGCCCGAAAAACGCCTCCCAAAGCAGTTGATGTACAGCGAACTCTCCATGGGTAAGCAAACAGTAGGGGGACAAAAGAAACGCTTCAAAGACACACTGAAAGCATCATTGAGCAGCTTCAAAATTGATGTCTCCTCCTGGGAGACTATCGCACACGATCACTGTGCCTGGCGGACAAACATTACTCAAGGCGCTCGCATTGCAGAACAGAATTTAGCTGATAAGGCAGAAGGCAAGCGTGCTGCAAGAAAGGTCAGAATGCACAGCAACACTACTATCGACTCTAACCATGTGTGCCCTGTATCTGGCAGGGCCTGTAGGGCCAAAATAGGACTAATTAGCCTCATGAGATCACGGCACAGATGTGTCACAACTCAAGTCTGAAGCTGTCGCCATCTTCGCTTGCGATCGGCAACTATTATTATTATTACAGCTACAAAAACTGAAACGTGACACTACCTGATTTATCTGGTCAGTTTGTCTCAAGAAGCACTTGCTAATAAAGCAATATTCTGAGCACAATGCAAGGTTAAAAAAACAATGCATGTAAGACTTCTCTGCTGGTGTAAGAATGTAGCACAATATGTGATTAATCTCAAGATTATGCTTATGTCCAACTTAGTCTGTTTTTGAGAGAATAAAATAAAAACTTATTAAAAAATAATTTTAGACACTGGTACTTAATTCTCTTATTTAAAATACTACAGGTCAGAAGCATCCTACCTAAGTGATCCTGAACGCATTTAAACGATTTCAAAATTGAGACCAGTTGTGACACCGAAGCGCTGATTGTAAACCTAATTTTCTCAAAACTCGACATACCAAACAAATATTTTCAAATGGAGTACGATAAATGTATCAAATTAAGTATTTTAATACATTTTTAACCAATTAAAAGACTGATGTTGCCTTATGTACTAATAATATATCTTAAAATATGGACATAAGCCTGAATTTTTAGTGATGTTTCACATATTGTAAAAGTTGTGTATGTAAACACGTGCTGTCTGGACTTCTACACCATCATATGACAGCAGAGTCTTAAAACAAGCTGAAAAATTTAAGAGACTCGAAGGACACCCCATGTACCAAAGAATGAATAGGCTAGGAAGAGGCAGGCTCAAGCGAACTAACTTTGTCGCCCAAGCAAAAGAAAAAATTAACAATAATACCATACTAGCAAGCTCAGTTGCAAAGAAAATCCCAACAAGCTCAACTATCCCACTGTGGAAAATAAGATGCTTTCCTAAGTTAAAATCTGATATTCCAGGCATTGAAGGTAAGGGAACACAGACAGAAACACAAAGAAAGTGTATAGCAACCAAGTATATTGACCAAACATTTCCAGCAAAGCTTTGGACACATGCATATACTGATGGTTCGGCAACAAATGCAGTTGAAAATGGGGGTGCCGGCATCCTCATAAAATTAAAGAATAGAATTCACTCTATGGCAATTGCCACTGGAAAATACTGCAATAACTTCTGTGCTGAAGCAGAAGCCCTGAAACAGGCAGCTGAAACTCTTATTGAATGCAAAGCACAAGCAGAAAAACAGATAGTAATCTTTTCAGATGCCCTCTCAATAATATCAGCGCTGAAGAGCCATCAAACTAAAGGATTGAAAGATCTGATAATCTCCCTTGAAAGACTAGCCGAATGCTTCAAGAAGTGCACTATCCAGTGGATACCAGCCCATTGCAACATACCAGGAAATGAGGAGGCAGATAGACTTGCTAAGGAAGGAGGTGCCTTACAACAAAATGATATAGAGACAACTTACGCAATGGCAAAGACTACTATAAAGGCTACATTCAAGTCCAAATGGGAAAGAGAGCACCCGGGACATTTGAAAAATGATGCATATCATCAACTATCCAGAAAAGAACAGGTCATCATTTTTCGGCTACGCACTGGTCACAACAGATTGAGATACCATCTGTACCACAAATACAAAATTGGTGCAACAGATCTCTGCACCTGCGGTACCAGCCCAATGACAGTCGAGCACCTGCTGCAATACTACCCAACCTACAGTAATGAACGGAGTAGCATATGGCAACAACCCACTTCTGTCAACGAAAAACTGTTTGGAGATGTTGGGAGCCTTGGGTTGACTACTGCCTTTATTAGAGTCATAAATGTGGAAGTCTGAAGGCGAACGAGGAAGAAGGAAGAAGAATATGAACTCCAGTATATAAATCAGTGGTTAAGACAGAAGAGGACCACTGCTGATACAACATGACAAAAAAAGGGTGTGGCTAAACTGAGATTATGCTTGGGGCTAGCGGTGTTATCACATAACAACATTTGCTAAAGAAACTACCATTGCAAGAGCACAGTGTGCCTTAATTCAGACTTCTGCAAGTTGACCAAGTGCTGTTTTGATCCCATGCTTCCAAAGGAGAAGACAAAAATGGGACTTTCATTCACTTAGTATACTTCCTGTGCTGTGCATTGTTTTATCATGCTAGGTCATGGTAATAGTGAAAGAAGTGGGTGGTCTTGATGTGGTTTACTAAGTGAGGCATTCATTTAACATTACCACTTCTATATTCAGGTGCCCATATTCCTCCTTTGACTCATCTGAATACATTCTCTAGCCTGACTGCATTAACTTTCCTCATTGGATATTTTTAAGTTTTGTAGACATCAGTGTGTGCCAGCGTTCAGTCCCAACTTACATTAGAACACTCTTGTCTTTCCCTTTCTGAAATACGCCCCTGCCACTGATCATATGCTCTTATTTAATATCAGACTCTCTAACAAGATCAGAGTTCTTAGAAGATGCAAGAAGGCATGCAGAAATATGAAGGATGTTACGGTTACTAAATCCTGTATGACTGTCACTTGGGCAATTTTATTTTTGACAATATGATGTAGCCGAAATGTGGCTAACCTGAGCTATGCTTCAACTTAATCTAAGCTCACAGTATATTAACTATGATCCTATGAATGAAAATTACAATAATTGAAATTTTATTCTGCAAATGCAGTGTGCACAATTAAAACATTTACCAAGGCCACGTGTGCAGGCTCATTCTTATGTTATAGTTTCACTTTGATCAAACTGTCTTTTCTTTTTATTAAAAAACAAATTACCTAACAACTCAAGTATACCACATATGGTTTCCAGAGGTCTGTTGGAAGGTTAAACAGAACCACATCTTCTTCAGACACCTTGTAAGAGGATACTGATGCAAGGTTGTGTATGAGGCTGGCAACATCATTTTGTAAAACAAATAGCTACTTAAACCACCACAGCAAGAACAACTGAAGTGCTTTGGGGCAGACTTCATGCCAGGGGTCCAACTGCAGTGTTGGCTCCATGCTCGTTAAGGACAGTGAGTGAAGCTCCTGCAGTATGGAGACCATGGCTATGAAGATATTGAGGCAGACGGGAAGGTATTCTACAAAATATTTCACAGACACAATTAACACGTCTCTTATGTAAAACGTTTAATACTCATTGAAAGAAAAATTCACTGTTTTTGTTTATGAATGTTATAAAATCCCCACATTATAAAATAAAAACCAATTGTTCACTGGAAATCCCTATTAGACTGAATATTCCTAACTGTACAGACATGTATGTAGCTACAGCTGATAGTTCTAATGTGTGTATTCTTCAGATCAATAATACAAAATATGTAGCTCTAGTTTTGTAATCATGTTTTACTAACGAAACAAAAATACAACTGATATTAACAATGGATGGAATTTTATGTACAGAACAACAAAAATGTTGTAATAATTAATCTGTGCAGACAGATATACCAGATTTATAACTTCAGTTTGTTAAATATATTAAAGCCTCCACTATATTGCCCTTGTACTCTCTTAAAACACGCTCTGCTTGTGTCCGCGAAATTTCCATCTCTTGCACCTGAAAAGGACGCCAAATAGAACACTGTCAAACAAATAACATATGATCCCTCTGTATAAATTTTAAAAAAATAATAATTCTGAATAATGTTAAAGATCTACTTACACAAATTTCTACTAAAGATTTTATAGATTCAATAAAAGTATCCATCTTAAAAATATTAATTACACCATATGCATTCTATATGGCTCAGACAGCATAGATCCATTAAATGCAGCAGCAATATTCCAAAAACAGAATAGTGTGAAGAATAAATGGACCAATTAATGACTGACAACAGCATATGTAGAAATAAAACAGAAAATATCCACTATTCGTTTCCTTTTATTCGAGAAAAAGTTTTAAAGAAAGAATGAATTTACAAGGATATATAATTTTGCTGGACCCTTAATTCATGTTCAATTTCTATCCCACCTTGGCTCTTAATGTAGTTTGTGTCGCCTGCTTTGGCAAACCAACCCCCCTCCCCCCCAATGTACAAGACTATAAAAATAACATTAAAACCAAAACAAAAATCCATTACAGTAGCTATGTTTTACAGCACATAAATATCAGTAAAATGTTAACTTAATGTTTTTACACATCTTTATAGATCATATTTGTTGCATGTAAAAATGTAATACTACTTTCACAACTTTTTGTAGTGGACCAGTACGTGAATATGAACAGCACTATTACTAATGGTCCTTGTACCTCCATTTCTATCATATAAAAATAAAAATGTAATAATACTAGTTACTACTAATTCATTAATTCATTGCACTAAAACTCTTTGTGAGGCATATTCCTTCAAATTCACACCAAGTCGTATTGTCCTGTACCATCCAATCAATGTCTTTCCGTGCATTTTTTTTTCTATTTCATGTCTGTCCCCAGTTACCTTCCATATAAATTTTACAATCTCCCTCTATTTCTTTTACCCTGGATGTTACAAAACATGGACTGCCTTGTCATGCTACCAGCAGGTTTCCTTATTGACTGTTTTAACCAGGTGCCAGTGTTTTCTCACCTCTTGGTCAACTAGCATATGTCAGGTTCTTTCCCCCAGTTCCACACTGCTGATCTTGTCATACCATTTTAATACTGTTCTGCAAAGGCACCAATCTTGAAAGTCTGTAACTTCTTGGTTATTTTTATTGCTCTCCACATTTCAGAGCCATACAATACAATCTGCTTTGACATTTGAGTACAAGATTCTGATTTTTGTGTTGGACTTGTTTTTTATATTTCTGAACATCTCACAGCACAATGAAAACTCCTCATGCCTTTTGTATCTTATTCTGATATCACTGTCCATTCCTCCAACTAGATTGATGTATGTATACATATTTCGTAGGGATATGTCCACAAGTGTAATCTGGTTATCATTTGCAGCATTTATTCTCATAATCTTTGTCCAATCTCTCTGGTATTTTCAAACCCAAATGCTGTGACTGCTCATTGAGTATTTTCACGTTTTGCACCTGGTCACGCTTATGGGACAGAAGAGCCTGGTCATCTGCAGAATATATCATCAAGCTGTTTTGGTAGTCGACTCAATTTCACTTCTATTGGTTGATGTTGTTGCTTTCATAATCTTGTCTACAGCCAGTTAACAAACAGAGATTGTGACAAGACACACCTCTGCAGTTCTTACTTAAAAAAGCTCTGTAAGTTGTGCTTCACAAACGATTCAACATTATCAGGTCTTGATTCATTCATTCACTTCCTTTTTTGTTCCAGTTTCTACAGTAAGATTTTTTGTCTAAGCTGTCAAAGGCCTTTCCATAGTCAACAAATCCAATGTTATGTGGTGAGTTAAAAGCTCTGTTCAACTGTTTTGTGCAGTGTGGCTATCTGGTCTGCACAGGATCTGATATATTTTGTAAAAAAACCTGCTTGTTCTCTCATATGTAACTATGGCCTTTTTTAAACTCTCAAGAAAGATTTTAAATCAAAATCTCCACAAAACATATGTCTACATAGTTATACAAACAAATTGTGAAATATAACATGGTACATACTAAACTATGACTGGACAGATAATAGGAATACCCAGATGCCAACCCAATGCCTGGCCTAACCATAATCACATAAGGTCACAACCTGGTATGTAAGTTAAACCACGTGAGCAGTTTCTTCAGAAACTTTAGAATCTCTCACTACTGTTTGTGACACTGTAGTTATAGTTGTTGGCACTGTAGACACTAAAATTTCAACATGACATATAGACATCTTGTGTGGAATCATGTGTCAAATGCAGTCAAGGGGTTCAAGATAATGAACCTAACACAGAAACTATGACAATCTATAAAGAACAAATGAGATGAAAGTACAAAGCCTAGAAGGCTCTTCAGAAGTTTGATCTACAAAACAGTTTTGTAAGGAACAAAAAAAAAAATATTGAGCAGTGGATAAGAGCAAGAAAAGTACTATGTGTTTACTGTAAGGAGGTTACTTACGATGTAATCCACATCATCCTTATTGATTTTCACTTTTGACAACTCTTTCTCTTTTTCATGCTTTGCCTTTGTTTCTTTGTTCTGCCTGTCACTAACAACTCGCATAGCCTGAGCAGAAGAAGAGATTCAAGACCAAAAATTATAATTTTAAATTGTTAGAAATTGACACAATTACAATTAAAACTTCTTTTCTCATATCCTACTGGGATAAGAAGCAGATTTTAAACAGAAGCTAAACCAGAAGTTGTAGAGTCACGGTTCATGGCCTGTACATAGAAGCGAACAAAGAGATAAGAGGAAACATCAGAACAGACTAGAGGAAATTTTTTTCTTCGTACACTCTCAGACGTTAACTTGAATATGTTCAAAGAAAGCAGTGGTCAGCTTAAGGCTATTTTTTTTCTCCATAGAGCTTTTCCAGGAATGGTACTGCTGATGGCCACATGTGCTTTCTCTGTTCCTCATATGTTGGGCATCTTTTGAACGACTTGTTCATTCTGTTGGCTTTAAATTTCAACGTGAAGGGGTAGCTAGCCCCCTGCCCAACCCTCCTTAGTTGCCATCTACAATATACCAGGTAGGGTGCAGTGTTACTATTCTGAGCTCCCTTTTCAGATCATGGCAACCAGGGCCGGATTTAGATTTCAATCAATACTCTTTAGCTCCCCAAGGAGCATAGGCCTTCAACAAACACATGCCAAGTCTTCCTGTCCTGTGCCATCCACTCAAGTTCTTTCCATGTTTTCCTCATCATTTTCACCTCTGTTTCCAGTTCTCTTCTCCATGTGTTTTTTGGTCTACCTCTGCCTCTCTTTCCCTGTGGATTCCAGAACAAGGACTGCCTTGTAATGCTATCAACAGGTTTCCTCAATGTGTGTCCTATCCATCGCCAGCGTCTTCTTCTCAACTCTTGTTCCACTGGCACTTGTCTGGTTCTTGTCATCAATTCCACATTTGTGACTTTGTCATACTGTTTCAGTCCTTCTATACTACGCAAGCACTCGTTTATAAAAGTTTGTAGCTTTTTGGTTGTTGTCCTCCATGTCTCAGAGCCATACAATAGGACTGACTTCACATTTGAGTTGAAGATTCTTATTTTCATGTTGGACTTGATTTCTCTTGTTCTCCATATGTTTCCCAATGCAATGAAAGCTCCTCTTGCTTTTTGTAATCTTATTTTCTCTTGCATCTGATTATGGTTATGGGACAGAAGAGCCAAGTCATCTGCAAAATCCAGATCATCAAGCTGTTTAGTCAGATTCCACTGGATTCCATTTCTGTTGTGTGATGTCAATGTTTTCATAACCCAATCTATTGCTAGTAAGAAAAGAAATGGAGACAAGAGGCATCCCTGGATTTAGATTTGGCGAGGCCTTATACTATAGGAAGCTGTGGAGGCCCTTTTTGGCAACTGGTAAGAAAGAATAAGGCTGTGCAACAACTGAGCTTGGCAAGACCGGCACCGTCAGACTGAGGCCCTAGGCTGTAGCTTATCTAGTTTAAGCCTAAATTCAGCCATGATGGCAACTCATGAACACCTCTGTAATGTCTTGGTTGATATTTTGGTAAAGGGGAAGAATAGTGGATCAAGGTCAGCCATTTTGCCCAAACGTTATCGATACCGCACACGTTACAGTATCTCTTCGACACACTGTAAAATACTCATTATTAACACTAACTAAAATCCGCCCCGAACATCATCATCATCATCATCAGTTGCCATCTCCACAGCGAAGGTTGGCTGTAATGGATCTCCAACGTCTTCTGTCTCTTGTCTTGGTGGTGCACTCTGATAGACTCTTTCCTGTCCATCTCTTGATGTTATCTTCCCACTTATAGCGCTGTCTTCCCCTTGCACGTTTGCCTTCAACTCTCCCTTCTGTTATGGTCTTCTGCAAGGTGTTATGCCTTTTTATGTGGCCAAAGTATTTTAGCTGCCAACTTTGACCTCTCTCATTAGTCCTCTTTTCATACCTAGATTTTCTAGGACCTCCTTATTTGTTTTCATCTCTTTCCATGAGATACGCCCCATTCTTCTATATATCCACATTTCAAGAGCCTCAGTTCTTTCTTCCAAATGCTTATTCATCGTCCATGTTTCTGCACCATACAGAAATGCAGAATACAGTGCAGACCTGATAAGGAGAACTCACCAGGGACCCAAGAAATAGTTCTTCTTATCAGAAATTCCTCTTATCAGATAAGAGTTCAAGCATATAGTAATGCATTTGCAACGTACAATGCAATAATGAATTAGCGTTGAATACGACAGATGTATGACACAGAAAATATGTAAATCACCAAAAGTGTTAATGTACAATGTTTGGCACAGATATCTAGATAATAACAGCACTTTTTACACTTTGAAAAGAAAAAGCTGCAATTTTCCTGCGTACTTGAATGAATAAAAATGTCTTTCCATGACATCCTTAAATTCAAAGAAATGATAAATTAAATCATCTTGGCATCCAGCCTGCATTATATACATGTTAGTTTTATCCATGCAATTTGAAACTTCCAACTGTGAAATAGTTTGTACCGTTAACACACAGTCATCATTATCTCTAGAATTTGTAAACTCTTAAATGATAAAGCACTCTTAAATGAAAAAGTCTGTAATTTTCCTTTGTGCCTTGGTACCTGAGTTAATAAAATGTCTTTCCATGGCCTCTTTAAATCCAAAGAAATGAGAAATTAAATCATCTTGGCATCCAGCCTGCATTATATGCATGTTAATTTTATCCGTGCAATTTGAAACTTCCATTTGTGAAACAGTTTGCACTGGCAACCCACAGTCATCATCATCATCTTTATCTAGGTCAGGACTGGAAAGGACAGAAGATGAAACTGTTGGCATACACATCCCTAGAATATCAGCACTGGCAAGGCTAGCACTACATGTAGTAACAATATCATTGTCAATGTTGACAAAATCTTCTGCTGAAATGTTCAGTTCCTGATATAGTCGATGAAGCAAAGGTTCCACAGAAGTTTCAGTTATAATACTGCCATTACAAGTATTTGATACAACCGTGTTTTCATCATCTGTATCACCTCCAACTTTAAAGCCTGCTTTTCGAAAACAGTTTGCAATAGTCACAGGCAACACTTTACCCCATGCAGATTTCAACATAACAATAGCGTCCAGAAGGGTTATCTTGAAGTCTTCAGCAACCAAGTCTGCATCAATGTGACCTACAAGTTTGGACAACATTGCTGACCTATAATGAACCTTCAGATTTTGAATAATACCTTGGTCACAAGGCTGAAGTTTGGATGTCGCATTTGGTGGTAAAAATAAAAGTTCTGTTGCTTTTAGATTTTGAACATTTAGGTGGGCTGAACAGTTGTCAAGCATCAAAAGAACTTTGTGATGTTGACGTTCCATAGAATGATCAAATGCATGTAGCCACTTGGTGAAAATGTCTGATGTCATCCAGGCTTTTGAATTAGCTGCATAATCAACACACAATTTTTTCAAACCTTTAAAACAGCGTGGATTTGTGAATTTACCGATTACAAGTAATGGCAATTTTTCTGAACCATCCATATTTGTACACACAACAGCTGTGATTCTTTCTTTCGATCCCCCCCCGCGCCCCCCCCCCCCCCCCCCCCCCCCCCCCCCCCCCCCCACCCCCCACCGCCCCCCCCACCCCCCCCCCACCCCCCCCCCCCCCCCCCCCCCCCCCCCACCCCCGCCTCCCCCCCCCCCCCCCCCCCCCCATGACACTTTTCATTTCTGAAGGAAAAAGTCTTGTCAGGCAGCAATCTCCAAAACAATCCAGTTTCATCAGCATTAAACACATCAGCGGAATTATACCTACTCATGGCTGGTTTTAGCACCTCCTCCGTCCATGACTCGGTAGTCGTTTCATTAACAGAATGCCTTTCCCCACACAAAGCTTTGTAAGTAATGTTGTGCCGTTTTTTAAAACGACCCAACCAGCCAGGACTACATTTCCAGCCAGTCCGACCTTCCAGAAGTGCTAACTCTTCTGCCTTTGCAGTTAATATAGGTCCATTTACAGGAACATTTGCTGATCTCGCCATGGTAAACCATTTTAGGAGTGCCGTGTCAACAACATCACACGCCGCTTTTCGGTTCTTCATTCTGTGACAATCAACTTGTCCACCATAAAACATTTTTCTGTACCGATCCTTATTTTTTATGATTCCTGAAAGCGTTGATTTTGGAATGTCGAATTCCTTTGCTATTTCCATTTTCTTTTTGCCACTATTTTCCACTTCTTGTAATAGCTCAATCTTTCTTTTCAAAGATATGGATTTTAACTTTCCAGCCATTTTTAGAGGGGAAATAACTCAAATTCTAACACCGACGAAGCGCGCAATTTCCGAAAATAGCCGAAAAGTTGTACAAAAGTCCAGGTACTGTATTTGAAAAAAGTTCGTCTTAAGCAGATCAAATTATGTAGTCGGGACACGTTTAATCGTTCGCCATATCCGAAAATTCGTGATAAACGGATTCCGCTTAACCGGACATTTTTTACAAAGACAAGGAAGAAAAATTGCCGGGGATAAACAAATTGTTCTTCACAACAGAAATTCGCCACATCCGAGATCGCCTTAAGCGGTCTGCACTGTATATATAACACTTTATGATTCTCAGTTTTAATTTGTGAGATAACTGTTTGGATGTCAGTATATGTTTCATGTTGTTGAATGTAGCTTTGGTTATTCCTATTCTCTTCTTGATTTCTGTTTCACATCTGCCATCTTCTGTTATATCTTCTTCTTCTTCTTCGTTCGCCCTGAAAAGGACGGTGGTTGCGTTGTGTCTGTTTACAACGTAGCTGTGATATCTGCACCTTTCGGTCGACACATCCGACTTCTGCACGGCATTTTTTAGGACCGGGTTTGCCTTCCCATTTCGATCCACACTCGCTCAGCCAGCCTGCACAGCTGCAGACTGTTTCCAGGACCACCACGTGGAGGTGGAGTGCGGTCTTGACCAGCTCTGGTTCGCTGGTCCTGACGCAGGCAGTCAAGCTATGAGTCGCTGACTGCGGTCTCTATTGCTGCGTCTTGAGGTCCCTGTTATTATATGACCAAGATATACGTAGCTCTTGACTTGTTCCAGGATTTTCCCATTTACGCTTATCTTTAATGTGAATTTATCGTCTGTTTTGCTAATTATCATAGTTTTTGCCCCGAACACCTCACCCCTATTTCTGCTTGACCGCGCGTGAACATTCCTCTGCTTTTTTTTTTTTGTTTCCAACAGTGTAAGCTCGAAAAAAGCGTCGGATTTGGGTCAAGATTAGCGCACATACTGCAGCAAAATTATGTGTCAAAACGATAGCAGAGATGTTCTAAAACAAAAATTCAGACATAGACCTAACCCTTCCCCCCATACCATTAAAAACGAAAATGTAGACATAGACCTAACCCTAACCACCCCACCCCCCGCCCCCGCAAAAACGCACACACTAACCTTTAAACACACACCCCCGAGTGTTTAGCGCATTAGCTGAATGTTCTGTGCCAGTGTTTTAACTTTATTGGTTACGCCGATCAAGCACCATATTCCAAGTCGACTGCATCAGAACAGGCGTCCATCGCCGGTCGAGGTCGTTTGCCGTAATTACATAGGCTACATTGTTCGTAATAATAACCACTTGCCAAAAATAGACCAATATGGCAGCCTCCAGTTCATTATGCTTCCCTTCGGCCTATATTTTTTTTTCTTCATTTCAACCAGATTAAGGTTAGGATTCCTAACAATAACCCCTTATTGCTGCATACCTAGGCTAACCCTAATGATGTTGGCAAACTTATGTGATGGCATAAAAAAATACGTCCCACTGTTCATCATTTAACCTGTATAGGCCTACCATAATACTGAACTCAACTGGGTCGAAATGAAGAAAAGCGGGACGTGTTCTTTGATGTCATTTTTGTAAATCGCCAACGCCGTTATGGTTAGGATTAAGGTTCTGGTTTAGGATGCCCAAACCTTTATTACTGCATCAAGAATAAGGCCGTATCGAACACATGGCCTACTGTTCTTCATTTCAGCACTCAACTGTAACAAAGAGAATTATTTCCTATAGGCCCTAGCAGAATCTTGGTACTACTTCAACAGTCTAATTTAATCTAGGCCTAAACTTACAATAACAAAACATTCAAACGAACTTACATCTTGGATATCTTGAGCAGCTATTTCTTTCTCCTCTTCATAATCAGTTACTTTCTCGAGATCTGCAGCACCAGCATCGTGCTTTGCCGCCTTTTTGCCTTTAGATTCTGATTCTGCGTCGTTTTCTTCCACCTCTGTTTCCTCTAAATTTACATGAGGCGTCTCGTTTGTCGCCATTTTGAGTGTCCAAGAGTAGCCACCCTTTACAAAAGTTGTATCCTGAGAAAAAAAAAGAAAAGAAACGCGAGTGCTCGTGCACACACATACACACTCAGAAAACGGGCACTTGTTAGGGTTAGTATTAGGATTAACCTAGTGCCCTAGATTCTTCATATAGAAATCTAGGGCACTAGATTAACCCTAACTCTAAATGGTACGAAAATACACATATTATACACATATTCACTGCTGAGCGTTCGGCGAACTTCATTCCGATATTACCTGGAATCATTACAGCCCTCCACTTAGTCCAAATAGAATGTCAAAAGTTTTTTTTGTTTGTTTTTTTTTTTTTAAGATAGGAAACTTTACAGAACGATACAACAGGAAGTAATCTGATCATCAGAAGTAGTCCCCCCGTCCGACAAGTGTTTCGGCCCGATATACTCCTTTACACTCTAAGGGGGGAAAGGGGGGGGGGAGGGCGGGCCCACTTGGGTCATGACTCCCAAGCGTCTCGGCCTCCTGTTGTCTTGTATCGAAAATGAACCCATTTCACTTATGGTAGCAACTTTGAAATCCACAGCTCCGCCAGCCGTGGAGGCAATTTTAAAGATAAAGTATCCCGTTCAACCCTTGATGGGTTATAATTAGGATATATAGTGTAGTAAATTCAGGATAATAAAATCTGATTTCCGATATCTGAATACAGTAGCCTCCCCCCTCTCTACTCAGTCCAAATATAGTAAATCAAAACGGTAAAATTGTGTGAATGTATATGTGTGCCCTCCCCTTTCCAAAAAACAAACAAACAATTAAAGTAGAAAAACAAAGTGTGTGAACGTGCGTGTGTGCCCTTCCCTGTCCCAGAGAAGTCTCTCACATCTTTCAGGTTGTTAGCAGGGAAGGAAGCCCGGGGTGTCTGGGATGACACTTCCATAATCACTTGTCATTATCAAGAATGCATTACGATAACTTCAGCAGACTCCCACTTTCCAGTCACATCATCACTAATCTTTATATATTAATGTTTGTTCTCGTTATATCCTGTTTTACTATATTGTGTAATTCTCTAGGTATGTCGATTCTCAACACCTGGGTGAATTGCATGCCTGTAAGTAATCTAATGTTGGTATTCTCTTGTTCATACTTCCTAAATTTTAGAAAGAAATGCGATATAATATTTTCTTGTAGGCACTATACACAGTAAGGTTCTTCTATTCTAAAATAAAACATTCCCAGTTGTAGTCTTAAGTTTTTTTTTTTTTTTAATTGCTAGGATATTTTAGTTCTCAATATACCGGACATGTTCTTGCTGGAGCCCTGAAAAAACTTATATGCACGTCTGCTCTTCAAGCTTCAAGTAACTATTCTTTTAATAAAACTTTTGATCACAGTTATACTCATTTCCACATGTGCTGGGTCAGAATATGGATGTTGCGGTGAGCTTGATTTCTCATGCTCAGGTTCCTGAATTTGTTCCATATTTTCGACCGTCATCGGGGTATGGTACAGCTTCTCTGAAGTAGACACAGCTGTCGATTCGGTATCGTATGGTGATGGTTCAGGGATGTATTCTTTGTCGTAGACGTTGTAGTCTTCTTTTCTTGCATTTTCACGGCCACTTTAGGAGGTGAGCTTGGTTTCTCAGGCTCAGGTTCCTGAATATTTCTATATTCTCGACCGTCATCGGGGTTTGGTGCAGCTTCTCTGAAGTAGACACGGTTTCCGGCTGTCGATTCGGGCCCGTAAGGTGGTGGTGGCGACATGTCCCTCAGCTTCTCTTTTGCTTCCTGAATCCGTTGGAGCCGCCTCATAATGTTTTTTTTCAATCTCTGTAATATCAGGAATTTCATCTACATGGTCAGAGACGTTTGCTTCTTCCTTTGCCTCGCCAGGAGTCGGGTTATTCGGGTTCTCTGGTAGGTTGTTACCCGTCTCTGTTAACTCAGGCGTATTGTCACGAATTGCATTATTCGGCTTCTGACAAGGACCGGCCCCAACGCGAGTAATTGGGTCTGTCTTTGTTGACTCATGTTTGCTGTCAAGTGTTGGTGGGCTTCTATATATTTTCCTCTTTTTGGCATGGCACGAACCATTTTCGTATAGTGCAATGAACGGGAAAAGGTGTAGTAATAGTTTTTTTTTTTTTTTTTGGTTCGGTGTTTGCCTTCTTCTGGCGAGGCTCGTTCCTTTCAACATATTTGGTTATATCAGAGCGCATTTACCATCCAATTAAAAGTCAACCCTGTTGACTGCTAACCCGATCATCGTTGATAGATACTAAGTAATGACAAGGACTAACATTATCTATCTGCTAGCATAAAGCCCTAAAAAGGACTCGCCAGCTACGCCAACGCCTGAGCTGTAGACAGTTTTTTGTTTTGTTTTTTTATTTACCCCTTCTGGGGCTCAAAGTGAGGTCTATTGACTTTATTGAGTAAAAACCTCAATGTTCCTGCATGGTGTTACCGTATGTTTCTGTGCTTGTGTAGTCAGTCCGACCTGGACCAAACAGCGTTGTTATGCATGATTAGCTTACCAGGCGTTGAGGCGCTAACAGGGTGTCATGTTGACATTCAAACATCAGACATCTCTTGAATGTGTGGTACTCGAAGTTTGTGTGGGTTGACAAGTGATGTGGGTATGTAGACAACACGAATGCGTTTAGGCTCTTTGATAGGTAAACAATGCACCCACTCACTCACATGCAGTAGTCAGTAATTGTTGCAACTGCTGGAACTTTTCAACCATTTTATTTACGAGACACAGTGACATCAACAGTAACAGTCAAATGGACGAGGATCAAGGACATCATATAAATTGGAATTGACTGGCAAAAAACATCTGGCATTATAAAGCTTGAACCACTCATCTTTAGTTTTTGTAATATGGTGTTTTATTAACTTTTGCATTTCTGAAGGGGTCTGTTACGGGCCTCGGGACCCCAGTATGTTCTGGGTGCTTCGATGACTTCTAATATTTGAGGATGACCAAGTTATTATATGCGTATTCAGTTTATAGAGTCAAAGTCCCTCGGGTTCTTATCACTTTTGTAGGATTCCGTAATACTGTTCGTTGGTATCGATAATGTCTGCTTTAACCCTTGTGATACATTATGTGCTGAACATGTTTCATATTAAATATTCGACCCTTGACTGACCTGTATTAGTCTCTTGTCTTATTGATTATATTGGCAGTGTGAGATGCAGCGTGTTAAGACATTAATCATCACTGGTCATGATCAGTTGAATATTAACAGCATTTAACTCAACTCCGAATACGACAGTTGATAAGACCGTGATTTTGACGACTCAAAATATTTAATTAGTAATTTCATACCATGAGCAGACACCAACTACATGGGAACAAAAGTCACATCACATTCATGTACGATCTGTAAGAGTTCTCATTATTTCATAAACACATGTTCACAATCTCTATCTAGAGTTCTGGTTCAAGGTCAGTTCCTTTTTAACGGCCAATGTCCTTTGGCATAAATTCAGAGGCTAACTAGACTGACTCCCGTCGCTAGTTTATACAATAGCCTTTTGCACTAGACTTAACTATCCTGCTAGTTCTGCAATACACTTATTATGCTAGGCTTACGTCTACTGCTAGTCGTCTACTATCCGTTACACTAGGCTTACGCTAGCCGCTAGCTGTACAATATCCATCTATACTAGTCTTACACTATTGCTAGTACCGTAATGTTCCTTTGGCATACCACGCCAGGCTAATCTGCCATAATTATGCAAACTGCGTTATTCATACGACGACTTACGTTTGGTTCAAGAAATACACTGCTCAATTGGCTTCCCAGCCACACAATTAATAAGTGGTCGTACCACACAATATAAGTGGCAATGGCCACACTTCTGAAACACACTGCCGTTCGGGTCAAAACCCACAAGTCGAATGACGTTATAAAGACATACGCGTCATGCATAGTGATATGCATACTACGTCGTTAATATATATTCAATTGCGATGTTCCATGGTGCAGCAATCCGAGTTGGCCAAACTCAAATGCTTGCACACATGCAACAATCATCGACATCGGTCGCGGAGATATATTTCTATTCGTTTGAGGTGTTCCATGATACAGCCATTCGGATCGTGCACAAATCCAAATGTCTGTAAGCATGAAACAATCCTCAAACAGGGCATTAACTGTGATTGTGAACTATGTCGTTACGTAGTTGTGACTTCTCATGGAAAAGAGAATATGAATTAAATGTTTGAGTCGTCGAATCCTGGTCTTATTCAATGACGTATTTTGAGTTCAGTTATATACTGTTTTATTCAACAATATTGACCAGTGACATTTAATGCCAAAACACGCTGCCTCACACTGCTAATATTAATAATGCAAGATAATAATCAGGTCAGTCAATATTCATATCTTTAATATGAAGCATGTTCAAGTACCAACATATTACACGGGTTACAATGGACAATATCGATACGAGCGTAGTGCATAACGAAATCCCAGAAAAATGAATAAAATGAACCCGGAGGACTTTGACTTCTAATATCAGAATACGCATGCAACATCTTGGTAATCAGAAGTATATAGAATCTCAACATACTGGTGTCAGTCCCCAACAGTCAGCAATACAAAAGAGTCGTGATACAGTGGATCCCTTATCATTGCAACATCCCTGGAAATGAAGAGGCTGACAGATTGGCAAAGGAAGGGGGAAAGCTTCCTCAACTTGACACAAATATAACTTATGAGGAGGCCAAGAGTTTTATCAAGCGCAGGTACAGGCACAAGTTTGAATAAGAGCATCCAGGCCACACAAAAAATGATCCGTATTACCAGCTCAGCAGAAGTGAACAAGTGGTAATCTTCAGACTTCGCACAGGTCATAACAGATTGAGATACCATCTATTCAACAAATTAAAGATAGGAACTACTGATAAGTGTGACTGTGGCACCGATAAAATGACTGCCTAACATCTGCTTCAAAGGTGCCCAACATATGAGGAACAGAGAAAACGCATATGGCCATCACCAGTACCATTCCTGGAGAAAATCTACGGAGATATCAACAGCCTCAGGCTGACCACTGCTTTCTTTGAACTTATTCAAGTTGACATCTGAGAGTGAACGAAGATAAAGACTATAAATTACATAGAATTTTTAATTCTATAATAAGCTGCTAATTTCCCTTCAAAATGAAAAACTATTATAAAATTATTTACCGTGGTGCACAACGTCTCTGGCTTAATTACGGCGAAAAGAACTGGTGAGGTATTTCATTTTTGGTTTTTCGGATTTTTCCAGGGCATCGTATCTTAATACCTATCTGCACGTCAAATGTCAGACTTCTGTGAAGCCTAGAGGTGGTCAAACAGTTTCCTGTGGACAAAATGATGGAAAATAAGCTTCTATGATATATATATATATATATATATATATATATATATATATATATATATATATATATATATATATATATATATACACACACACACACGCACTAATCATGATTATTGCATGTGGCTATGTGAGTATGTGGCAACTTTTATTTTTCTCTGTCCATTTTCAGGGTGTGAATACGGGACACGGCGCCGGGGCTGTACTACTCTTCACTGCACTGGCACGAATGCGAGGAAGGTGCTGTGGTACTTTGCAACTATGTCCCCCCTTAGAGTCTACAAAAAGTTCACTTCAGGATCCTCTTCGAGTGGACTAGTTCACAAAAATACTGTTTGACCGATTGCAAAGTGAAATGCTTGTTTCATGGACAAATAAATCTTTAATGATGCTCTGATGTTCTGTTATTTATGCAGCACCCGCAGATTACATATTTGTTTTGTGATATTCTTCCATTCGTAAAATTCTCCTCGCTCTATATCATTGATTCCACGAACTTTTATCCAGTATAATCTTGGGTAGTACTTTACTAACGTAAACAGTTGTTCTGATGTTCTGATACATCTTTTGTTATTTTTTTCTTTTACGACTGTCATGTCAGGTACAGTTAATCCTCGCTATTCGGGTGTTCCGTATCACGAAATCGATCATTCGCGCGCAAAATGAAATCGTAACCAATTTTTTTGTGATTCGCGGACACGCAAGTATACGCAGCCATGCGTCGTAGACAAAAAAAACAAAAAACACAGCTCCTTGTTCTCACTGCTTTTGTTGTGTTTACATGTGTCCTTGTCGAGAATTTTTTCATCCACGTTTTTGCAGTTTTACGCTATTTTTGATTATTTTTGTAATTAATAATGACATCCAAGCGTACTGCAAGTGTGTAAATGCTTTCAAATTTTTTTTCTAGAGATTATATAATATATGTGTGCGTGTGGGAGCCGCGCTGGTGTAATGGCTTCGGCGTTGTACTGGCGACCAGGTGTTCATGGTTCAAACCCGGGCGTCGGCGTTTGAAGAAATGTTTACGGCCGGAAATTTGACTGAATAGCCTGAACGGCTCCTGTGATAAACCCTCTGTGGATGGGAAGGAGCGAAGCTCCTGACCGGGTTGGTAGGAAAGTCCTCAGGTTCCCCAGCCTCGCAATGACATGTCATTGGGCCGAAGGGCTGAAAGCCCAAGTGCCGCTGGTTTAGGAAAAAAAAAAAAAAAAAAAAAAAAAAATGTGTGCGTGTAACGGATTGACTCCCCTTAACTCTGCAGTAGTGGTCCAACAGTGGACACAACTTCAAGCATAACTAATTTGTGTCTTCAAAGGTGTCTACCTTCGGACAAGGTTACTCTTGGCGGAGATGTAGGTAGATGTCGTAAATTTATTTTGAGAGAAAGAGTCTTAAAATAATGGTCCCGTTTAATGTGGAGAATGATGATGAAAGTTCAGTGAGAGTAAGGGTTAGAAAGTAAATAGTTGCTTCACAGAGTGTTGGGGAGAGTAAGGACAGACTCTTTCACGACAATCTGTTTCTCTCAATCTACTCCTTAAACTCTCCTGGCTAAACAATTATTTGCCAGTTTTCCAAACACACATGCGCTCACACCAATTTGGTGCTTCAAAAACACAGACGTTACGTGAATACAAACTATATTAAACAGATATGGGTAATTTTGGGTTTGGGTATTCCAACACAGTACTAAATACGTTTTACGTGTTTATTTATCATTAAAAATCAGTCACGACATATATCATTTCTTACAGGCAAAATATCATAGGTACAGAAAATACAAATAACAAGGTGGGTGGGGGGTGTGTAGAGTAAAATCCAATATGCCCTTCCCGCTTATAATAGACAAAGATAAACCCAGTCCAAAGATAGGTAATTATCAGAAAAATAGATGATGTAACCCAACAGTAAATTCAATTACTCTGAAAAGAGGTGTTACAATATTATGTATGGGTAGAAGGAAAAAACCTGTTATTTCTCAATTGTTTTCTCCCTTTAATAAGTAAATGAAAAAGGGGGGGGGGGGGGGGGTTAAACAGTGAACAAAAAACCCACAAAAAAGAACAATTGCAGGGAATACAATAAAAGAATTTACCAGGTAGGCAAATTAACAAATAGTTTGCAAAAAAAAAAAATAATCTCCTGTCATTCATGCACGCTCGTGATGGCCATCATCCATTTGTTCACACACACTTACCGATCGTAAACTCTCGCACTCCATAGAAATACAAAAAAAATCAATTAAACACTCGACGTAGGTCTTCTGTGTCCAGCCCCAGATTATCAGGTATATGTGTTAGTACAGTCCCGAAATCGCTGGAAGGCGAAGCCCTAAGTGTTCTGGTTTTTTGTTATGTTAAAAGGAAGGTTCTACTGGATGGCACAGTCTTAGGTTCAGGTGGTGAATATGGTATGTTCTCGTTTATTTCGCCGATTGTGGTAAAAATCCGTAATGTGTGATGATAACAACTGACCGCTAAGGGATGGTTTACTTCGCGGGTTTCAAAATCCAGTGAAGAAAGTATGCACAGTCAGTGTTCGGAAGATTTATATTTTCTTTAGCAATAGAACAGTAAAATAATGCAAATAAGCTCTGGCAATGTTCTTCTCCAGTTAAATCTTAGTTTAAATGATGTTGTGTTAAATTGTTCTTGGGGGGCTTTATTTCTGGTAACTTTAGATAGCGGAATCACAACCGGATCGCAACAAGATTAAAATTTAAAACACAGTCTCATCAAATTCTGGAGGGTTTTAAGAACTGAGTCTGCAGGACTTTACTACAATGTTTATGCTTTGCTTGCTTTGCTGGGATGCAAAGGTTAAGATCACCCTATATGAAAGATAGAAAACATGTAATTCATACCGAAAAATCAAATAACATTCTAAAGCGCGATAAATTTACCGTTAAGACTATTATATACACTCGCGGATTTAATTATGTATTTAAGAGAACACTTCGCGAGTATAATGATTAAAACACACACACACACACACCACACACACACACACACATATATATATATATATATATATATATTATATAAAATATATATATATTATATATATATATATATTATATATTATATATAGAACTTAACTCATATTAGTTAGTTAAAAAAAATCCTTCGCGACTTTAAAAGTTAATTTAAGCATTGTAAGCATCGCGTCTATTATTTGTGAAAATACTATAATAGATATATCATTAAATTTTCAACTGGAAACTTTTGAGATAGGTTTAATTTAATAGATTTAAATCAACCTAAAATCCAGTGAAATAAAAAATGAATGAACTAGACCACTGATCACTAGAAACTAATATATATTATACCGTTTAGCACAGAATAACTACACTCCAATATAGCCAAGAATCCAGAGGAAATTCTAGCAGGATTAAACTATAAGCTAGTGAGTTTTAAAATGTCTGGCAACGAGTGATAAAATGGCATTCTTCAGGGTCTGTATATATCTAACTAGAATGTAAGATGAGGGGTACATGTCGTGATCTAGCGCCTCTTAAGAACCCAGAGGAAAATCGAAATTCTAGCCGCCGTGCTAACAGAGATGCCGCCCGACTAAAAGAGGGAGACCGCTCCTGGTTTCGATTTCCGTTCGCGATTACTCCATTTCATGGCCGCTTCGTCTTACCCCGTTTGTCTTTGACTTCCGAGCGGTTCCAGCGCTCTCCTTCGTTTAGCACCGAGAAGCGAAATGCCGATGAGAACTTGCTTCGTTCGCTCTTAGATCCCTCAGTGTCTTTTGATTGCAATGCGCTTCTTCGTTTGATTTTAAGCAACGCCTTTAAGGCAGGCGTACTGACCAAGGTAAGGAAAATAACTGCTCTTGATTGCTCTGGAGATAGACGTCGGCGTGGTTTAGCCTCTCCATAAATCAATGCGATTCTCTGAATGCACGGAAGATAGCAGTCTACATATTAAGTAGCAAACGTTTTGACAATCTGCGTGGAAAGGTTGCATGCTAATGAGTCCACGTTTCCTGTTGTGCATTTTTAATGAGCCCAGGTGGAAGAATTCCCGTTTGACGAAAAGTTACAACAATATTCGGGGGCACTGATGCTACGAGGTATCTACCATATCATCTAACTTCAGGGTCAGCTGAGTTTTCATCGTCCGTCACAATCGTCCCCTCTTTTGAGACATGGAAACTCGTTTTCATGTTTCTTTCGTGAAAATGAAGCTGCCCTGATCGGTAGCTTTAGGATGATTGGTATTTACAATTTCGTCCTCTTTCTCCTTAGTCCAGTTTCTACTCAGGAAATCAGCCGCAACATTCTGTTGTCCTGGAATGTATTCCACTTTGAAGGAATAAACACTTAACAATAAGACCCATCGCATGATCCTTGCGTTGAATTCCTTATTGACACCAATAAAAGCTAATGGAGCGTGGTCTGTTTGCACCGTAAAAGATGTTCCATAGAGAAACTCATGATGGCTTCTGATACCGTCAATCAGAGCGAGACATTCTCTTTCGACTACGCTGTAGTTCCGTTCAGCTTTATTTAATTTCCGACTGCCGTAAGCAACTGGAAATAGCATATTCGGGTCACTGTCCTCGGCTTGCAGCAGTGTTGACCCGATGCCCTGACCTGACGCGTCGACCCGCAATACGAAAGGTTTCTTGAGGTCAGGTAACCTCAAAATGGGGTATGCAGACAACTGTCCTTTTAAAGTGCTGTACGCGTGTTCACACTTTTGATCCCAAATGACCTTATCAGGAACAACATTTCTTTGTGGAGGCCAGTCAGCAGAGATGGTCATTCAGTTGAAGTTCTGGATTATTTCTCCTGATGAATGTGGCACAAGTGGATAGGAAGAACGTACGTTCTTTCGTCCGTTTTCGTGGCCTTTTTTGGCTGCAACAAAATTTCTCCACGTTTCTTCTTAAAACAGCCACATGGAGCCGTAAAATGATGCCCCCCAGATCTATTTTTCGACCCGATGAGAACATTTGCTAGGTCCTGGCTGTGAGACCAGTTTCCTGTAGTCTCCTGAGGAGCATAGCAACCCTAGCAATATGATCGTCGTTGGTCTCCGATGCAATTAAGTATGTCCATCCATGAAATGAATGGATCTTGGCAGACTTTGGCAAAGGTTTCTAAAAGCCTTCCTCCTCATGACTGAGTGAACACTCCTGGTGCGTATAATGCAATCCGTACGGCATAAACATTAAATGTGTTTTTATGTCCCTCACTAGTGGCTGAAAGGCTAATATAAAGGCTTTAAATTCCTCCTTTGGAATGGGTATTTGGAATAATAACCTTTAACTTTGGTCAATATTGATGAAAATGGTTTTCTTTGATAAGATCTTGAGTGAACAAGATCAGAAACAGTTTAGAGAGGTTTCGGGGTTGGAATTCCGTTTACAAGCGTTTTAGCAAACCTGTAAGTCTTATACACTGCCGCGAAGTTCCTTATTGGGCTTCTGCAACAGCACTACACTCGAACTGTAAGGACAGATGTAGATCCACTGATAATTCCTGCCTGACGCAGCTTGTCGATCTTCTCCGCGGAGTGCATCAGCTTTTGCGTACGGGATGGGGTAACTCTGTTCGAACAGGGGTCTCGTTTTGTTAATTTTTCATATCAAATTCGATGAGATTTGTTCGACCAGGTACATCCGTTAGAGACTGCACTGAACTGTTTTAGTAGCGCCCTGGTTTCTGTTTATTGTTCTGGTGAGAGATTGTCGCCGAAACTTGAACATCTTTAAAGGATTCTGTGGGTTGCAATGGGTACTCCCATGCAAACCATCATCATCTTCCTCGTCTTCCGTTGTGCTATGGCGACAGCCAGGAGATTGCTCCGGAGGAATGGCACTGGTCTTTCCAAGTATTTCTTAAGCTAGATTTTCATGAAAGATTTTCTCCTTTCCTCTAATGGAGATCTTGTAATTGGTTGAGCGTGGAGATCTTTTTAAGGACGGTAAAGGGTCCTTGCCATCCGATGCGAAGTTTATTGCTTCCGGTTGGAAGTAGCAACAAAACTTTCTCCCCTGGTTGTAGTTCTCTCTCTTTGGCAGCTTTGTTGTATCTTTTAGTAATTTTAGCGCGGGCTTTCTTAAGGTTGGTAGTAGCTAGATCCCATTCTAGCTTTAGCCTTTCCTTAAGCTCTGATACATACTTGCTTGCAGAGACGACTGTCTCGTCAGCCTTTTGGTCTGTCAGGGACCGAAGTAAGGCTTCTAGTGGCCCCTTAATAGGTCTGCCAAATAAAAGTGTAGCGGGCGCAAAACCCGTAGACGCTTGGGGTACCTCTCGGTAGGCGAATAAGGCAGCCGATATATATTGGTCCCAGTCTTCCGGTTTCTCCTGACCCAGCTTACGTTACATCATGGAGAGGCTGCCGTTAAAACATTCCACGAGCCTTTTTCCGGCCGGATAGATAGGGACTTAATGGATATGTTTGGCCCTCAAGACCTTAAAGATCTAATCTATTAACAGGTTACGGAATTGGGATCCATTGTCCGTCAAAACTTGTTGAGGGAATTCCAACCATGTAAAAATTTGCACGAGGGCTTCCGCGACATGCTTGGAATCCATGCTTGTTAGCGGTATAGCTTAGGCTCACATTGTGCAAGTGTCGAGTAAGGTCAGGATGAACCTGTTCCTTCTTTTGGTCCCTTCCAGGGGTCCAATGATGTCGACAGCAACCCGTTCAAATGTGCAGTACCTACTATTGGCATTTGCCCCATAGGTACTGGGGGTGTCAAGTGCTTGGGCTTGCTACCCCTTGGCACTGGGCGCAGGATTTCACGTACCTGATAATTTCAGAGTTCATTCCCTGGCCACCAATTAGTGGGTATTTTTATTCGCTGGAAAAGTGGCGTTTTGGGGTCCCCATATTTCCGCTAAAGGTGAAGAGTGTGCCTTCATTTCTAAGATCTGGCTTCTGTACTGCGTCGGTACTAGGAGCTGGTTATCCCTGTATCAGGGTCGCCCGTTCTACGATACATTACGCCATCCCTAGAAAAAGATGACTCCGTGGTGTCTGGGGTCCTTAGCCCACGGGCAGTTTTCTAAAGCAGGGGCTTCAGAGTAGGTTTTCCCTTTTGTTGCGCCTCCTTTAGTTCATTCGGCAAAAAAAATTGGCGAAGGCTCCCTCTCCTTCTTATTATTTGCCCTCTTGAGGTTACCGCGTGCCATAATCGGCTCCTTTGGTCCGCCCCAACAAAACACGTATCTACATCACCCAGGATAAAAACCTGGGGTAGATTTGGATCAATCCATTATGGCCGCTTTAATTTAACACCTCTGTGAAAACTCCACTTAGTTTGACGAATTCCTCTGTCTCCTGACCGAGTTTGACTAGGTGCCTAGCGACAATACTATTAAAACTTAATCCAGTGTCAAAGAGACACGTAGTTGAGGTACCATTCAAAATTACAGTTCCTCACGTTGAGGGTCTGTCCCCCTCAGGTTAAGAATCACTGACATTGACTCTACCTTGCGAGGCTGTATGCAGGCATCCGATGCGGTTTGGCCCGGTGTGCTTGGATTGATCAGACGTCCCTGGTGTAGGGGGTCTTCCCTTTTCCTTGACCTCGGTGGCCGCGCTGCCACGTAGGCTTGGTGGGTTGATCAGAATTGTTGTTTAGGGGAAATCGGGTTTTGTAGAATTTCGATTTTTTCCTGGGGAGGTCTCTGGGTATTATTTTCTCGTTGGTTATAATTCTGAGAGGAATTTTAGGAATAGGATGACTGCTCGAGTGTTTGTTTACGAGATGGCTCATCTGTGGGTTTCCGTTTAGTGCTGGGTAGTTCGGCCATTGCATGGGTATATAGCATTTCTGCCATATTGAGGATGTCCTCAAGCCTGACTGCGCCCTGTTCAGCCAACAATCTACGGGTTTCGTTTGACAAAGTTGACTTTATCTGTTCCACAAGAACCAGTTCAAGTAGTCCCTCATATGTAAGAGGTAATTCAGATAATTCAATGCACTTTGTCAAATAGCCCGTTAGACGTGAAGAGAACTGGGGAAAAGTTTCCGTGCTTTCTTTTCGGCTGTTTCTGAACATTTGCAGAAGTTTTCGGGGCGGTCATCTCAAACCGCTCTAGCAAGGCCTTCTTTAGCATGTCGTAATCATGTTGGTTGGTTCACAGCTTTGTGTACACGTCATAAGCACTACCTTTTAATGACGTTGAGAGTTTAAGTGACCAACGGGAACTCTCTATCCCATACAGATTTGCGAGCCTCTCGAATTTCTCTAGGAAGGTGTCTATTTTCTCATTGGGGCTAGGAAAAGACTCTAAATCAAAACACATAGCAGTTAATTGGGCAGATTGAATGCTGGAGAGATCTGTTGACTGTGACTGGGGCAAAGACGGCTCTCCGTTATTCAAAGTACACGCGCCTCAACTCTCTAAAGCCTTAAGCGCCAATTCGTGCTGTCTCTTCTTGTCTCTCTCCTTGCGTTGTCTCTCCTTCTCTCTTTCCCTGCGGGCTTCCATCTCTGCCTCGATTTTCTTCTGCTCTAATTGACGATCGTCCGCTTCTTTCTTCCTAGCTTCTGCCCTCTCTTCTGCTTCTTTCTTCTCTGCTCTATCCTGTGCTTCTTTCCTCTCTGGTCTCTGTTGCTCCGCGTCATACCTTTCAAGTTCCATGTTTACAAACATGTTCGCGGCTTCTCCCTCTAATCCTTAGTCCTTCGCCTCCTGTCTCAAAATAAGTCTCATCCTAATTCTTTCTGCCATGACAAAGAACTGGATGCTTCTAAGACTAGAGTATAGTAAGACTAAATAAGGGGGGAAAAACTCTCAAAGCCGCTACGAGAAAAAAAACACAAAGTAAAATTTACTTGTTTACCTCCTACCTTGTAATGTGCTAACTTATCGCTGCTATTATCTGTCAGTTACGACTCTTAATGCAGGCGACTATGCCACGTTAATGGTAAGTCAAACACTAGAAAAAAAGCTACTTTTGCTAACAGTAGAGAAAATTTTATATTTAAAATAATTTCAAGGGACAAAAAAATTTCCCTAAAATTTTAATTCGCCACAAACCTCCTTCCTCTGAAGTCAATTATGAGAAGAGACGTTGTTAACTAGACTTTAAAAAGTCAGAACAAGGCGTCTTCTTTAGCTGAGCTCAACTCTTTTACTTCAAAAAAAAACCATTAGTGACTGAAAAAAAAAAAAACAATCACGCAATCTCAGCAAATCTTATAAAGCAAAATTTTAATTTTCTATGACAGAGAATGATTTAAATAACATATATTTTTGTTTATCCGTAATTTCCTACTCTGTGGAAAGAAAACAACCTGTAAATATGCTGTGTGGACGACCCAAATTCTAAAAGGCGTTGTCTAGATGTGTAATTATTTTTATTTATGTCCCTAACTCACGAAGACAGATCTCTCACACTCCGTCTAGTTAGACCTTTACTTTAGATCAGACTCACAATCTCGAGATAACGGACGAGCCCCCATATATTGTCGTAAATTTATTTTGAGAGAAAGAGTCTTAGAATAATGGTCCCGTTTAGTGTGGAGAATGATGGTGAAAGTTCAGTGAGAATAAGGGTTAGAAAGTAAATAGTTGCTTCACAGAGTGCTGGGGAGAGTAAAGACAGACTCTTTCACGACAATCTGTTTCTCTCAATCTACTCCTTAAACTCTCCTGGCTAAACAATTATTTGCCAGTTTTCCAAACACACATGCGCTCACACCAATTTGGTGCTTCAAACACCCGGACGTGACGTGAATACAAGCTATATTAAACAGATATGGGTAATTTTGGGTTTGGGTATTCCAACACAGTACTAAATACGTTTTACGTGTTTATTTATCATTAAAATCCAGTCACGACATGTATCATTTCTTGCAGGCAAAATGTCATAGGTACAGAAAATACAAATAACAAGGTGGGTGGGGGGGTGTGTGCAGAGTAAAATCCAATACGCCTTCCCGCTTGTAATAGACAAAGATAAAACCCAGTCCAAAGATAGGTAATTATCAGAAAAATAGATGATGTAACCCAACAGTAAATTCAATTACTCTGAAAAAGGTGTTACAATATTATGTATGGGTAGAAGGAAAAAAAACCTGTTTTTCCTCCTAATTGTTTTCTCCCTTTACTAAGCAAATGAAAGGGGGAGGGGAGGGGGGTTTAAACAGTTAACAAAAATCCCACTTAAAGGAACAATTGCAGGGAATACAGTAGGACGTATTTACCAGGTAAAGGCAAATTAACAAATATATTTTTTGCAAAAAAAAAAAATAAATCTCCTGT